>CM021109.1:452505564-453002736 GCA_007115665.2 Sequoiadendron giganteum | reverse complement strand
AGTCATGTATTAAAGGGTTTGTTGCTGAGCCTATATAGTATATCCTCTAGAATTTTTAGAGGTGTGCATCAAGATTTGAGCGAGTTATGAGTTTTTGTGTTCCTATAGTTATTTTGTTGCTATAGTTGGTGTATTTGAAAGAAGAGAATGCAATTCTAGTGAATTGAATTGTTGTGTATGCTCTTGATATGTTCATTGATGTTTCTTGATATCATACTCTATCATTGCGGTACATCCACGTTGGTTAGTCTGCTCGTGATCAAATATTTTTCCTTTTCATGTTCTTGGTTGGCATGATGGTGGTAGAGTGTTGTAGATCCTTGTGGATTAATTTTTGAATGCTTGGCATGTTCAAGGATGTGGATTTAGGTCTTCATTATGTTGTGACTGATTTAGGTTGGTGTGCATTGAGATTTGTTCATGAGTTGGGCCGACAGTTTGTATTCATCTATTATTTATTTTTGGCTGACAAAGTTGTTAATGTAAATTTATGAAGTGGATATATAACAACGATTGTTTTATTCATTTAGAGAGAATGTATGTGAAGTGTACGTGAGATATGTGTGAATAAATATTAGATCATTCGAATGCAGAGTAGAGTGTGAAGAAGTTTAAGAAAATTATGAAGAAGTATTTATGTGCCTAACTGAAACTGTCATCAAGCTTTAAAGAAGCTAATTTCTCAATTCAACCTCATCAGATGGATTTAATTTTATTATCTTATGTAAGGCACTGAGCCTTCCCTTTGAGCAATGAGCTCTAGGCAGTGTTCCTGAATGCATGTGCATTCCTTATTCATTTATTTTATACTTTTAATAGGGTATAAATTGTGGATTAACCTCCACCGTGGTTTTTCCCCTAATAGGGTTTGTACACAAAAATCTTGGTGTTATGTGTGTTTTTGATTTGTTGTTGATTCATGCTTTCATTGTTAATTATTAGATCTGATATGCTAAATAAGTTTCAATTTTGTAACAACAGATTCACCCCCCCTCTCAGTTGTCTATCCTTGTTTTCCAACATAGATATCTTCCATTTCAAAACACACAAAACAATATTCAGTATATAATCAACCATCTTTCATTTGTATAGTGATTATTTTATCCCTATAGGAAACAAGTAGAGTATATAAAGAAAACTAACAAAGCCACAACTACCCCTATTTTGTAGTTTTGTGTACATTCCTTCCTCTCCCTAATCTTCTCTAATTATTTTGAAGAGACCAAGTGTTGTAACTAAACTATGGTTCATTCTATGTGCATGTAATTTTGATCTTGATAGAGAAAATTAAAAAAATATTAATCTACTCTTGTCAAAACACAAACAACACTCAGATTTAGTATAAGAGTCAACCAATCATAAGGAAAACATAATATGAAGATGAATTTTCTCAAATCTTGTGGTTGTAGATGCCCTTTTAAAATCTATGCAAAATGTGGGAGGATAGACAAAGCTCATGAACTATTTGACACAATGCCTCAAATAATTGTAATCTCATGGAATACACTCTAATTAGAAAAGTCTCATCACTGCCCTCATAACAATCTATGAATTTTTTTTAGTGTCTATTGTGTTATACCCAATTTGGGACATGGGGTATAACAAAATAGACACTAAAATAAATTGAGAGATTACAATTCTTTGAGACATTTTGTCAAATAGTTCACAAGCTTTTTCTATCCTTCCACATTCTGTATAAATTTTAAAAGGGCATCTACAACCACAACATTTGAAAAATTCATCTTCATATTATGCTTTGATGGATGTCTATACCTTGTTCCAAATCTCCCATATTAAGGAAACCAATAAGGATTTTGGTGAAGGTTGTGGAATTTTTCTTTGCATCTACCAATTGCATTTGTTTGAAAGTTTCTAAAACCTTTTCAAAAAATCCATTATGTGTATATTATAAAATCATTATAGTACACAATTTCACATTTATTTGGCTTTGCATCTACCAATTGTATTTTCTTGAATTTCCCTACAATATTTTAAATGTAGATCTCTTTTGTGGATATCTTATAGTCCTTGTAGTCCACATCACTTTGTTTTTTGAAGAAACTATTACCATATATTTCTTATTTATGTTCTTATTTTGCATACATGTTTATAAGTTTGATATTACAATTAATAATATTAATTTTGGCAAGACATTAAAAGATTTTGTTGATTTTAAAAATATATGCATCCTAATGTAAAAATGCCAACAATGGAAGCAATGATTGTAACAAATAAATTTTTATGTAGTATCCAATTCAAAGGATCATGTTACAATTTAGGGTTATGATTGGGTATTTAATTAGGGTTAGGATTTAGTGTTTGGGTTAGTGTTAGGTTTAGAGTTAGGGTTAGGGTTAGGAAAAATAATGTTAGGATTAGGGTTAGATTAGGGTTTATGTTTTATGGTTAGGGTTAGATTTAGAGTTTTGGTTATGGTTGGGATTAGATATGAAATTAGGGTTAGGGTTTAGGATTACAATTAGAGATTATAGTATTAGGGTTATATTTAGAATTAAGTTTTAGGGTTATTGTTATGATTAAGGGTTGTTTTTATATTTGGCTTAGAGTTGGTGTTAGGATTAGGGCCAGGGATAGGGCTTGGGTTAGGTTTAGGGATAGGTTTAGGGTTATTAGAGTGAATGAAACTAATTAATGAAAGAAAAAATATTTAGGGTTAGGTAATTAGGGTTAGGGTTGGGGTTAGAGTTTTGGTTGTGGTTAGGGTTATAAAGATAGGATAAAGGTGAGGGTTAGGGTCAAGGTTAAGGTTTCGAGAAAAAGGGTTAGGTTATGATTAGGGTTAGGGCTAGGTTTAAGATTTGGATTATAGTTTAGGGTGTAGCATTTGTCTTTAGTTTAGGGTTACAATTAGGGTTAAGGTTAGGGTGTAAGTTAAGGTTAATGTTAGGGTTAGATTAGAATTAGGATCATAGTTTAGGGTTTAGGGTTACAATTAAGATCATGGTTTAGGGATTAGGGTTAGAGTTATGTTTATGTTTAGGGTTGTGATAAAAAGGATTTGGGTTATGGTTAAGATTATGGTTTTGAGAAATAGTGTTAGGCTTAAAGTTATGGCCAGGGTTACATTAATGAGAAAATGATGGTTTACTTTCCAAGTAAGGCTTAGGATTTGGTTTATTGTCAGGGCTAGGGTTAAGGTCAAGGTATGAGTCAATATTATGATTAGGGTTAGGGTTATGGTTAGATTAGGGATATGATGCTAGGTTTCAAGAAAAGGTATAAATTTAAGATTAAGCCATAGTTGGCTATAATGAACATAAGAAAAAATGGATCTAATTTCCTTTTGTGGGAAAATAATCAACTACGACGTAAACTTAAATTTAGAGATTACCCTAAACCCTAACCATAACCATAAACCTAATCCCAAACCTAACCCTAAAGAAAACACATAACCTAACCCTAATTTTAGTGTTTGAGGCTAGGCTCAAACACTATATAACCTAACACATAACGTAGCACCAGAAAAAAATTCTTCTCCCAAACAATCTCCTCTACTTCTATTCATGCCTACTAGAGTTGCAACATTCAACATTGGTGCTTCAACCATTCATTCAAAGCTAAGAATTCCAATAAGAGATTTCAATGAACTAGAAGGGACAACACTTACAACTTTCCAAGAAGAAATATCACATGTCTGATACATATTGATAGATGAAATGAGTTTCTTTGGGGAGAGGTTGCTTGAAAACATAGATTCTAGGCTTCAACAAGAATTCCCAAAAAATAGTAACCAAAGTTTTGGAGGTGAGTTCTAGATTGAAATTGCTAACTTTGATAACTTTACATTACAATATTTTTTATTCAATTCTATTATAGTTCCTTCTATATAAATTCATACTTATCAATTTAATTAAATATTTTATATTCAGACATATCTACATGATTTTAGTTGGAGACTTGGCACAATTACCTCTAGTAAATGACATGGCTCCATATGAAAGCAAAAGGTGAGAAAAGCTACTATGGGAAGAATTCAAAATGGTCATTACATTAAGTTGTGTTTTTTGACAAGATGAACAAAACGAAGAACGAAAAATATTTCATCAAATTCTAACAAACATTAAGGATGTGAATCCAATAATCAATGATTGGATGTTGCTTATGTCAAGAAAAAATGCAAGAACCAATAATTTAGAGAACGAAGAATTTGAAAGTTGGATCACAGAATATCTGGATTGGTATCGTTGGTGCAAGGTCTTAACAAAGGTTGCTTGGAGCAACATGATGCTATGTGAAAGGTGGAACCTAGATGGACTTGGGAAGCAGCTAAGTAGGTGTCAAGTGAGATGAAGTGCACAATCCTTGAGGTCATTGGATCGAGTGATCACGAAGGATCCCGAGCTCAATGGAATAAGGGAGAAGTCAAGTCCCCAATAGCTAGAAAGGAACTCATTGGGAGTTTGGTGTTCCAGTCCATGTGAAGAGAAAAATCAGAGTTCAAGGTGGTTGGGTCTAGTAATCAGTTGTCTTATGGGGGACATAAAGGATGAAGAACTCAGTGGAGTCACCAAGCTTGCATTGGATGCAACAGTCATTCAAGGAAGTGAACAAAAGTGAGACATGGTTGGACCGTGCAAGCAAAGAGCTCATCATAGCTCGTAGGTGTATAATTTCACTACGCACTTGCAGAAGTTGAGTGCCTCAGGTTAAGGAGGACTCGCAAGCAGATGAGGTGTAAAAGTTGCATCAATACCCTCATAACAGTCTCAATTTGTTTTAGTGTCTATTGTGTTACTCAATTTGAAACTCAGTTGTCATTTGTGTGTCAAGTTTGTTGAAATCCAAAATGATCAACTTTTAATAAAATCATAGATCATGTTGTCAAAATCTAGAATGTCAAATTATTAATTGTTTGTAATTTATTCATCAATTTTATTTTTAAATAATTAATAATAAATAATTTATTATTGATTATTTTTAATAATTTTAATTAGAATGGTTATTTAAAAATATTTTTTAACTAATAATTTATTATTATGTGTAGTTTTGTAATTTTAAACAATTAATAATCTAAAAATTATTTTTAATAATTTTAATTAGAATTGTTATTTAAAATTCATTATTATTTGTAATTAATTTTTATTTGTAATTATTGTTTCTTGTTGATTGTTTATTATTATCATCATCTAAAAATCTTAACTAAATATCAATTATGAATAATTTATTATTAATAGATTTTATTTTTTTTTAAATAAAAATATTTAATTGTTTTTAATAATATTAATTATTAATAATTTATTTTGTTAATAATTAATAAAATCTAAAAATTTAGAATAAACTAAAACTATTACTCTTATAGGATATAGATATAGTCACAAGAGATTAAAATCATGGCAATACAAAAGTTAAAATATTCTATGAATGAACGGACATACACACTAAGTTCTCACTTTATAATCTAGTCCTCCCTTGCGTTGTTTCCCCAACACATGTGGGATTAAAAATGAAAATATATTTCTTATGGGTAGAGAGAAGGTACCCAGAAACATAATCAGCATCGGCAATTGTGAAAACGAAAACAACAACGAAAAAAGTGATGGGTTTAGAGGAGCTGGGGGCCCGACCACCTAAGGAGTGTTCCTCGAAACTTGTTTGATTTATTTGCATCTTTCCCTCTACTATTGAGACCTGTCACATCCGATTAGACCCCAAGTTTTTCTTTTCTTGTTAATATAGTAAGTTTATTTTTTATCTTTTTATTTAATTATTTATTAAAAAATAATTATTTTTAATAATATTTTGATTTTGATATATTTTGACTTTACATTTAGTTTATTATATTTTAATTTTTAATTTAGATTTAAGTTTTAATTTTTTTTAAGTTTTAATAATTACAAATACTTATTAAAATAAATTTAATTTACAATTATTTGTCTTATTAAACTTTTAATTATTGTTTTATTTTTGCAGGGAACGATTTTTAAATGACCGTCGATCATCCATTAGTTGATCCTGACCATTCCCTGCAATCTCATGATGACCTCACCACTAAGATTCAACTAATTGTGATATCACGAGCGAGTGCTACATGTCTCAGCCGACAGTGCCGAAGGAATAATCAAAGTGCTTTAATATTTATGTTGAGTTTTAATACATTATATGGCAGGTTACTAAAGCGGCTATGAGATGCACGTGCTCAAAATCGGCAGTGATGTTATAATCTTGATGAAAAGTTGCTTGACGGTTATGTTCAGTGCTTGTGATTGCCATGAATGAACATGATTGCCGATGGTGGAGATCAACGGTTGCCCGCCCTCACGTGATACAAGATGCAAGGTGTTTATTAATTGCGATATCACGGGCGAGCGCCACATGTCTTTCCTTGGCGATGCATAATGTGGTGGGCCCTTGGTGCTGAGATGGAGATTACATCATCCTTTTGAAGGCAGTCATTCGATAACTTCTCAAACACAAGAAGATGTGATTTTGGCCCTATTAGGAGAAGAAAAAAGAACAATGGAAAATATTTACAAGTTGATTCTCAACATGAGAATGTATTATACTCATGAGGTAATAATAATTAAAAAATAAAAATGAATGTTATTATTGTAAGAAAAAGGATCACATAGTGTGGGCTTGTATAACTCAATCCAATGATGCTCTTGGGGGAGAACTTAAAGAAAAATCAAATGATGTTAGCTTAGACTATATATATTTGTTTGTTTCAATCAACATGTTTTGTTGTGAGGAATGTAAAACTTAATGGAGGGTGTTGGAATATTAAGATTAACATTAATAAATTCATCTTACTAACTTGTTTATTTTTGTTATTAAATAATTAGTTATATTCTTATAAGATAGTAGTTCAAATGGGAAGGTATATTTGAAAGGATTTGTAAAAGCCATATTGCAATATATTCCCAAATGAACTGTATGATATAATTATTATTTTGAGTGTGTTTGTGTGCAGATATAAGTTCTCTTGACTTTTCCAATATATTTTGTATGCTCTATTAGCCATGACTTCATGATTAATTTTCCACTTTCGACACTACTTCTTACTAACTTTGCAAATGGCAGTTTACTTCTACTTAAAACTTGTGGTAATTTCATTAATCTCTTGCTACCTCTGGTGTTGAATTGGACTAGTTATGTCATCTAGGATTTGTTCCTCATTTTTTTTTACTTTTTTCATAAAAAATTTATGATGGTTATACTTGTATTACCATGAATGGAAATAAATTTGAGGATTTTGGGTGTTTTCATTCAATTTTTCATGTTTTCCCCTTAGCTCCTACTTTATGTGTGTTTTTTATGGAAGCCTTTGGATATCTTTTGGCTAATAGTATTTCATGGAACCTTATTAAAGGTGCTACTTTTCATAACTCTATAGCCCAACTATTCAATGGTCATTTTTCTAATGACTCCTTTCTCACTCTCTTCGAGGACAAACATGACATTATTTAGGAGATTCAATGCCTAAATATTTTCTGGAAAGCTTTAAGGTCAAATATATAGTGGCATAAAACTCAATGTTATAGGAAATCATTCTTAGCCAAGCCCAATTGGTTCAATTCCTATGGATATAAGGGGTTTGATCATAAGGAAGTGTTGAGATTCCTAAGCAACTCTTTTACCTTTTAGGTTTCTCCTTCCTCTTTAAGGAAACATATCATTTCTAGAGCTGAGAAAAATTATCATATTAAATTATGAAGCCCCTTTCTTTGGCAAGGAGATTCCATGTGTGTTCAAAAATTTTTGTTGCACACATTTCCATTACTCATGTTGCTAAGAACCTTGCAAATCCTCATATTTGAAGATTGAAAAAATCCAAAGGTATATTTTATGGCCTCCCTTTAACCAAGGAAAATGGTTTCACAAGGTATCCTAGGTTTTTATTATTTCCCTCATGACTATAATAGGCTTGGCTTACTTTATATTCACTACTCTAAATGGCGCCATAATAGGATTTTCTTGCTTTATATTCACTACTCTAAATGGCACCATAATTTTAAATTTAATTAACATACTCTAAATCCTAACTAAACCAGGTTGTAGCTCGTTAAATTGGACAAGTGAAAGGTCAATACCAGCGTTGAGGAAGAGTTTGGAGGAGTGAAAACAAGGTCAATACCAGCGCCAACGAAGAGTTTGGAGCTAAAACAAGGTCAATACCAGCGTCGAGGATGAGGTTGAGGGCACTCAAGGAAAATTGATGACCAAGGGACAATGCGTACTGTAAGTTTGGCACCCCCATTCTCTTTAACCTGCAATTTTCATGCCTAGTTTCCAAAGATCTTCTTGTACATTGGCCCTTCCATTCTCATAAAATTATATAAGATAAGATAGAAAAAATAAAATAGCTTAGTCTTTCACATTTTTATAGTGATTACTAGAGGCACATAGACCAATTCTTCATAATAGAAGAATTTGATCATACTTTTCCAATGATGGCATTATGAGAAAACCTTAAGTTAAGTGAATAATTCCTAGCTAAATTCTTGAAATCATGTCCAACCGTATAAGAGAAGACCATTGCTATGTGTACCTGGATAACATGGAGAAAGGCTCTTCGGGCTCTTTCATCAATCTACGTATTGTTAAATTTTAACACCTAAAAGTGAGAATGAAGAATCTTTCCTAGGATGGTGGCCAATTATGCTTCTCAACACCTAGATTACAAAATCCTTGTCAATATCATTGCCATCACAATTAAACCTATTGCTTGAGATATATTCATAGAGGTAAACAAATTGGCTTTCTTGATAGTAGATACATTCTAGACAATTCAATCCTTGCATCGGAGATTGTTGAATGGGCCCAACAAACTACTCATGATGCCCTTACTATTAAGTTAAAAGTTTTACAAGGCATATGATTGCATCAAATGTCCTTTCATTTATAAAAGGCTCAAATGGATTTATTTTCAACCCTAAATTATTATCACACATTCAAAATTACAAAATACCAGTTAATGAAGAACCTTCATTTGAAGGTGATGTCGTCATGACCTTTGAATTAAGAACCTTCATTCAAAAATGATTCCATGTCAAGACTTTCAAATGAAGGTATTTTTTATTTTAAATATTTCATGTCCAAAATGCTTTATAAAATGAACCATGGCATGAAGGACCTTCAAATGAAGACCTTAATTCAAAGGTCCTTCATTAGAAGATCCTTCATATGAAGGTTCCTTTAATTCCATCCCATTATAGCTCTTAGAGTTGTTAGAGATATTTTTGTTTTGAAGTAGAGATTGGACCATCAAACAGTGTCACCGTGACTCTACCAAGATATCCATCAAATTGATAAGCCCCGACTTAACCAAAAATTCACAAGAAAATTGCCCCTATTAGCCCTAGGGCATCAATTCAATGCCAAGTTTTTTGCTTTAAAAGACCCCTAAATGCAATGAACCTCTATCATACCATGATGCACACCAATCCACCGAGTTACAATTCCAAGAAATTGGGTGGATTGGTGGATGCCATTTCTATTTAGCCCTCAAACCCTTACATATGCAAAATAGGGCAGTCCTTGTAAATTTGGTAAAGACGTGCCACTCTAGTCATCAAAATTCTTTACCAGTTCCTTAATCTTCCTACTCAAATCATCAAGTAAGGC
The DNA here is from genome assembly GCA_007115665.2 of Sequoiadendron giganteum. Taxonomy (NCBI): domain Eukaryota; kingdom Viridiplantae; phylum Streptophyta; class Pinopsida; order Cupressales; family Cupressaceae; genus Sequoiadendron; species Sequoiadendron giganteum. The sequence goes on along the minus strand of CM021109.1, from coordinate 452,993,151 downwards.
TTGAAAACCTTGCAGTGATTTTACAAAAACTTGAGTAGGCCTTAATGATTAGGGCATGTTGTTTGCATCGAATCTAGAGGCCTTATACATAACATCTAGGTCATTGGCCCTAGGGATCCACTTCTCAACTAAAGACAAAACTAATTCCTAATCCCTAATAATGTTTCTTATTGAATATAAGAATAAAGAATATAAAGAATAAATTGATGGTAATCTACCATCAACTCCCTAATTCAAATGCCTAAAAACTATGTCTACAACTTCATTTTGCTTGGCAACTGCTCCCTTCTCACTTGCTTTTAGAGCTACCTGTAGCTCTCTAATCTTATTAAGCATCTGCTTTTTGGTGGGATCTATAGAGTACTCAACCTCCTCTTCAACTGGCTCTAATGAAGGACTAGGAGCAGGAGTCTAGATGGGGGACCTAGGAGTAGAAATAATTGGAGAAGTTGGAGCTACTGATCTTGATGTAGAAGGTATGGCCAGGGTACCAGGAGCACTAGAAGACTCCCCCACATGTTTGTACTTCAACCTGTCTACTTCAGTTTGCAGCTCAACATTCCTTTGCTACATTCTACTATACTCTCCAATAATGGTGTTATACTTCTCCATAAAACTTTTCTTCTCAGCTTCTTCTCTTTCAACTATATTTTGGGCCAATTTGGCCACATTTACAGTCAAGTTTGTAGCTTCTATAGTTGAAGTTTCAGAAGCTCTTTTGATTATTACCCTCCCCTTAGGTTTGGGCTAATATCAGTAACATAGGACATGGGCCAACCTAAACTTAGGAAGTAATAAAGATAGGCAAAAATATTTAACTCAATTTATAAAAAGGGGTTCGGCCTAGATGAAACAATGAGACATAAGTCATTTTAATACCCACTCCAAAAAGGTAACGACTGAATATATCCCACCCAAGGTTTTACATGGAACATTAGAATTTTTATGAAAGCCAAGGTAAAACCCAACCTTAGGTTCCTCCCAAAAAATGTAACAAGCCAAGACAAGGGAAAAACATAAATGGAATTCAAAGAAAAAGATTTGAAACTCCATCAAATCCCCCATGATGCACACTATTCCATCGAGTTACAATTCCAGGATAGTGGGTGGATTGGTGGATTCCATTTCTATTTAGCCCTCAAACCCTTACACAGACACAATAGGGCAGTCCCTGTATTTGATTTTTTAATCCAACAAAACAATGATTGAGAACTTCAAAACAAATACAAATGAAATGGAACACATATATTAATCTACACCAATGATCTCAGAGCATTTCAAGCTTGTATGGATCCATACAACACAAAAGAACTTCAGAAAAATTGTAAAAACACATAAAATTGCTCCAAGAACGTGGTATCTAATATAAAATTTTGGTATCAACTCCTCCAACAATTGCAATGGGGTGGGAATACAATATGATAGAAGTGGGATAAAAAATGCATCGTTTGAAGCACCAAACCAATATGCAAAGATGAAAGAAAGTGCTAACCCCTTAAACTAAAAAAGTTTCTTTTAACTTTAAGTTTGTTGGGTAGCCAATTCTTTTAAGTTATCAAATCCTACCATAATACATAATCAAAATGTTGTTGTTTCAAATGACTATGAGCACTAACTTTCACTATTTGAAGATGTTGAAACCTTGTCATAGAGAATTAGAACATTGATGTGACCACTCATCCTACCTTAAAACATACCAAAAGTCTCCTAGAAATTAGACATAGGAAGATTTAAGATGACTTAAACATTTTTTATTGCCAAAGCATAAACTTATGATGAATTTACTAGGCCTAGTACACACTCCCTCCCCGTTAACCACTTAGACATATGGAAATTAAATGTAAATTTGCTGCTATTTTTAGTCATGTAGGTGTCCAATAAACCACTTGGTGATGTTTCCCTTCAAGTTTATTTACTTGAATGAAGATCAAAAGTCCTTTGATTACAATTAGAGAATACATTTGATGCCTTCGTTGTGTAACTGGTGGACCATAGTCACATTTAGCACTTGTTACAAAGTTTGGGAGTTAAAATGTTAAGTAGATTTGATTTGTGATGGACACATTTGGACGTTAGTAACAATAACTTGCAATCTATCAAGACTTGATTACCTTATAACCTGTCAAATTCTAGTGATGAAATGATAGATTAATCATAATGTCACCTTTGGATCACATCACCATGAAAGAACTTCATCCAACATCCTTATGAGTGTAGGTACCACCAAATAGGTATTTGTCAGATTTTTCTTCCTCGAGCGAGGGAAATTCAAGAAGAGAAGAGGAAAGCGAGACATGTAGTAGGTCTAAAAGAGGGAGATCAACTAGAGGTCAAAATATTAGAAGAAAATTTCATAAACGCATGGAATTGTTTCTTGTTGAAGGGGGGTCATGTTCTTATGATGATGAGAGCATAGGCGACATCAAGGTGCCCTTGAGGTACAAACATCTACGGAAACAATGGGTACCCAAGGAACTTCCTCCAATAAACACTTATATTTGTGTCAACGAGAGGATATATCGCATAGAACCATCGTCATTACATGGTTTGGGCCTATTTTGCATGGACGACATAAAGGTCTATTACGAAAAATTTACTGAGTTGATGGAGTATGTTGGAACCTATTACAATTACAAATATTGGATGCAGCTGGTTCGATATACACAAAGTATGCGTAGGTATGCACTATCATAAAATTATATACAACTAAAAGATAAGGATCAAAATAAAGGAGTGGCTAGGTACATTGACGGGAGGCCAAAAGCATCAGAGAATATTGCAGGTTTTATAAATAGTACACGACCTGGGTCAACAAATAAGCAACCCAATTGTATATTCGAGGCGCAAGAGGGAAACTGTGTATTCGTATGCACGATAAAATCAATAACTACAGGGGAAGAGTTTCTAATTGATTACAATTTGAATCACTTAGATACGAACACAATTACTATGGGGGTGGTATGTACTATATACCATTTTACCCAACCTCCAATTAATGACTCCAATATACCATTTTATTATTATGTTTTTTTTTGTAAGTCTATTGGTTTCATTTTGGTAATGTTTTTTATATTTATTTTTTGTCACGGTGGGACATTGATCATATGAGGAAGGCTCTGGTCCATAGTGTAGATCGTGATCCATCATCAGGCACTTCTATCTGACAAGTTTACTTCATTGTAATTGTACAAATTAGATACGAGCAAAATGTTTTATTATTATGTTTTTTTCATGAGTTTATTGGGTTAATTTCGATAATGTTTTTAATATTCTTGTTGTAGTTGGTTGATCGGGGAAAGGTACCAATAGTATAGGAGAGCATCCATATGGAGGTGCAGTCACTATTAAGTGATGATGACATCGCATTTTCCACAAACCCTGTGGATATGATGAGGAAGGCCCAAAAAAATGCAATGAAAAAATCCTTAAGTTGGTATTCATAGTGCCTCAAACAGATGAGATAAGAGAAAGGGTTAAAATATTGTTTGAGAGAGCACATAACGTGCAAGTAAGCTATCATGAGATCTTTAATTATAACATAAGTTCATTCATGGTTTTATATTTTGTACTCTTTTATGTCATGAACTAAAATATGTGTTGTTTTTATAGGATTATTTGCTCCCTCATCATGCTATTGGCCATGATCAAGGTACTACAAGTGTTGCCCAGGAAGTAGGGGTTAATACAAGTGTCAAACTTGATCTTCCTGTGCATACAACACATCATCCGACCCCATCATCCATGCCTATATTGTCGACTGAAATGTCGGCAACACATACCATGTAGGCATTCGGTAGTGCACCGTCTGGCAATGAACACATGCCACTACATGTGTCACTACCTGTGGATACAGAGGTCGCTAGTACTGGTGATGTTTTAGCTACATTTCCTAGATCTTCCCGTATTACTAGTATGGGAACATTTCCAGTCACATTTGTAGTGACCAAGAATTTCCTTCCCATAAAGATAGAGAAGGTCCTAGGTACTTTAAAAAAAATTAATTATTATTATATATAATCCAATTGAAATTTACTTATTGATCACTTTTTATAGACTAATGATCCCATGATCATTTTGCAGGAAATGATGTTTTTTATAAACATCTAAGTGATCTTACATTGGAGCTCTTCGGGACCACCATGCGTACATGGTGGAATGCCCAAAATCAAGATTTAAAAGATGAGCTCATTAACCATTTAGTTGTATTGTTCGGTGATAAAACATTCAACCAAACCAAGGTCCTTAAGAAAGATGATACCTATCTAAGGTATGTGAGGGACCAATATAGGTCACATTTATAGAAGAACAAAAAGTATGAGCATCCCCCTATGATTCTAGAGAGGGAAGGGAAGGACTTGGTTTCAGATGGAAAGGAGAAGGCTAAAAAGAAAAAAGGAAAGACACCACCGGGCCAAGGAAGGTATGTGATACTATCAACAATTTAATTATATACTGATTACTCTTTCTTTTTACATAATCTAACGTATTTCAAAAATTTTATAGGTTGCCTGACACATCGAAGGAAAAAAAGGCAAGACTAGAAAAACACAGGCACAAACTTGGCTCTGGTGGTTATATGAAATTAGTTGCATGATTTGTACATATCAATAAATGAAATATTGCATCCAAATAATAAATTGCAAACAATTTTGGTTTTATCACACCATAGAAGCAAAATTCGTGATCACATGCAAAAATGCAAGGTTGTGATTTCAACAAAGTGCCCATAGAAGAGGACCTAAAGATTGCCTTCCACTAAGGCTATGGAGCCCTAACTGAACACCTAAGAGTCTAGATTGGGCAAACACAATCTTCCACTACATCCAACACGCAGGTAAATAAACTCAATAAAGTTTATTTGAAATTGAATACTTGTGCAATCTATTCAATATTAATTTACACCATAATAATGTGCCTATTTGTTTTAAATAGATAAGCAATGATAATACTGCACATGACATTGCAATGCAACCTGGTGAGGGTGGAGCACAACCTACAGATGAAGGCCATGGTGTGCATCCCGGTACTGGATGTATTCATGTGCTATAAAAAATGCAATATGGATTAATACAATTAAAAATCTTTAATTGCATTTGGTGTATTAATCAATGTAACCTTTCATGTTTCAACTTTAGAGCATGTAGAGCGTGATCAACATGTTGAGCATGATCAGGCTGGACAAGATCAGGAACATGATGTGGCTCCATCAGGTAAAGAGGACCACTCTAATTTTCTTTTAAACATATTTAATTGTAATTGGTGTATTAATTAATGTAACCTTTCATGTTTCAACTCCAGATCAAGATTTATAGGGTGTTCAGCATGTTGAGCATGAGGCTATAAGACAATATCAGGAACATAATGTGGCCCAATCAGGTAAAGAGCACCACTCTAATGTTCTTTTAATTAATGAAATACGTGTAACAATAATAATAAAAAATATCAATTTATCATTTCTTTGCTATTGCAGCAGAACCCCCCTTGTAGTGGTGTCCATGTTGTGAGTACATGACTAGGAATACATTAAGATCATGAGTAGAGCTCGGAACAACTGAAGGGGGGATAGATGATTTTGAAAATGATACTCCATGTCAACTTTTTTTAGCTGCAAAAAAGAAACAAAAAAAAGGTGATTGTAATCATATTATGACAACCATATTTTTGATAATATGTAAAAACTAAAAAAAGGAATGTTATATGTTAATGAATCAATGTTATATGTTATTAATGGATGAGTGAATGAATGTTATATGTTATTAATTGATGAATGAATGAATGTGAATATGTTAATGAATGAATGTTATATGTTATTGATGGATGAATGAATGATTAATGTTATATGATCGGGTATGGGGAATTGAGAGTGATGTGAGAGGGGGGGGAGGGGCCAAATGAGCTTCCACCTTCACATGGTTGGCCCTGTTAAGTATAGAATATTAAACTATTCTTAAAACAAAGAGAAGCTCAATAAGGTAAGTAATGCACTTTTCAATATAAGAAATGCATCGTTTGAAGCATAAAATCAATATGCAAAGATGAAAGAAAGTGCTAACTTTTCACTATGAACATTGTGTTGTGTGTAGATTTGGTTTCAAAGCTCTGTTTTTAATTTTTATTTTAGTGGTCTCTAAAATTTGATTTTTGTGCATAATAGGTTGGGGGAAATTTTGACAGCTCTGAAGGGTTTAGAGGCTCCATTGAGATAGATACATGGATATTTGGATCTTGTTGATGGAAGGCTTCCACTTAACCATGAAATTTTGTACCATTTACAGGTATGCTAAAATATCTCTACTTACATTAATTCAACTTACTATAATATAATATCTAACAAAATCTCCTTTTCATTATACTTAGATGGATTTTCATGCCCTGTTCCAAAGCACATGTTTTAAAATAGGCAAGAAGGATGCTAACAAGGGTTAAAGAATTTGGCTTTACACCTACCAATTGCATAGTTTACTTTATTCATCCAGCATATTGCGAATACATTTCACAATTTTTGGAATCATATACTATAATTATAGAACTAGTAAAATTAAAATATGTAAGTTTCAAATATGGCATTACATATCTTTCTATGAATTTTTTTAAGAAAATATCAAAATGGAGAAGTATTAACAAAATAATCTGCATAATTTCTAAGAGATCAGGGAATTTTTTTGTCGAGTTATCTTGAATATGTTTAAGACAAAAGTAACTTATAGAGATTGAAGCAGAATTTCGGTAGTCTAAAATCACCAGTCAACACATCTTAGTAGTATCTCAATTCAAGAGAACTAGGTCCACTATCCATTAGCCAGTAAAACAAATAAAATCAATTCATAAGATTATTATGTTCTAATAGGGTTGTTTGGTTTCTTCTTTCTTTTTGATTGTCAGGAAGTTGTCAATATACACTTGGTTTTCTCGCCTTTTCTTGGCTCATGGCCAGAGAGTTTCCGTAGAAGGCATCAAAGTAACCTTCAAGATTGAAAATGGAAATGAGTACAAGATTAGTATAACTTAATGCTAATTGGGTATGATTTTATTTGTTCAAGACCAATCTAGATTCATGTTCTACTCACACTACTTTTATTTACATTTATGTTTCGCTAATATCCATTTTCCTTTACATTCAGATTCTTCTATACATATTGTGTTTACAATAATGTTTTCCTTAATTTAATCTAGGGGAGAGGACCTAGTACCTAAGCAACTTTCAATGTCATGCTGTTTGGATTTACTATGAAGCTAATCCAAAGTTTTTCATTGCTGCTTGAGGCCATATTGCAGTGATTTCTCTAGGAATCCCACATGATCCCCATCAGGTATCTTCTTTTTGTAGTCTCTAAATTTCTTAGAAAAAATCAACAGCCAGTTTGTCTAAATGTGGCTCCTTCTTTACACATTAATATCTCTTTTGGTAGCAATGCATTAAAGTGGATTCATGGGGTCTTAAAGAGAAGGCTCTCAAACATGGAGATCAAGAGTGGGACTAGGTAAAACCATTCATAATCATGCTCATATTGTTTTATTGATTGTCTAAGAGCCAACTATCTAGGATAACATTATGTATTTTTCTATTCAATTTCCAGAGTGAGAATAATTTTGGGTTTGCAATCCTATTTTTTAGTACACTAGCTAAGTATCCAAGATGCAATACAGGTACTCTTTCTCACCAAATTTCTCATTTTCCACAAACTTAGATTCTAGTGTGTAGTTTAATATTCACTAGTTTGATTTTTTCTTTTTTAGCAAAATTAGAATCTAGTTCGTAGGTTGTGCTTGTTGTCCATGACAATCCCCTTGATCTCATGACTCATCATAGGTTTTATATTTTGCTCCAATTTTTGATCAACATAAAATGTGGCCATCATAATATCATCCATAGCCTCCATATTCTACAATTATTCATTGCTCATTTCTCATACATAGTAACCAAATAAAGTAGGCCTAGAGCTTGGACTATAGATGTATGCAAAAAATGATAAATCCCTGCCTCTGTAAGCCTAACTAAACACAACAACTAACATTTTGTTTGATATTTTAAACAGTCATATGACTATCCTTTTTCTACCTTGTAAACACTTACTCAATGCATACAATAATTTATTGAAATGCAAAGTTGAATGGCCTCTTAACTCTTGATGCTAATGTCATTGCATTTGTCCAAACAAGGTTAATCATATTGTGATATAAATTTTCATAATGAAGTCTTCCAATTTGTCCTTTAAATTTGAGCATTGATGACAATCCATCTTTTCTTTTACTACCCCTATTAAATGCTCATGGTCTTGGCACATCAACTTTCTCTCTTTGATTGACCTTTCCTTATGTCCTATCATTATCTCTATGGATGCACTTTGGAGCCTCCTACCACTTTTATATATTCCCCAGAGTCACCCCGATAAGTATTTCGATCCATTTGTATCTTCATCTACAAGAGATCATGTATCGCTAGTATATTCTATAGTTTCCCCGATGTGGTGAGTCTCCCCAATGATTATTCTTTCGATCTCAACTATGTCACCAAGATTCTTGCCGATGTAATCTTATCGACGTCACATAGCGGGTCGGGTAGACATTCAGAACTTACTCCGATGGTAGATGTCTTGCCGATATGCTTCCCTCGTGCTTTGTCGATGAGACAAGATGTGTATCTCGCTAATGAAACATCATCGCTGAGACCAAAATTCAGTCCTCCCGATATATCTTTTCAGGCAATTTTGAACACTGTAATAGTCTTGATCTTTCACCGATATGCCTACATTTCAAAGAATAGTTTATTTTTTAAAAAAAAATTCATTATTCCGTCGAAATTGAGACGAACTGCAAAAAGCATCTGACGAATCTACAATGTATCCAATGAACTTTCACTATAATGACTTGCCTATTTCATCACGAGTTTGATGAACTTATGTTGTTAATCTGATGCTTCAACGAAGGTATGTCACCCATGCTCTAGGTGTTGTTGGTCGCTAGACCCACGACACTGTCATCTCGGTTTTGATGAATGTATGACGCTGCTCTGACACTTCAGCGAAGGTATGCTACTCATGCTCTGGGTACTGTTCGTCGCTAGACCAATGACACTGCCATCTCAGTTCTGATGAATGTATGTCGTTGCTCTGACGCTTCAACGAAGGTATGCCACCTGTGCTCTGGGTATTGTTCATCGCTAGACCAACGACACTGTTGTCTCGATTCCGATGAATGTATGTCACTGCTCCGACGCTTCAACAAAGGTATGTCGCCCATGCTTTGGGTACTGTTCATCGCTAGACCGATGACATTGTTGTCTTGATTTTGATGAATGTATGTCACCACTCTGACGCTTCAGCGAAGGTATGCCGACCATACTCCAGCCACTGTTCATCGCGCGATCGACGAAGTGGGCATCACGGTTTCAATGAATGTATGGCACTCCTCTGATGCTTCAGTGAAGGTATACCGCCCATGGTCCAGCCATTGTTTGTCACACGATTGACGAAGTGGACGTCGTGGTTCCAATGAGCTTGCGTCGTGAGGTTGACATTTTATAGTACGTCAGGATATACACGAAAAGTGAGCGACGTCGTTGATTTCTATAATTCATCGGTCGACTGACAATAGATCATCAAAATTATGATGAACGGCCATCAGAAATTGGGGTCAAATTCAGTAGTGTGCATACCTGCAACAGTCCAGCACATAGATTGGATAGGTTAGCGCATCTGCTAAAACTTTTAGTGTATCTATGTTCTGACCCTGGGTAATTTTCTGACAACCAAAAAATCTTCCATTTTAGTCTAGTCTTTTTCTATGCTCAGGGTCTGGAAGTCTGCAAATTTTGCTAAGAAGTCCCTAGAGAAGAAGATTAGGAAGCCAAAGAAGTCTCTCAGTTATAAGAAGCTATTGAAAAGGAGAAATTTTTTATACCAAAGTCGAAAATTTTTGCTTAAACACAAAACTTTTATTCATCAATATCACGACTTTGTTAGAGGTTTCACTGATGATTTTTCCTTAGAACCATTATATTCATGAGCTTTCTTTCAAAGAAAAGCTCTTTCTCAAAGGAATAATCACAATTAGCCTATTTAGTCCTCTTTTATCCCCCAACCAACAATTTTGTACTCTACTCGTCCCAATCAAGTTGTGCAATGAGAGCTTAGGAGCATTAGGCATTTATCAAAAATCCTTATTTTTATAAAACTACGATCAAACCCCATAAAGTGCCACATCATCTTTATTTTTTATTTTTGGTTTAATTCCCAAAGCAGAATCATCATCCTTTCAACTGGGGAATCATGAGCTAAAGATTAGAAATTTCACAAGTCATATCAATAGAATCTTCATTCTATTCCAACTTGGATATCCATCAAAATTGCATTATTTCATCTTTTGATCAAGGTTAGTTGAAATTGGGAAAAAGCTTATGCTTGTTGTCACAAGATCTTGACAACACATAGAAGAGGATGAAAGGGAAGGTACATTAAGCAACATGGGTGATAAAAGTAATAGTGGTGATAAAGAAGAAAATCCTTTTCACAGACTTTGCACTAGGAATAATATGAATAATGATGAGATAATAGAAGAAATGCTTCAAGAAGCAAAACAAGATCCTCAATTCCATACTCTCATGGATAGAGTTTTGGAATGAAACAAAGAAAGATATTTCCTTTCATTTTCCAATCAAGGAGCTTAAGTTACCTGTTGATTTTGACATGGAAGGGATTAGAGAGGATCCTAAGGCCCCCCTCAATGATTTTAGTGCTCTTACTCGACAGATAAGAGCATTACAAGGGAAAATAAAATAAATACAAGGGGGTACAACAAAGAAATATGTTTTGGAAGATATCTATGCATATCCATTTGAAAAGAGTCTTAACATGATTCCTTTTCCAAAACATTGCGAGATCCCAAAGTTTAATAGGTATAATGCGAAAACAAATCCCATTGATCATGTGAGGGATTTCTGAAATATGAGCTTACAATTCACTCATGAAGATACCTATCTAATGCAATTGTTTCCATGAAGTCTGGGTGGACAATCCATGGAGTGGCTTTCCAAGATCACTCCCCCCATCAGAACATTTGAGGAGTTAATAAATAAGTTCATATCGCAATACTCCTATAATATACAACACCAGATAACCATGCTTGATTTATGTAGAGTAAAAAAAAAGATTGGGGAACCCTTCACCACATTCTTACAAAGGTGGAGAAGTTTGTTTGCAAGATATTCTTGTCTTATTCCTGAAAAAGGAAAAGATGGAAATCTTTATTGACAGTCTGAATCAAGAGATGAGTTTAGGCTAAATCTCCATTGTCCTCAATCATTTGAAAAATTGATTGAAAATGCAATTACTATTGAAGGTGCCTTGGTCAAGTGTGGAGTTTTAAAACTTGATAAAGAAAGTCCAAATTTGTACAACAACAACAACAATGGCAACAATAATGACAAGTCACGATTTTGGACTCGAAATAAAAATGTTGTGAATGATGGGGTGGTAGATGCTAACAACGTGAATGAGAAGCCTACCGTTCTTAATGTATCAGGTGTCCAACGCACCAATAATGTTGTAAATTCTAGTAACCAAAGCAATAATTCCAACCAAGGAAATGTGACCAATAATCACGGTAATAATCTTGGCAATAATCAAAATTCAAATGTGCCTAGATCTCAATATTTTTCAAATCAATGGAGTTTTACTCCCTTGGGCTAGTCTTTGGAATCAGTTCTTAAAGAACTATTGAATCAAAATGCTATTAAATTGCCACCACAAACATATTATGAGCCTCGAGTAAAACCACCATCGTGGAATGACTCAAACTATTGCGATTATCATAGATGCAATGGTCATAAGACTTCTAATTGCTAAGGGTTAAAGAATCTCATTCAGGATTTGATTGATAACCGTACCATAACGGTTGAGGGACATAATGCCAATGATGATCATCAGGCATTCAAGGATCCTCTCCCCAATTATCAAAAAGGGGAATCTTCGGGTGACAAAGGAAAGAATGTGAATCATGTCTATGACACCATCATCAATCATATTTACACCGACGATCAACAAGCCAATGCTATCAAGATTAAAGGAAAGAAAGAATTTTGAGAGGCTAATGCTACAAAAAGGTGATAGGACAAAATCATTGTAAAAGGAATTTCATCTAAGTTGGTGATTGCCCCTCCAAGTCAGTACAATTTGGTCAATCAATTGCGAAAAACATCAGCCCAAATTTCTATCTTGGAGTTGCTCAAAATATCACCAGCACACAAGGACATTCTGGAAAAGGCACTCATTGACACAACTGTGTCTCTTGATCTAGATATCAATAAATTTCAAGCCATGGTGGGACACTTGTCCACACCCACATGTTTATCCTTTTCTAAAAAGGATGACTCCTCCATGACCCATCTGCATAATTCATCACTTTATCTAGAGGTCATGGTTCATAAAGCCCAAATCAGACGTCTTTTAATCGATGGGGGAGTCAGATTAAACATTTGTACTTTAAAATTGGTCTTTGCTTTGGGATATTCAGAGGAATCTATAGATCCACAAAGGAAAATTACAATCAAAGCATACGATGATGTAGAAAGAGCTTCCAAAGGCCTCATCATGCTACCAATCAGAGTGGGACCTATTGTGAAGAATAGGTTTTTCCAAGTTCTAGATCTTGATTTATCCTATAACATACTCTTGGGTCATCCATGGATCCATGACATGCAAGCAGTTTTGTCTACTTATCATCAATGCTTAAAGTTTCCATATGATAGACAAGAAGTAACAATACCGATGGACCATATTAGCAGTCAGACTTGTTCTAACCTTAGAGAAACTTAGGATACATTTGTCCCACATAATAGAGAGGCTTTGGCAATTTCTACTTCAAAACATAGTGAACAAGCAGGGGAAATGATAAAGAATTTTGGCACCAAGCTAAAATTAAAAGATAATGGGGTGGGAGAATATTCTTTATGTCTCTCTAATCTACCCATGTCCCCACGATCCCATGGTCAACCATCGACATCCATACAATAGGCTACAACAGCTTTAGTATCAGGCACACAAGCGTCAGTTCCCATCACCAAGTTTGATGGAAGATTTATCAAGGTAGATACTCAAGAAAGTGAAACAGTTAATAGGGCTATCCTTGATTGGCTCTATAAAGATGAAGATGAATCGGTCCAACATGTCAAGTTACCCACTGAGCAATATGGAAAGGGTTATACAATAATGCAAGAAATGGGTTATGAAGGAAATGGACCTATAGGCAAGAGAAAAGAAGGTATTGTTGAACCTATTTGACTAAAAACAATTCACCCTAGAGATAAAATTGGGTTAGGATATGGTGAGGATGCAAAGGAAGAAAAAATACAAATAACATCCAATGATGAATTAGCTGAAATAGGTCTTAGAATACAAGAAAATAATTTTGACACTGACTCCAATGAATATGAATGGGACACCATTTTCGATGATAAATTCTGGAGGGACAAACAGGTGGATATGGTACAAAAATATACACCCACACTCACACAAGGGGAAAGCTCAAGGCATCCACTTGATTACATCCTACAAAGTGACCATGACTCAAGTGATAATGATTTGATTCAAAACAATACAGATAATCGACAGGAGGAGACCATCATAGATATTCCCCATAACAAAAACAATAATAGTATCATGACCTTAACCACTCATGACCCTACCCAACTTGATAATCCATTTACCTTGGTCCATCCTGAACTTATTGATTGGGAACAAATTGCACCAATTGCTATCCCAACTTTTCCCAATCATGAAACCATCATAAACTTTCTTTGTTCATCCAACTCAAAAACAAGTTCCACCAGCGAATCACAAGATCAAAGTTTCAGACAGGAAAGTGCTAAGTTTTTCAACTACAAAATTAACAACATAAAAGAAATATCTAATGGTGAAAACCTAACAAAGGCAGTATTAGACCATGAAAAGAGAAAAATAAAGAGTGTATCCAACAGTGAAAACCTTTCAAAGGCACTAGAGGATGGGAAACTTGACACTCTTCCAGAGCACTATCAAGAAAGGTCTTCCATTTTGATAGAACCAACAAAGGCACTCAATATAGGTACTATGGAATAGCCCAAAGTCTTGCAACTTTCTGCATCCTTGACAGAAGAGGAAATCCCAAGATTCATAGAATTCCTTGAGAATAATCAAATCAATTTTTCATGGTCATACGCATATATGCCTAGATTAGATCCAAATCTCGTCATGCATCATTTATCAATCAGTCTGAGGGAAAAACTTGTGAAGCAGAAACTCAGAAAAATGCACCCACATGTATTACTAGTTGAAGAGAAATTAAAGAAACTATTAGATGTAGGATTCATTCAGTCTATAGACTATACGAAAGGGATCTCCAATGTTGTACCTATATCAAAGCTAGACAGATGAATCAAAATTTGTATAGATTTTAGGGATTTAAATAAGGTATGCCCAAAGGATGATTTTTGTCTGCCAAACATAGATATGATTGTAGATTTGACTATTGGGCATGCTATGTATTCACTAATGGATGGATTTTTTGGATATAACCAGATAAATATTTCACCTAAAGATCAAGATAAAATAGTGTTCACATTTCCTTGGGGTACATATTGTTGGAACGTAATTTCATCTGAACTAAAAAATGCAGGAGCTACATACCAACAAGAAATGACTACAATTTTTCATGAAATGATGCACACATTCATGGAGGATTGTGTAGATGATCTCTTGGCCAAATCAAACACAAGGGAAGGACATTTGGCTATTTTATCTAAAAAAATTGTTAGAATGGAAAATTTAAAGTCAGACTTAATCCTAAGAAATGCGTCTTTGGGGTGAAACCTGGAAAGTTGCTAGGTTATATTGTGTCAGAAAAGGGAATTGAGGTTGATCTGGCTAAGGTACAAGCAATCATTGATATGCCACCACCAAGGAACATTAGTCAACTACACTCATTACAAGAATGTTTGCAATCCATCAAGAGATTCATTGCACAACTAGCAGATAAGAGTTTACCATTCACTCATCTCTTACATAAGAATGTTCCATTTAAATGGGAAGATAGGTGCGAAGTAGCATTTGATCAGATAAAGCATTATCTAATGAGTCCACTAGTGTTGATTCCATCAATGCAAGGTGAACCACTTATATTGTATATTTCTGCCACAAAAGTGTTTTTGGGAACATTATTGTCACAGGAAGACAAAATAGGAAAGGAGCGAGCAATATATTACATTAACTGAACATTGACAAGTCATGACCTAAATTACACTTTCATTGAAAAATCTTGTTTGGCAGTAGTGTTTACTTCTCAAAAGTTACGACACTATATGCTAGCTCATACAATAAAACTTATGGCTAAGATTGATCCTTTAAAGTATCTTCTCAGTAAAGCAACCCTAACTAGTAGATTGGCTAAATGGGTCATGATCCTAAGTGGGTTTGAAATTCATTATGTGGATCAAAAGGACATCAAAGGATAGGTTATAGTGTATCAGTTGGTAGAGGCACCAATGCAAGCAGAACATCCAATACACATTGATTTTCCTGACATTAATGTTTTCACAGCAACCACTAAATAGTCATGGGAACTTTATTTTGATGGATCCTACACTCAACATGGCTTAGGGGCAGGGATTATTTTCATCACACCTCAAGGGAATACAATTTCAAAATCTTATCATATGATGTTTCCTTATACAAATAGCATAGCTGAGTATAAAGCATTGTTGACTGGAATGAGAATTGCATTAGACTGGAGAATCACAGAACTGCAAGTTTTGGGTGATTCACAACTTGTCATAAATCAAATAAATGATGAATATCAAACTAAATATGACAAGTTAATTCCCTACAAAAACATGGTGGATGATTTCAAGAAATAATTTGTTGATATCAAGTTCACGCAAATTCCATGTACTAACAATAAGGTTGTGGATGCCATGGCTACAATTGCATTACTACTCCAATTGTTAGAGAGCCAAGCATAGTACGATTTCCTAGTGGAATAATTGTTTTCTCCCGCCTATGATAATATAGAAACCCAAATCATTTGTCACCTAATTGGTTTTGATTCTCCCTTGTATGGCCAAATCTATGCTTATCTAAAAGATACATTTTTCCCTTAGATTTGTCTAGGAATCAAAAAAGGAATTGCATACGCCAATCTTCTCGTTACACCCTAATTGCTGACATATTGTATTGACGTGGTCTTGATGGTACCCTCCTTCGATGTCTTGAACGCGATGGATTGGAAAAGGCCTTACAAGAGGTTCATTGTGGTATTTGTGGGACTCACTCAAGTGGACTAACCTTGGCAAAGAAAATTGTTAGAATGGGTTACTATTGGCCTACCATGGAAAAATAATCATTCATCTTTGTGAAGAAATGTTAAAAATATCAAATTCATGGGAATCTCATTCACGCTCCTACTTAAGAATTGCAACCCTCCACCACAACATGTCCTTTCGCTCAGTGGGGATTGGATCTAGTTGGAAAAATATACCCATCATCATCAAATGGACACAAATTCATTATCACGGCCACTGAGTACTTTACTAAGTAGATTGAGGTTGTTCCTTTGACAATTGTTACCGGCAAACAAATTTCATCCTTCATTTTGAACTATATCATATGTCGGTATGGCATTCCCAACTCTATTATCACAGATAATGGAAGAACTTTAAAAAATCAAGATGTTGATGAACTTTGTTAAATATTTCACATCCAACACAAGTTCTCTATGCCTTATTATCCATAGGGAAATGGCCAAGCAAAGGCTTCAAAGAAAACAATTTTAAAGATTCTGAAGAAAATAGTGAATGATGTTAGTCGTGATTGGCATGTGCAATTAAATCCAGCTTTGTGGGCATACAGAACTAGTATTCACACTCCAAAAAGTGCTACCCCATATACTTTGGATGGAGAAGAAGCCATTTTTCCATTAGAAGTTGAGATTCCCTCACTTTGGGTATCACTAAAGGGGTTCATAAATGATGAGGATTACAGAGTATCAAGATTGCAAGAGCTGGAACTGTTTGACGAGCGGCGAAAAATTGCAACTAATCATTTAAAGGGGTGTCAACAAATTATGTCCCGCAGTTACAATCACATAGTCAAACCATGAGCTTTTCAAGTGGGTGACTTAGTTCTCAAAGAAAACCCTCGTAATCAGCAAGATTGGGAAAAGAAAGGCAAGTTTGAGCCCAATTGGTTAGGTCCATTCATCATCATTGCATCATATGGATCAGGGGGATATCAGCTATCAATGCCAGAAGGGGACCTATTTGAAGATCCGACCAACAACATCCACCTAAAGAAGTTTTATGCTTAAAAAATATCAAAAACAATATAAAAGTCCTGGAAAAATATCCAAAAACAAAAAAACTCAAAAAAATAAATAAATAAAAGTGCAATAAAAACAAATGGTGAAAACCTGGCAAACAAGCACTGTTTGTGATTTAGTTGGCTCTTTCATCTATTAAGATACATTATGCATTATTCATATCTATTTTTCATCGGCACCACAAGCATGCCTAGCCATCATATATGCATCATGCGCCCAACATTTCCTTGGAACGACAAGGATTTCATCATGGCTTGATAATTTGTGTTATCCTTAGCATTAGGTTGTGTCTTATTTAGAGTCAAAGTGTGAGGTTATTTGGGGACAGTCAGCTTTTGAAACTTTTTTGTAGGAAAAATGACAGCATGTGTTAAGTATCGGAATATCAAAACAACAAACAAAATTTCCAATTAGACTGGGTCCAAATAGTTGTCAGACAAGAGACTGAACAAATTGGATGATCTTAATTTGAGTTAAAATCAATGAAAAACTTAAAGCATAAGTTGAATTGTTGTTTTGACATTTGATGACATCATATCTCTAGAGTGGTTCAATGATGTACTGAACTAGAGTCACAAGGAAGGAATATGATTTTTCTTTGATTGTTGTATGTAAGCTAATCACTAGTATTGTGCAAGTTTGTCAAAGAAACATAGTGACATTTCAGGATTTGCATAAGAAGCTGGTTAACTTTTGTCTATTTATGCAAACAATACTAAGGTCATCTTGGTTCAATTATACCTTGATGCTTGTATTAACTTGCTATATCAAAAATCATGAAAGTTATACTCAGGTCATCACTTGTGCTAACATCCATGTTGATGCTTGTACTAAACTTTCAACATATCAAAAGGCTCAATTATGAAAGTTAAGCGCATAATTTGTTTATGGAATGACAACAGTGAAATGGTTCATTTAGGGATTTTTGGATTGCATGATTCATTTAGATTGCATTCATTTTTATTTTTATGGTTGTATGAAATATTTTTGGAGGTTGGAAATAATGCATATCTCTTTTTAAAACATTGATTGAGTACACTTGGACATTTATTATATCTCATTTCATTATCATTTTCATATTTCATCATATCATTCACATTTTTATATATCATTATTTAGGTTATCATGATCATTTTTCACATCAATTACATTGTGCATTTTCATTTATTAACTTTCATATCATTTTTCATTATCATTATCCACATTATTATTGTTAGTTACCATTCATTTTCATTATCATAATAATTATTCATATCACATTTGCATCATATCATTTGTATATTAGTATTGACATATACATCATTTTCATCATCATTTATTATTCCATATCATTATCATTTACCTCATTTTCATATCATTTCATGTATCATCTTTGAAATCAATTTGCATCAAACATCATTTGCATAATCATACATTGAGAAAAATAAAAGTGCATCCATTGCATTCATTACATACATACTCCATACATCATATAGAACCATCAAAGCATTCACATTGCATCTTCATATTAAACTCTAGAAAATCATTTCATTTGCAGGATCATCCACCCATAAATCATCATCATAATTCATATCATATGCATCCATTAACATATCATCATAATCATAAATAGCATAGCCTATAGAAATAAATACATAAATAACCATTCATCATAAAATCATCAAGAACACATGCATATTAAAAATCGCTGCTGCATATCATAAATCTCATTAAAAAAAATGTCCATGGGTACAAGGATATCAAATGTCTGAACAAGATATATAATTACAATAAAAGGGGTGTATACAAAATCATCACTGAGGGGTATCTGGATGGGGATCGTGACTATTGTTGCCTCCAGAGGTGGTAGGTCTCTGTGGATCTCTGCTACCTGAAGCACATATCTCTCATCTGACAGGTTGTGGCACACTCCTAGTGGCACTCCTAGTATGACTGCATGAGTGGGAATGTGATCAGGTGCCTGACTATGTATAGGCTATCCTCTACTCAGTGGGTACTACCTTAAATATCTCATCATGTAATACTCTGCCTAGCGGGTAGTCTCCATTCCCTCTACAACAACCTCTCCAATAGAGGTACTCTCAACTGATCTTAGGAGTCTCTCTGCTACCCCCTCTTCCTTTACACACCACTCTCTGAAACTATCTCGCTCTGCAGTAAGTTGGGCTATCTGTGGGTTAGGAGGTGGTGGTTGCACTATCTGTATTTGTAGCTCGTTGATGGTGACTTGTGCCTGTGCTAGCTGGCTCTAAAGAGCCTAGACGTGAACCTGAAGTATGTCAATCTGTACCTATGATGGAGCCTTGATAGTAATGTGTGGTGCTGAATTACTCGGTTGCTCCACCACTTTGGTTGTATGAGGCCTAGTCCTGAAGGGTACATCAAAGAAATATCTCTGCCTATCACCTCCACCACCTCCGTCATCGTCATCATCATCATCATTAGAGTTGTCGTCAAAATCCATAGCCACTCCACCTATGTCCTCCTCTCCTCCATGTGGTTGCTCTGCATATGCCCTCGCCTCTACCTCTTCCTGTGGTTGCCACCATGCCCACCGTAAAACTGGTCCACTTAATAGTGGGGTAGGCTCATCTGGGCTATTCAATCTGGGAAATGGATGAGTATAAAAATATGCAACATAATCATTAGTCATATGTGCATCTATCACCTCTAGATGGATGGCCCAAAACTATAGTTGTAGCTCAGTATACTCTACTCTAGCTACCTCAAATGTGATAAAGGGACCCCACTCTGCAACATCCTCCCGATGTCTGGCATAGTGAGCCACACCCTATGGTATCATCTAAACTCGCCCATACTATCTGAGTACCCGCATAACCAAAAATAACTCAATGATAAAGGGGGTATGACCAATCAAGTATCTCAATATTCCACAATAGGGTGGCTCTATGTCATCCTCATCCCATGCCTCATAGTCAACATATGGTCTCCAGATGACTGTATCCATGTCATCTATCATACGCCGCCAGTACTCTAAATTTCTCAGCATAGGCTGGACAAGGGGACCTATATATGCATACACATACGGGTGGTTGAGTGGATGATCTCTCTGTAAATAGGGCGAGTAATGGCGATGTGCTCCCATGCCCAAATTTGTAGCAGTTTATCTCTGGAAGATATACTCTTCCCATCTGTATATACCACCTGATGAAGATCATGGTATAGATGGGAAAGCATGTAGGATCCCCAATAATATCTCTTCCGATGAAGGATCATGTCCTCCAATATCTGACCCTAACCCACTAATAATCCCTTTGACCTATGATCAGGACAAAGGAAGCCATCGATGAAACCTGCCAAAACTGATGGAAGTTGGGCATAACCCTCTACCATATCTCTCCATGCAATCTCATAACTGCCAACATGTGGATCCTAGAAGACTCATCACAAGGCATTTGTACCTCCAATCTCTTTGTCATCATAAATCACAAGTGCACCAACCACGGGGATACCTAGAATCCTATACACATCCTCGGGTGTAACAATGATCTCTCTAGTTAGTAAGTGAAATGTATTATGCTCACTATGCCATCTCTCGGCTAATGCAGTCAATAGTGCCCTATTGACCCTATACTGAGGGATCCTAAGGAGGGAACCCAACCCACATCTAACAATGACCCCAATCTCTGGTTGGGTCAATCTGGGAATCATCTCCCATGTGCAAGGGAATCTCTCTCTAATCTGGAGGATTTTAAAATCCTCCTATAAACATCAATTAATCAAATCATCAGCAAGGAATATCAAGAAATCAAGAAAATCATGTCAATCAAGCAAGTGAATCATATCATCATCAGCAGCATATCATGACTATTTTTTCTTCAAGCAGGAAGGAAAATTTATCAAACTCTACTATTTGTTTTTCAGTCATGAAATCAAATTTATCAAAATTATCATCTTACTATTTGTTTTCAAGAACGAAGACAAATTTATCAGATCATCATCAAAATAAAATTAATCTATCCTTGGTTTTAATCAAAAATTATCAAATGAGTTGTCTAATACAGCAACAATCATCAAGCAAACATCACATCAATCTCAAGTTTTCAAATTCAGCAAAAATTCATGGATGTGCTAAAACAGTCTTTCAATGTGCCAAATCAGTCAATGCACTACTTTATCCATGGATGCGCTAAAATAGAAAACCAAAGCACTAAATTGTCAATGTGCTATTCTATCAAGTGTATGTGCTACATGATCTCACCTATGCACTATTCTAGCATATGTGCTAATCTAACATCAAATGTGCACGGTTTTCATCTATGCGCTAATTTATCTATCCTATGCGCTATTCTGGCCTATGTGCTAAATTGTTCATCTATGCACTAGTCTATTACATCAATGCACTAATTTGCATGTGCTAATCTATGCCCTAATCTATGGCTCGCATGCACTAAATCAAAATCCTATGCACTAAAAGAGAATTTTGAAAAAGTGAAAAAGTGAAAAATTCGTGCAAAAATTCAAAAAAGTCGCAAAGGAGGATCATGGAATCTTACCAGAGGTCCATACAGTGCTAGTTTCTGATGATGGCGGGCTCACTAGAATCGATGGCGCTCGTAGTGGATTGACATCTTGAAATTCTCTCTCAGAGCTCTGAAAATCACAAAAGGTTATTATTCAAATGACAATGACTTTTTACCTTTTCCACCTTTTAAGGGGGTAAATAAGGTACGGTTATTTTTATTTTTACCCTACAGAGCACTATTTCAGGAGAAAAAATGGAAAATCTCTTTAAAAATAATTTCAAATCTTTGAATCATCATCAATATCATCCATCAACATGATTTATCTCCTGAGGGTGCATATAGCATCATCAGTTAATTTTTCAAAGTCAGCAGAAAATTTTCGAAATCGGAATTTTCCTTTGAAGTGATTCATAAAACACATCACTTCAAAGAGGGGAAAAATGTATACATCTAAAAATGGTCATTGCAAAACCTATTAATTAATTAAATATGAATTATTTAATTAATATTCTAAATTCATCTACATATAAATAAATTTAATTATTTATTTATATCGTTCATTTTTCTAATTCTTCTAGCTTAATTAAATAAATAAGTTTATTTAATTATTACCATTTTCTTCTTAATTAAATTAAATGAATGTCGTAATTTATTTATATTAATTATCATATTATTCTAAAGTTTGAATGTTTAAATTCAAATAAGGGAATATTCCTCCAAACTTATTCTTCATTACACATTTAAATTAAATATTATAAATATTTGATTTAGCACCGTTTTCTCACCTAACATTTAATTAAATATTTAATTACATTCCTTTTTCATCTCTCACACATAATTAAATATTAATTATTTAATTATGGAAGCTTCTAAATTCATTGTCACATATAATTAAATAAATTTATTTATTTAATTAGGAATTTATCCTCAACTTTCAACCAATTTTCATAAATGAAATAACAAATGGCACGATTGTTTCCATTTTTGAATGAGGATGGTTTTGTGGGTTGAAAATATTCCTCCATTATTCTCGCAACCTTCCATATTTCTCTCAACCTCCAGAATCTCTCACCGTTCATCTTGACAGGTTTGAATTTGACCGTTGATCTTTGCCAACTAGATTATTGCCTTCAAAAATCTATAAATATAGCCCTTTGGTGAGTTGAATCCATCCTAGATTTTGTGAATTGAACGTGATTACTATAGTTGCATTCGAATCATAATTTTAGCATAGCATTTCAAGTTCCTAACATAGCATTTTAGTTTCATATCATAGTTTAATTTTTTTAGCAATGGACATGCATGTTGCATAATCTCGTTCTCCTAAGTTGTCATTCCAACAAGCTACTGCTTACACCAACTGAGAGCCAGTAACTTGCATTGAATCCTTGGAGATAGAGGACAATGGAACACTTTTGAAGGAGCTATTGTTATTTATATTTTGTTTTATCTTTTTAATTAGTTTCCTTTTATTTAATATTTCATTGGTGTGTTGGTTTATCTTTTTAGTTAGCTCACATATTCTCACACACAATACTTAACAGTAGGCTTATAACCAAACCATAGCTCAAAAGGAGTCTTACCAAAATTGTCATTTACATTCACCTAGTTGATAGTGTATACTGTAGTACTTAAAACTTATCTCTAGTAGGAATAAGGAAATCAAAAAACTTTTACTAGTACCTTTTAAGTGAAAAATATTGCTTGTTGTATTTGTACCTGAAGCAATCACACTTCCTGAGCTTCCCAAAATCTTGCACTTACCATCCTTGAATTGAAGATTGTAACCTTTATCAACCATTTGTCCAACACTCAAAAAATTGTGTTTCAAACCTTCAACATATAGAACATCATCAATATTGAATTTACCTCCAAGAGAAATAGTGCCTCTTCCACAAATCACTCTAGCATTGTTATCTCCAAATCTTAAAACACCACCATCATATTTTTCCAGACTTATAAATTTTCTTTTGTCACCAGATATATGATGTGAGCATTCACTATCAATCACCCATTCTTCTTTATTATCAATTTTCGCTACAAGAGCTTTCTCAACATTTTAGTTAGTATCTGATTCAGTCGACACCAGACTATTTTCCTTGATAGCAATAAATACCCATTCATCTTCATTTCTAGTTTCTTTATTAGATTCTTCACCAGTTACGCCTTCTTCAGCATACTAACATTTCTTCTAAAATCTAGTTTTCTCAGGTTTGTACTTAGAAACTCTTTCCGAACATCTTGATGCAAAATGACCTATCTTACTACAAGAGAAAATTTCAATAGGTAGCTTTCCTTTGTACTTACCTTGTCCTCTAGCTTCTCTTTTCACAATCAGTGCTTCCATTTCTTCTACCTCTCTTTCTTCATCTTCAATCAACTTCATTTCTTTTTCATACTTGAATGTCTTCTTGGAACTCTCTCTTGAATTATATCTTTGTTGTCTTTTTCGGGATACAGTTGCTTTGAATGCAGACTCTGTCTTAAGTGAAGATTCATCAAATTCACTCAACTCAAAGGCAGCTAATTTTCTAATCAGCATGTCTCTTGTGATATTTGTTACTGTTCTGAGCTCATCAATAGCATGAGCTTTTGTTTTGTAATAAGTAGGCCCAGATCTAAGTATCTTAGCCACAATCTCTTCTTCATCCAAGGTTCCACCAACACATCTAATGTCCATCACTAATTCATTTACCTTATGCAAGAAAGAAAAGATGTTTTCATCTTCACTCATTTAAATGCTCTCCCACTTGCCCTTCAGACTTTGTAGCTTAGAACTTTTCACTAGTTCATCTCCTTCGTACAATGTTTCCAAATTTTTTCAGATCTCATATATAGTCTTCAATCCTATCATATTTTTCATGTTTGAATCTATCACAGCACTCAACAATGCTTTTATAGCCCTGGTATTAACTTTTGCTTGCTTGATCTCATCTTCAAAGGAGGGACCATTCTAAGGAACAGTATATGAATTTTATGTAATCTTCTAGAAAGGCTCATGAATGCACTTCAAATGACACTCCATTCTAAATCTCCACAGAGAGTAGTTTGTGCCATCGAATCTAGGACTATCCTTCTTGTATGATGCCATCTTAGATCACCTCAAGCTGTTAGAATTCTTCAGAGGAACTAGATCTGATACCAATTGTTGGAAAAACAAGGATAGACAACTAAGAGAGGGGAGGTGAATCAGTTGTTACCAAAATCATACTTATTCAACATTAATCAACCTTTAATCTCAGATATGATAATTAATAGCGCAAGCATAAATCAATAAAAAATATCAAACACATGAACACCAAGATTTTATATGTGAAAACCATGTTAAGGGGAAAAAATACAGTGGATGTTAGTCCACAAGATTATACCCTGTTAAAAGTATAACGAATAATGAATAAAGAATGCACTTGCATTCAGGAACACTGCCTACAACTCACTACTCAAAGGGAAGGCTCACTGCCTTACATAAGACAATCATATTAAATCCATTTGATGAACATGAACTGAGAAATTAGCTTCTTCACAAGCTTGATTACACTTTTAGTTAGGCACAAATACACTTTGCTCAACCTTCTTTACACTCTGCTCTACATTTGGATGATCTAATCTTTATTCGCACATACACACATATACATCGAGCATACACACTCTCATCCGGACTTACAATGGAGAGACAAACGCTCTTATATATCCACTACATGGATTTACATCAATAATTTTGTCGGCCACATAATAAATGAATTACAACTTGTCGCCCACAATACATGAACAATTCTTAATGTGCACTAGCCTAAGTTAGTCATAGCATAGAAAATACCTAAATCAACATCCTTGAGCACACTAAATAGTAAAGTATTAATCCATAAGGATCTGCAACACGCTATCACCATCATGTCGGCCAAGAACATAAAAAACTTGAATACACAAGGAAAGATCTTAATCATGAACATGTCGATCAACAAGGATGTAACAAACTGATAAAGAACAATCTAGAAACATTTTTTATCATCTCAGAAACATACGCAACAACCAAATTCACCAGAATTGCAATCTCATCTTCTAGAAACACTTGCTACAGTTACTGAATAACTGTAGGAACACATATCTTCATAACTTTGTTAATTCTTGATGCATACCACTGAAAATTTTGGACAGCATACTAGATAAGCTCAGTAACAAACCATTTAGTGCACACCACTTGATCATCTACGAATACAACTTTCCATCACTCTAACCTTCTCAACTTTATTGGCTGCCTGCAATATATTTATTACAATTTTCTCAATCTCCTCGACATATATAGCCTTTACAATCACCATTGCTAATAGTGTTGACATCAATGACAACCACATATCAGCAACACAACCACAACATCCAAAAATATGTTGGGGGTGACACACAATCACGCCCTTGCAATGTATTTATGGAATCATCTGACGCAAGTGCAAAGGAGTCACACAAGTGATAAACTTTGCGACACAACTAATTGGTAAAGGTTTTTCCCTAGTGTAGGCTTAAAATCTTGTTATTACATATGCAAAATAGGTTTAGGTAATCTTCTTAACTGACATATTGTTTGTCACTTTGACCAAGGCTAGACTTGATCTAATCTACACATGAGAGTCATGGCTACTAGACACATATGGACTACGGGACTAGTTGACCAGCACTGAAAAGCATACGTTGTGGCATCTTGGCTTGTACCATGTGAAATTTATTCCCATCATTAGGGAGAACAGGGGGATTCTAATTACACTGGCTAAGAGATGGAATTTAGAGACATGTTCATTTCACCTAGCAGTAGGAGAGGCCACTTTCAGGGTAAGTGCAAGAAGTTGGGTCCACGAAGAGGGGAAGTTTCAGCAAAAAAAAAAATCTCGCAGAAAACGCATATACATTATTAAAAAATGTGTACGCGTTATTAAAAAACGTGTATGCGTTATGCATTGGGTACCCGAGCCTAAAAAAATGCGTACGCGTTATAAAACGCATATGCGTTTTTGAGTGCATACAAATCATTTATTTAAAAAAAAAGGCTTTTTAGAAACACGTACACATTTTAAAACGCGTACGCGTTTCTAAAAAGCATTTTTTAAAAAAAATAATCAAACAAATAAAGAGCGCATATGCGTTTTGTAACGCGTATGCATTTTTAAAAACGCATACGCGCTATTAAAACTTGAATCTCCAACCCACTTGCAGCCTTGGTTTTAGGCTCGGGAAAGGCTTGGCAATCCGAGCCTTAGTCTTTGACCTACAACTAAAAAACTAAGGCAGATTGAAGAAGAATGTCCATCTTTGACAATATGGTTGATGGGCTTTTTTTCTGAATCAATCTATAAAATTAAAACCCATTACAGAACACGATTTCTAGTTTCCAAATATATAATTTCTATTAATATTGGATTATATTTGATATTTTTAAATTAATTTCAAAGCAAACTAGTCCTTAAACATGAAATATCAGACTCTTTTTGTTTTTTAATAACTTTTTTTTGGTGAAGTTTCTTGTAAAAATAATTATATGACATCAATCTTTAGACAATTCTTTACAGAATGAAAAAAAAAAGTTTCAAAAAATGTTTAGTTTAGGTCAAATTATGTTGTCTGTACATGTTGATTTCTAAAAACAACAATTAAGGCCAATAAAAATTTAATAAAAAAAAAATATTCAACAAAAAATTACAAAAAAAATTCCTCATCAATCTTCATGTTGTTAGCTCTCTTTCCTCAAAAGGAATTAGCAAAATACTTTTATTTGGGTCAAAAAGTGGTGTCCGTACACGTGCATGGTATGGTAAAAAAACAGGGACTTTTAAAAAGTGGTTTTTATAGATCCCTATCAAAATTTAATTTCTACAATTTGGGTATTTGAATAATTTACATATTTAGAAACTAGATTCAAAATTCAAAATTTCATATTACTGATTTTTTTTAAAATTCATTGTGTAAGTGCCTTAAATTTTCAGTCCAAGTGTGACAAATTAGGAAAAACAACAAAAACACTTCCACTTTTTGAGCTTTTTGTGCACCCAACTTCTTGCATCAGCCCTTCACACTAGAGGATGTTTACAAAATACTGAGACCGCCTATTCGGGGTGAGCGGGTTAGATATGATCCAAGCTAAGTATATCAGGCACTTATAGAGTACTATGTCTATGAGGATGTTGCATACTTGGGGATAGACCATTATGAGATATGGTGGGAGACTTTGGAAAATTGGTATGAGCGGTTTGACTTTATCTTGTGTACACTGATTGTCAGGGTTGCGATACTAGGTCGTTGAGGACACTAATTTCTAGTTGGGTGGGGTGAGATGCTCATAGGGATGCAAGCTACGGATACTTTGTATGCATGGGGGCCATGTTTATTGTAAATTTGGTATTTTTAGTTGCATGATATAGCCTACCAGAGTGGATAGTCCATGAGTTGTGGTGTTACATTTTTTATCATTTGGGCATGGGAGTACATTACTATTTTTTTTTTGGTAGTTGGTTTCTAGTTGGGGGCCAATGTACCATATGTATATTTTTATAGAGGCGTAGTTACACAAACCAATGTCGGGGATGTGGGGTATTGCTGACATGGTTTGGATATTTTGGCAAGTTTCATCTGGAGACCTTGGAGGAGTTGCACACAATGGCCTAACAAGGATCATCATTTGCAATGGTTTCAAAAGCCTCAATACCTAATTGTATGGATAATCCAATCATATTATATCATTGACATGTATTTTCTAGACAGGGTGCTTCGACAATTTGGCAAGTAGCAGGGTATACCACAAGGTATTACAAAGTTTGTGCAATCATCCAAAGAGGTAGCATTATGGGGACCAGTGATTCTAGTGATGATAAAAGAGTAGGGCATAGATGGTTTATAGGCATTTCCATGGGCATGGAGGGGTGGACCAACATATGCAAGGACCACAGTTGAGTATGATGCTTGGTGGTAGGCACATAGGCCATAGCCATTGACAAATCTTGAGCAGCTAGCACCTGTAGTGTAGTGAGGGTGAGGCCCATGAGGTCGAAGAGGAGGAGGGAGAGGGAGACGGGATGTATGATGAGGAGGTGGTAGAGGTGATGATAATTGGGATGGTGGAATTGAAGGTAGGAGACAAAGACAAAGGTTGAGAAGACAGTGCAGGTCACTTTTTCCTATCTAGGAGGAGGGAGAGGAGGAGGTAAGGGGTATAGGGGAGGAGAGACCAAATGTGGAGATAAAGGGAGAGCAGCTATTAGCAGAGGGAGAGAAACTTGATGTGTTAGCAGAGGTGGTTGTGATGGAGGTAGAGTAGATGAGGGAGGAGAGACACTGAGAGGATGAGTAGCAGGAGGAGGAGAATATGGATGAGGTAGAGCGCATCCTCTAAGAGAGGATTATTCATGGAGATGAGGTGTATGAGGATATACCCATCAAGGGTGGGGATAAGAATAGGGACCAAGAGATAGAAGATCTATAAGCAAGGATACAGGCTCTAGAGGTTGAGCTCAAGACTATACAGGCTGAGAGAGATGGTCTCCACATAGAGAGTGATACTCTACAGTCAGAGAGGGATACTACAGTAATCCAAACTCATGATGTAGATTAGAGGGTTATTGATTTTGTAGCCACATGCACAAGATCCACCGCTAACACAACACAATAACTTATTAGAGTAGGGTGGTGAGAGTAGTACTACAAATATTTATCTGAGGAGGCAGTCGTAGTTGAGCACAGGGCACCTAGTGCATCAGTAGAACTGAGCATTGTTCAGTCCCATAACAGGTGATCATAGAGTCAGTCTCATAGCAGGGGAGAGAGGAATGGTGGAGTATCAAGGTCGTATGATAGATGATCACCCTCTAGAGAGCATGAAAGCTCCGAATAGACCCCATTTTGACTTATGTATTTTTCACACTTGTATTTTTTTCATTAGGCTTGTGAGCTCTTATTTGGGAGATACATTATGAAATTGTACTATAAAACATTATTCAGTGATATATATATATATATATATATATATATATATATATATATATATATATATATTATTTTTGGCAGTAATTATATGATGTGTAGTGTTTTATTATGCATTTTTATATGATGGATGATTTTATGATGTTCATGAAGTCTATATGATGATGCAATGGTCCTATGTGATGATGTCTTATATATGCTCCTATGTGATGATGCATTTACTTTTATGATATGTGATGTTTATAAATAATGAGATGTGATATTATTTTATGTTTATGTGATGCAAATGTAAGCATATATGCAATATGATAAATGGCCTTGACTAATGATTATGAATGATTATATGGATTAGGATTATGTGATGGAATGGATGCATATATGTATCATGATTATGAATGGAAATGGATCATTATATGTATGCCTATATGCCTATATGCCATGGATGTTTTTTTATATTTTCTTGATGCAAATGTATATGATACACTATGTCTAGATGATAATATGTATATGATGTTATAACATGACTATACATGTAGGATATGTGTTTATTTTTCTTGTGTTTGACAAGACTTCATCACAATGTGGATGGAAGAAATGTTAGCGTGAAAGACATGGATGTTAGTATGATAGGAGAATCTTCAATATTTTTCCAAATACATAATAGGCATTGCATTAATCATCATTGGGTGTTAAAATGACACAAACGAACAAAAAACACCATGGTATGACATAGATCGAGGTGTACAAGGTCATCCACTTGTAAAATAGATGGTCACAGATAAGGAATGTCTTATCTCATACTAAGGGTAAAGTTGCCCTAGTCTTTTTGCCAAGACAATCCACAAACAACAATCAAAGAAAATGATTCATGAAACATCACCGCTCCTCTAAATCCTTCATGTGACATCCTCGAGGAAGCTAATAACCTGACTCAAAGAAAAATCTTGAAAAAGATAAGATAAAATAAACCGCAAGGTCAACAGCCATTCAAAGTGTTTTCCAAAATATGATTGTTTGACATTTGATTAAAAGACTAGATGATTGACGAGTTGATTGTTTGACAAGCCCAGTTTTAGGAAAAACACATGTCAGATAAGACATCGGGTCTGGTTTCAACCATGTGACCACTTGTATAAGGAAAATGATGATGTTTGACTAAATGTCAATGTCTGGTTTTAGGAAGGACACATCTTGTATAGGACATAAGTTTGATTGGTTTGATGTTTTGACTGTTTGACTATTTTGACAATTTATTTGGTTTGACTAAGTGATTTTGTTGGCTTATTTGTCTTGTTAATGTGTGACCTGTATGATGTTTTGATGAATTTTTGTGTCCAATTTGACAATGTGTGATTTATTATGACTGAGGTGACAAACCCTAAAAGGCCAACGTAGGTGGCCTCGGGGGCTCATCAACAAATGGCCTTGCCTATGTAAAAATACACAGAGACCTCATAGTTTGACATGAAATTATTTTGTCTTACTTTCATCATGATTTTATTCGACCAACCTAAGAGGACTGACCTAATGCCTCAGCGGCACATTGGTAGATGGCCTTGCCTACATTTAGTTGCATAGGCAACGTAGCTCGACTAAACTGGACTGACATGACTAACTTAGACTCTTATTTTTGGGATGTTTGAAGTTTATTTTATTTTTTTTGTGTTTTTGACATGTTTTGGTTTCGGGATTTTGAAGGTTTTATGATTTTTTTTTCCTTTTGTCGTTCTATGATTTTTTTATCTTTTTTTGAGTGAAAGAGACCTTTGATAGATCTAACAACATAGGTAAAGTATTTTCCCCCTAGTCAAGTATAAGACCAATTTATTAGGGGTGGAATGAAATAAGGTGAGCATTATGGAAAGCGAAAAAGTACACATGATGTCAATTGTTCCAAGTTATGGAAAGGACAATTAGTCATTATTATGGATGGTATAGGATAGGCAAAAGATGGAGAAAAGTTATATTGGAATTATGGTAGACGATGGAGAAAATTCAACTACACATGGCACTTGTTTGCCAGGTTTAACCAATGGTACTTATCCAAAGTGTCACTAAAGTGGTTTTCAATATTGGATGAGTTATTTATCTTTACCTATTTTCTTTGATTTTTTTTTTAGTGTTACTAGGACGCCTGTTTACCATGTTTTCATCAAGGTGATGGATTTTTTTATTTTTTAGTTTTTTGTATTTTTTCTGGTTAGGATGGGACTTATGGAAGCTAAGCGTAGAACCTCTTTAGATACAATCTGTTGATTGGTTCTAACAAGGGTTCCCCTTGAAGAGAGTTGATATTCTCCTAATCCAAAGATTGTTGTGATGATATAGGGACCCAACCAATTCGGTTTGAACTTTCTTGGCTTCTCGCATTCTGCTTTTTTTTAGGATTTTCCATTAAGACCAGGTCACCAATGTCAAAATGTTGATTCAAGACTTTCTTATTTTAATTGTGATATGATTGAACATGATCTAATGCTCGTTGTCTTCATTTGTCTAAAAGTTCCAAGTCATGTAAATTTGAGACTCAATATTCTTCTTCATCTATATAATGCCCTTGCATGGATACTCATAGGGAAGGAAGTTTGACCTCAATAGGTAAGATAGATTTGAAACTGAAAACTAGTGAATATGGAGTGGCACTGGTGGGAGTGTGAATGCTAGTGCAGTAGTCCCAAAAGGCGGGGTTAAGTTGGAGGTGTCAATCATCACCAACACCATTGATAGTCTTTTTAAGGATTCTAAGGATTGTTTTATTAGACGCCTCGATGTGGCTGTTACCTTGTGGGTAATATGGAGTGGAGAAATGATGTTGGATGTGGGATTTATCATAGAGTTAACAGACTTCTTGGTTTTTGAATGGGCACCCATTATCAATAATGATGGACTAAGGAATACCATATTGGAAAATAATATAATTGAGGATAAACTTGGAAATCTATTTTTCGGTAATATATGTTAGCGAGATTTCTTCGATTCATTTAGTGAAATACTCGATCACACTAATGTTGAACTTATGGCCATTAGAAGATGTGGGATAAATCTTACCTACGAGGTTGATTCCCATTGGAAAAAGGGCCATGGAAATGTTATTGGATGGAGCTCTTGCACTGGCACATATATTAAGTCTCCATGGATTTGACATTATCAACATTTCTTGGTGAAGAAGTATGAGTCTTTTTCCATTGTAGGCCAGTAATAACCGAGTCTCATAATATTTCTAGCTAAGGTTGGACCACTAGAATGAGCTCCATATATACCCTCATGTACCTCATGCAAGGTCATTTTTGCTTCTTCAATATCGAGACATCGCAACAGGGTATTGTCTAGGGCATGCCTATAAAGGGTGTCTTTGATGATGGTGTATTTCAAAGATTTGCATATGAATTTCTTGTGTTGATTGGTGGGAAGGTTAAGGGGAAGGGTGTGGTTGTGGAGGTAGTTGTATATGTCTTGGTACCACAAGGAATTGGGACCCACAAGTTCACAAACCATCTCATATTTTGAGATGTCAAAGGTAGGGATCAACAGTTGTTCTACTAGAAACTCAAATTGAGGCACATTATTTGGTATGTCCAAGAGAGATCCAATAGTGGCCATGGCATATGCGAATTTACTCTGAATACAGGGCCTGATGAAAAAGGATTATGTCAAAATATTTTCTAAAGCTATCTACCATTCACTTATAAGGTGTGAGCTTTTCATCTTTGGTGTCATATTCATCATTGACTTATACGACTTCTAATTGGAAATCACCATATACTTGTGAATGCTTGATCTTCCATTTGATAGCCATATGTAATCCCATTAGGAGAGCTCAGTATTCTTCTATGTTGTTTGTACATTGAAAAGAAATTCTAAATGACTTGGGAATAGTATTACCTTGAGGAGTGACAAATAGTATGCCTGCTCCTGAACCATGATTAGTGTCTGATCCATCAAAGTATATTTTCCATGTCATTTTTGTCTCTAAAGTGAGGAATATTCATCTAGAAAATCATAAACTAGTTGATGATCTGCCTTAGTTGGTGTGTGTGTAAGTTGGTGAAATAACTTGTCCTTTTATGGCTTTTCTTTCAACGTACTAGATATCATATTCACTTAGTATCATGACCAACTTAGCCAACCATCCTATCAATGCTACTTTATTGAGGAGATAACTTAAGGGATCTATCTTTGCAACTAACTTTTCTTGATGATTCAACATATAGTGTCTTAGTCATTGAGTAGAAAAGACTACCACAAGACAATCACATTTTATTGGACTGTAATTTAGTTCATACCCACCCAAGGTGCAACTGATATAATATATGACTTGTTCATGATTTTCATCACCATTTTATGTGAGTAATGCCCCCAATGTGGACGTTATGGCTGAAATTTATAGGATGAGAGGTCTTCCATCAATGGGAGGCATCAATACTGGTGATGTTAGTAGATAATCCTTGATTTGTTGAAAAGCTTCCTAAGATTTTTTTGTCCATACAAATGATACCTCCTTTCTGTTGGAGTGAAAAATACACTGAGAAGGTGGGGTGAATCAGTATCTTGAACCAATTTTACAATTTGTTAGAAAATGAAATAAAACTAAATTATGCTCTCAATATTTCAATGATTAAAACATCCATGAATTGAATGCAGCCATTAAGAACTAAAAATGAGAAGTATCATAATAAAGCATTGCATATTATAGAATTAACACAATGAAGTAAAGATACTACAAATGAGATCAAGAGACAAAATATTTTCTGAGTGGAAAACCCTCTTGGGGTAGAAAATCCAATCCTAACCTTCAGTCATATTGGCTTATATATCTCAAATCATTGCTTGTAGTGCCTTACAGGAAATTTTCAGAGCACCCACTCAAGGAGAAAGAACCCCTCATTTAGAAACACAAATTTAAAGGAGCACCAACCCCTCTTTTTTTTCAATACAATCAATACAACAAAGTATGTCTCTTTGTTTCTTTTAACACACAAGAGCCTCTCAATTAAATACCCCTAATATCCTCAAGGTTCTCAAATGAACCTTCAAAATACTAGACATATTTAAATATCAAGACTATCACTTTGCAATCTCATTTCAGATTTTTAATTACAAAATTTATCACACATGTCTTTCAAGAACAGTCACTACAATGAAAAACAATGATCAATCACTGAATATTCTCTCCTTTACAAAATGTATATATTCTGCTTTTTAGAACCTTCAACAAAAGTTTTGATAAGACAAAAACCTTGTCGGTTATTTTCATGATAACAAGAATATAATGATGTATGCACCATACAAAAATGATTTCATCTGTCAATATCAAAGAGATTTTTAGAAATGCATTTAAGGAAATGGTTCAAAAACCTTCAAATGTCATGAAAGGTGGAAACCATATTCCTATTTTTTTTTAATATTCACCCAAGGGTTTTTAGGTAAGGCAGAGTGTCATACCAAGTTTGATCTCTGAACCCTGACCATAGAAAATCTGCACCAATAATATCATATCTTCCAAGAGAACCCAAAATACACCAATAATAAATCATCTACCTTTCTTGAAAATGAATTGAAAGAAATGAAAACCCTTATGAATCTGTTTACACAAGAACTTCAAAATTTTATGATAGGTGGAGAACAATCAAAGAGGCATCTATTTCCATCACATACGAATTTCAAGCTAATATAAACAAAAGTATATCACTGCTAGGGTCTGAAAAAAAAATTGTAACTAAAACCAAATCATCACCAAATACCAAAATAAACATTTCTTTCAGAATAACCATGATGGGAAAAGAAATGTAACTTAAATCATAGCATGCCAATACTCTCAGAGATACACAAGAACCCATTTATCTCTTTTCTAAATCAAGCAAAGAACCAATAACTTTCCCATTTAAAAATCTCTTCTAGTAGAGGAAAGAATACCTGATAATGAAGAGTGAAACCAAAGAACAATAGAGTATGATAAACTATTCAGAAGTACCTACCAACCCAGCAAAGTAACACCATCAAATCTCCTTCCAGATTCGAGCTTCTAGCCAACAAAAAGCATCAAACTAAGCAGCCATACCCTTCATGCTTAAACACAGAGATTGGATTCTATCAATACCATTTCTACTAGCATAACTAACGAAGAACAACAGTTACATTAACTCCATGGTGGCAGTTAGGGTTCTGAACCCTAGCAATGAGAAGACCAAAATGAAATTTCCCTAACTTCCATTCGCTTTAAAACATTCGATGACTATATCAAAGCACAATAAAGTTTGAAGTCTAAAATGACTCAACCACATGAAATTAAAAACATTATAATGATCTTAAATTCACTATCAAAAACCTTTTACCAAGTATGCCGACACAATAATCGTCTTGATTATTGCATCCTTGTTGTTGAATGCCCACAATAATCTGCCAATCATTATTTTCCACAATACCTTATACAAAGTCAATAAATTAAGTGCCCAATAGGAGTGTTATCATCTCTATCAAATGCTTAGGGAAACCCGAAGTATTTCATAATGCCACGCAAAATCTTATCAACACTGCCAAATGAAACCTGATATCAAAAATTTAATAATTTCCACATGACTTTATAAAGTCAAGTTGATAAGATGTGTTCATCAAATTTAACAAGCCCAATCATCAATAATGTTAACCACATTTGATTCTTAGTCATATTTTGATGTTGAATATACCATCTTAATGAAATATTCTTTTATCATATAATGGCAAAGAAACATTAATATAAGACCAAACCATTATGTCATGAAATATATACTAAATGTGTATAGACAACACATTTAATTGCATTAAAAATGTGATAAGCAAGAAAAAAACATGAAGTCCTTAAGCACCTAAAAATTTTGCCACTTGGGAATATAACAACTCATAGACATCTGAAAAAAAACAAAACTTTGTCACCTGATCAAACTAAAGCCAAAGATGTTGTCTGATCAGATACCCTGCTAAACATGAACTGAAGTGAAACTTTTCAAAATATGAAAAACCTGTAGCATGATCAACACTGTCAGTTCACTAAGAACATAAACATCTACAAAAGAGTATCTGAACTGAATGGTCAAACATGAATGAAGTAGCATCAAGATCTCGTAAATGAACCAACTGTAGCCATCATATATCAAAACAAGTTGAATTCTAAAACTGACATCATCAAGAACCATCAAGTATGTATCATGTCAAGACAGCTGAATACTGAATATGGAGAGCATAAAGATCCTGAGAGACCAAATCTGAAGCAATCAAACTATGAGACTCAAATAAGTGGATTTTTCATCAAGGACAAACCATGATCACACCTGAGAATCAACAAACTCCCCCTTTATCCTTGATGGAAAAACACAAATGACTCTCCCCCTTTTTGCCTCAATGGCAAATAATAAGGAGAATACAGTGAAATTCCATGAAACACAATTGAGAATCCAACCAAATACCAAAAGAACCAGCTGCAAATAGAGCAATAATGCAAAAAACACAATTTGCAAGAGAGTTACAAATGAATAAATATTATAAAAAGCTCCCCCTAAGCCAAATATGGGTAAATTAGTGAAGCAAAGATTGAGAGATAACTCCCAATCAAAGTCTCAGCCTTTCAAATTCTTCTTTAGCTAAAGGCTTAGTGAAAATATCAACAACTCGCTTTTGTGAAGCAACAAACTATAAACACACTTCATTAGCCATCACTTTTTCTCGAAGAAAGTGAAACTTGATAGAAATATGTTTAGTTAGGGACTGCATAATAGGATTTTTAGAAATATTAATCACTCTAGTTCTATCACAAAGAATAGAAATAGGCTTAGAAACAGTAATGACCATATCAGATAATGTTTATGTCATCCATAAAACTTGAGTGCAGCAAGAAATGGCAGCTATGTACTCTGCCTCAACAATGGAAAGAGAAATATATTTTTTTTTCTTGTTGTGCCATGACACTAAACGATCACCAAGAAAGAATTTAGCACCACTGGTGCTCTTCCTATCATCCAAACAACCAGCCCAGTCAGCATCAATATAAGAAATTAAAGAAAAATCATTGCTTCTAGGATACCAAAGTCCATAATCAAGAGTGCCTTGAACATATTTAAAGATCCTTTTAACAATAGTAACATGAGATTCCTTAGGTGATGCTTGAAACCTTGCAACCATGCAAACTATCTGCATTATGTCAGGTCTAGAAGCAGTTAAATATAATAGACTACCAATAATTGATCTATAGTTAGATTGATTTATATCAAGAGAATCATCAACCTTGGTGAGTTTGTAGCCTATAACCATTGGAGTGCTAATTGGATGTCATTCATCTATTTGATATTTCTTAAGCATCTCTCTAGCATACTTGGTCTGAAAGAGAAATATACCATTTTCAAGTTGATAAACTTGAAGACCCAAAAAGAAAGTCAGTTCTCCCAACATTGATATTTCAAATTCAGATTCCATAATGTGAGAGTTTTTTCTTAAAGCAACATTATTGCAGCCAAAGATGGTATCATCAACATAAATCTCAACAACTAAAATATCAATACCTTCAATCTTAACATAAATATTTATTTCAAAACCTCCTCTAACAATGCCATTTGATGTCAAGTGATTATCCAACCTAGAGTACCATGCCCTAGGTGCTTGTTTTAGTCCATATAGTGCCCTTTTCAACCTGTAAACATGATTAGGCTTATTTTTGTAAACAAACACTTCAAGTTGTTCCATATAGACCTCTTCATCTAGATACCCATTCAAAAAAATATTTTTGACATCCATTTGATAAACAGTGAAGTTTTTATAAATAGAATAAGCCAAGAATATTCTAATAGATTCTAGTCTAGCAACAGGTGCAAAAGTTTCACCAAAATCAATACCTTCTTTTTGAGCATAGCCTTTGTAGACAGACCTTACCTTGTTGCAAACAAAATTTCCATTTTCATCAAGCTTATTTCTATAAATCCATTTACCACCTATGAAATTCTTATCATCGAGTCTTGGGACTAGTTCCCAAGTTTGATTTTTCTCAATCTGATTTATTTCATCCTGCATAGTATTAACCCAACATTCATCTATGAGAGATTCATCATAATTTTTAGGTTCAAATTCAATAACTAAACATAAGGTTGTATGCTCTGCTATTTGAGCTTGTTCTTCAGTTTTAGCAATCTTTCTTCAAGTTTGAACTCCTGCATATCTATCCCCAATAATATGATCTTTAGGATGATATCTAGCAAGATATTCTGAAGGAGTTTTGGGCACACATTTTTCAAAAAAATTTGTTTCATCATTTTTTGGACTTGGTGTTTCAGTATTTTTAGATTTTGTTTCAAGTTTTGTTTTAGTTTCTTCTTCATCAATTTGATCAGTATCAGTTCCTAAATATGGTCTTTCATCAATTTTCACATTGACTACCTCAATAATTTTATTAATCCTTTTTTTATAACATTTGTAGGCTTTACTGTGAGTTGAGTATCCCAAAAAGATGCCCTCATCACATTTTGATTGAAAGTTGCCTAAATGATCATCTTTTTTGATATAGCACTTACTGCTAAAGATCCTAAAATGTTTTACAGAGGCAATTTTTTCATGCCATAATTCATAAGGAGTGTATTTTGTTTTCACTCTAAGTTTCATTCTATTTAGAATGTACACAATTGTATGAACAACTTCTTTCTAATACATGTCAAGCAACTTAGCCTCATCTAACATTGTTCATGTCATTTCCTTAACAGTTCTATTTTTACATTCAACTACCCCATTTTGTTGAGGTGTTCTAGTTGCAGCATATTGTTTTTTAATACCATGTTGTTCACAATAATCAACAAATTCTTGAGAGGTGAACTCACCTCCTTTATCAGATCTTAGGAATTCGGGTTTTAAATCAAATTCCTTTTCAACCATTTTACGAAAGATTTTGAACCTTTCAAATGCCTCTGATTTATGTTTAAGAAATGTAACCCAAACCATTCTGGTGTAGTCGTCTACAAACAGCATAAAGTATTTTTCACCATTTATTGACCTTGTTCTAGTTGGGCCACACAAATCTGTATGAACTAGTTGTAAGGGCTTTGATGAAGAATGTTCTTTTTTTTTTAAACTAACTCTAGTTTGTTTACCACTTAAACATTCTTTGCACACATAATTTTTTGGTTTGTTAAGGACTAGTAAACCTTTAACATTCTGATTTTTTCTGATTCTAACCAAATTTTCAAAGTTTACGTGTCCTAATCTTTTATGCCATAACCAACTTTCTTCAACTTGACCCATTAGACACATACCTTCATTGTTATCATTACTAGAAGTGTCAAGCAGGTTATAAACATTACCTTTGGTTCTTCTCCCAATTGCAACATCTTTTTCCAAACTTTTTCTTGATCTCACATCCATGTGAAGTAAACATAACATGATATCCACTATCACATATTTGGCTAACACTAAGCAGGTTGTGTTTTAGGCCTTCCACATAATACACATTGTAGATAGGTGTATTGTAATACCCCTCTGTTTTGCTCCTTATTCGATTTGTTTTATGTTATGTTTGGTTGCAGTTACTTTGATACTGGATACATTTTGTTATGATGTTTTGTTCGCTACTATTGAGTGACAACTATTATTGTGTGATGTGTTGATCTAATCATTGTTTCACATGCATTATGGATTAATGATGTTGTAGAGTTAGCATGAGATGTTATTATGAGACTATTGGAATTATGATGGAAGTGTCAGTTTCGATGAGTGTATTGGTGAAGAAGACGGGTTCGTATCACTCACTTGCGAGCGCCCTATGAATCTATAATTCCTTTTTCACGGTGTGTATTATAAGTTGGATATATTGTATGATGTTGTTTACTTGGTTGCAGGATTGCAGGTACATGACATCGACTCCACCTGGGTTCATAGGTTTGAGCGTGTCGATCCAATGGTTAAGTTGAACGGGAGATAGTAGCTAGGTAACTTGTGTCAAGTCTACACCCTAGCCATAGTGTGTCGTCAGTTGTGTGTGTCGAGTTGTTATTTGCCTTGCTTTAATCTTATTTAATTCTGAAAGATTCTTGATTTGGAAATAAATATCTAGAATAATTGCATTTAAATCATGTTGATGGTTATTTAATTTAAATAATGCAATGTGGATTAAAGTTTATATTTAAAATTAATTAATTATATTTAATTTATTTAATTAATTAAATTTAATCCAAGGGGGTTGAATTTAGTCATTAAATAATTTAATTAATTAATTGAACATGATGCAAGAAAATGAAAGGAAATAAAAGAATTAAAATTAATTTTGGAATTTAATTTCAACGTGTGGGAATTAAACTAGAAATTGTAATTAAATGTTTATTTGGGAAATGAGTTTCAACTTTAGAAATTAATTTATTATTTCAAATTGCATTTTAAATTAAAAGTGGGTTTTTGAAAAATTGAAATTAATATTTAATTTGCAAGCAATGTGAATTAGGGTTGTAAAAATTGAAATTGAAATTAATATCTAATTTGCATGTAATGTGGATTAGGGTTGTGTTAGGTATTTTTGATTTATAAAGAATACATGTTTTCATTTTAGAGCAGAAAAAGTCTTTAAAAAAATACATTTTTACAGCAGAGAAGAAATTTTGGAAAATTTTGCATCAAGAAGGGTTTGAAGAAAGTTTGATTATAGAATTGATTGGAGGAAAGATTGTTTGCATTTGTTGGGTTTTGGATTGGATTCATTGGATGATTGAAGAAAATTCAGGAAATCTTTGGAGGAGGCTTGCAGTAGAAATTCATCTCTTCCTGTAGCTTCTTGAACCAGGTTTTCCTCTTTGTATTTTATTGTTCTTGATTGTTTTTAAAATAGTACTGATTAAAGATTTGTTTGTTAAATCTATTTTAGAAAATAAATTTGTTATTAAAAGTAAAGAATCAAATAAATTTGTAGCTTTTGTTTTGTGAAAAATTTTGAGTGAAAATTGTGAAAGCCTCAGTTGAATTTAATTTGTTTGAGGAAATCGATTATTTTGTTTTTGGATTCAAATATAGAGATTGAGCAATGTTTTTAGAATGTTTTTAGAAAATGAAACCCTCGGTTTATTATTAAAAAAATCGGATTTTAAAATCCGCAAGGTAGTTGTATTTTTCAAAGTAAAATGGTCTAGTTGTGTCGCATATAACTCCACTTTCACAAACTGGGTTGTTATGAAATTTAAAGGGTTTATGCGCCTTGAAATTATCTTATCCCTGTAAAAAAATTGTAAATACCCAGATTGTATTTTTTGAGTTATGCTTGAAACATGAGACTATTGTTAAGTTATTTTTCCATAGTTGCTCTGATAATAGAATAATAATAAATTGATATTTATAAATATTAATATTTTATATATTGTTATTATAATATTAAAGTATTATATTTATTTATATTATTTTAAATAAAATTTGTATATTAGATTAGTGGAATTAAAATTATAAACGTATGGAGAAATTATTGTTTATTTTAAAATGGCATGTTAAAGTTGAATTGAAGGAGTTAAATATTTGATTTAAAGAATGCATAATTTAAAATTTAATTGTGGAATTTAAATTCATATGTAAAAGGTCTAATTATTAATTTGATTTAATTGGAAAAATATATATATGATATTGGGTTATAGTCCAAATATTGATCTTATTTTAACACAATAAGTTATGAAAGAGACCAAATGTTAATTTAATTAATTTTATAATGATTTAATTTGCAAGGGCAATTGGTTATTTAATTTAAAACGAAATGTTTTGAATTATAGTTGAAAATACTTATTTTGTTAAGAGCAATTAGAGAATTAAATATTAGTGTAATTTCTTCCCTATCTGAAAAGATGAGTTCTTAATTCAGTTTTATCGATATAATGAATTATGTAATGAAATGAGAAATGGATTTAGAGTATCCAAATGTAGTTTCTTCTATTGCCTTCAATGATTGTGTCTTTGTGTTTATGCTTTGAGAATGGGTTGAATATATGGATGTATATTTAATGTAAATATTATATGAGTGGTTGCTATTGAGAATATATGCTATAATTTATTTGGTTTAATGTTCAATGAGAAATGGTAGTAAATGAGAATTGTTTTGAATGAGCAAATTAAAATATGTAGATAAATATATTTATTAAATATAATTTAATTAAAATATATTTATTTTGAAATAGACATGTGGTGTAAATTAAAAAATTGAAAGAATTTTACTAGTAGTTGATTTCAGTTGTTTCAAAAGGTAAGACTAGAAGGCATGGTTAAATAGATAAGCAAAAAGATATTTTACAAACTGAAGATATTCATGTTTTTTGTATAGAGAATTGAAAAGATATAGTTTTTGGATAGAAAATTGAATATAGTATTTGCAATAGTTTTATATTGTATTAGAAGCAAATTTAGGAAATGATTATATTGAAAAAGATAAATATTTATTATGTTTTATTATTTTCATAGAACAATTTAATCGTTGTGAATGGAAGATTCAAGAATCTATATAATTAAGTTTATTAATATATATGTTTCGTGTCTATATAATGTGGAGCATATATATATGTTAAGTGTAAATTCATTATCGTATTTCATTTTAATAAGATGCATGCAATATATTATTGAATAGAGATTTAAAAAGGGATTGATTAGTGTGTATGGGAAAATGGTTAGAGAAACAATATTTTATTATATTAAAGTGATTGAATGTTTTAAATAGAAAATTGAATAAGATGTAAGATTTGGTTAGGGAATGGAAAGAGTTTACTTGCATGGATTTGTGTCGTTTTAAAAGTAAATTAAAAAGTTGTTTATATTGATGAGGCAAATAGTTATGTTAGTTTATTATATTTCAATTAGAGCAATTAATTATTGTGAATGAAATATGAAAGAGATATGGATTTAGTATATCCAAAAATAGTAATTTTCTAGTGATTGTCTTAAATGTTCTAGTTTCTTTGTATTTCGTAAAGGGATGTAAGTTTAAATTGTTTAAAATTTCTTATAATGGAAATAGAAATATGGGTATATGATTATTTGAGTTAACCCTGTAAGTGTGTCTTTGACCTTATTAACGTCACCGATTGAATGAATATGGATTTAGGAAATCCAAATACTATATTTGAATTAATGTCTTGAATGCTTCTGTAGTTATGTCGTCAAGTTGCATTGCGAGTTTTGGGATGTAGTGTTAATCCTAAATTATAAGACTTCTAGAAGAACTTAGAGGATAAGGGTTGTCGAATCTTTATGTCAACCCCTTGTTCTTTCCTTGGGTAGTGCATGGTGTATTTTCAATTTTACCCTGTTTTCATGAATGGGGATGTATTGTACCTCTTGTAAAAGGAGTGGACTATGTGTTGTTGCCTCCAAGATGTTTGGAGTGTGTTCTATTATTTGTATCCTCCTAGAATTGGAGTAGTTATGTTTTTTAATTTGTGTGCACTTGAGATTCCCTTGGTGATTGGTATTTGCATATGTGTATTGTCCTCTGAACATACTTGGTCGATTTTATGTCTGGAAGCAAAGTTACCTATGTCAGTGATATTAGTGTTGTACTTGAGTTGTACTCGTTTGGTTCATTTGTTTGGTTATGTCAGTATGAGTCTGCCTTTGGTTAGTGATTGTAGATCTTTGTCCATGTTATGTGGTTACTATCTCCTAG
The DNA here is from genome assembly GCA_007115665.2 of Sequoiadendron giganteum. Lineage (NCBI taxonomy): Eukaryota > Viridiplantae > Streptophyta > Pinopsida > Cupressales > Cupressaceae > Sequoiadendron > Sequoiadendron giganteum. Next base: position 452,948,736 of record CM021109.1, on the reverse strand, counting down.
CATGGGAGGAGGGCCTTCGAGTACCACATGGTTGGGTGGAACATGCTCCAAAACTGTTGGGTCCCCTTTGATCTTCAGTACTTGGTAGCGAGACATCCAGATGGACGACTCGAGTTCTTGTGTTATTCTTGCTTTGTAATATTCCAATTTGTATAAGTTATTTTACCCCTCTTATGTTTATGAGGTGAGATTATGTAATTGTAATCTTATGTACTATTGTCTCATTCTGGGAATGAGTGTTGTAACTATTGGATTAAGGTAATGATTATGAGATGGTATCTTGGTTGAATATCTTGTTATGTTATGTGGTATTCTTATGATGTATGATGTTTATTTCATAAAGTATTTATTGCTATGGTTTATGTAAGATGTATGTATGGGTTTGACTAATCCTAACCTTGTAGCCTTAGAGATTGTTGTTAATTAGTAAGTGAATGTGTATGTTAACTACACTTTATAAAAAAAAATTGGTTCACTTAAGTTGTTAATTACAACTTCCTTTAGGGTTGCAAGGCGGGGCATTACATGTATCCTCATTTAATAGAAGTGGTCCTTTACCTCTAATCTGTATACCAGTGTTATCACCAAACTTTACATATCCACCAGCATAATCTTCAAGTTTGATAAATTTATCCTTGTCACCTATCATGTGGTTAGAACAACCACTATCTAGGACCCATAAGTCCTTTTTAGAGTGAAGAGCAGTTTGGAACAACATTGTTTGCTCTAGGCTCTTAACATTTTTAGGTCTCCAAACTGAATTAGTTATCTATTGTTTATTATACAGATCAGTTTTGCATTTTTTCACAGTATGTCCTAAAGTGTTGCATTTAAAGCATCTGACCTGATTGACAAAGCCAAAGTACTGCTTATGTCCAAATTTTGGTATTCTAGAATTCATAAGCCTACAAGTACTTACTTTATGGCCAAATTTATTGTAGTAAAAATAGTATCCATAAAAGAAGGGACTGAATCTGTAAGATGTTCTATTGTCCTTAAAGGAATCAACATGATTCTTACCAGATTCAAGATGATTTGGACCAAAACTCTTGTTTTTAGAAGAACCTTTTTTCTTTGTATTATCAATTGAGCATTCACCCTTTTCAAACCCAACACCAGTTTTATCTTTATTCAATTTTTGTTTACTGAGCATCTCATTAAGTTTTAAGGTACTTTCATACCTTTCAATTTCCTTTCTAAGGTAGATAACTTCTTGTTCCAATTTCTAAATTTCTTAATCCTTGAAACTTATAGTTGCATGAAGACAGTCCTCAACTCTTTTAGATTCTTCAAGCTGAGTTTTCAAAGAGATGATTTCTTGATCAATTTTTTGTTCTTGATCAAGAACTTGATCTGACTTTTGTTCTTGAGCAATAATTTTTCTTTTGAGTCTCTTAATTTCCTTTAAGGAACATTTTAGTTCACCTTCTAGATCAATTTCACCATATTCTAGATCATTAATGTTAGTCTCTTCTTGCAATTTTACTTCATCCATAAATAAAGATTCATCTTCCTTAGCTAAAGAGTCATTTGTTTCAGTGTCAGATTTATCTTTACTAAACAGACTCTTCTTCTTTTTGAAATTGAACTTTCTTTTAGGTTTATAAGACTTCTTCTTAGGTAGTTTATTAGATTTCTCATTGTCACCGATTTGATCATCATAGGGGCACTTAGCAGCAAAGTGTCCAACCTTGCCACAGTTAAAAAACTTAAAGGGAATTTTTCCCTTATATTTTCCAAACCCCTTTTTGAGTTTCCTAACAAAGTGGGTTTCTTTTGAATCAGAATATTCTGATTCACTGTCATCTGCTTTTTCTTTCTTTTCAGTTGTGAAAGCAGTTTCTTTTCATGTTGAGTTATTTTTGCTAGTTCTCATTTCATAAGCAGTAAGAGTCCCTTGCAGACTATCTAAGGTAAGCTTATCGAAATGTTTCTTTTCTTCAAGGGTAGAAACCTTATATTCAAATTTAGCCAATAAGGTTCTAATGACCTTTGTAACCACATCAAAATCTTTTACATCTTCTCCTTATCCTTTCATAGTATTAACAACTTCATCTATCCTTAGGAAATATTCAGCCACTTTTTCATCATCCTTCATTCTCATTTCCTCAAACTGATGTTTGAGAGTAGGAATTTTGATAGTTTAACTTTTTCATTTCCTTGATAAATGGTTTCAAGTTTTTCCCAGATATCATGAGCAGATTTGCAATGCATGACTTTAATAAAGACATCTTTAGTTAAACCACACAAGATGGCATGCTTAGCTCTAGCATTAGTTTCATACTTATTTTTCTTAGCAAAATCTATGAGTATTGTGGATGGGATAGTGTACCTGTTTTAGACAATGCTCCAAACATCAAGATATATAGAAATCAGATATGTTTCCATTCTGATTTTCCAAAATACATAATTTGTTCCATCAAACAGAGGAGCTCTAGTCATAGAAGTGCCTTCATGAGCTTGAGACATTTTTAAACAGAATCTAAGACCATAATCAATCCTAGGTGGTTAGACCTATAGGAGGACCCCACGCTTTGATACCAATTGTTGGAGTGAAAAAGACACTGAGAGGGGGGGTGAATCAGTGTCATGAACCAATTTTACAATTTCCTAGAAAATGAAAGAAAACTAAATTATGCTCTCAATATTTCAATGATTAAAACATCCATGAATTGAATGCAACCATTAAGAACTAAAAATGAGAAGTATCACAATAAAGCGGTGCATATTACAACATTAACATAATGATGTAAAGATACAACAAATGAGACCAAGAGACAATATTTTCCAAGTGGAAAACCCTCCTGGGGTAGAAAAATCACTCCTAAACTGCTTCCATATTGGCTTATATATCTCAAATCATTGCTTGCAGTGCCTTGCAGGCAATTTTCAGAGCACTCGATCAAGGAGAAGCAACCCCTCATTTAGAAACACCAATTTCAAGGAGCACCAACCCCTCTTTGGTTTCAATACAATCAATATAATAGAGGATTTCTCTTTGTTTTTTTTAACTCACAAGAGCCTCTCAATTAAATACCCCTAATATCCTCAAGGTTCTCAAACGAACCTTCAAAATACTAGACATATTTAAATATCAAGATTGACACTCTGCATTCTCATTTCAGATTTTCAACTACAAAATTTATCACATATGTCTTTCAAGAATAGTCACTACAATAAAAAATAGTGATCAATCACTGAATATTCTCTCCTTTACAAAATGTATATATTCTACTTTTAGAACCTTCAACAAAGGTTTTGATAAGACAAAAAAAAATTCAGTTATTTTCATGATAACAAGAATACAATGATGTATGCACCATACAAAAATGATTTCATCTGTCAATATCGAAGAGATTTTTAGAAATGAATTTAAGGAAATGATTCAAAAACCTTCAAATTCCATGAAAGGTGGAAACCATATTCCTAAAAAAAATTGAATCTTCACCCAAGGGTTTTTAGGTAAGGCAGAGTGTCATAGCATGTTTTATCTCTGAACCCTGACCATAAAAAATTTGCACCAATAAAATCATATCTTACAACAGAAGCCAAAATACACCAATAATAAATCATCTATCTTTTTTGAAAATGAATTGAAAGAAATGAAAACCCTTATGAATCTATTTACACAAGAACTTCCAAATTTGATGACAAGTGGAGAATAATTAGAGAGGCGTCTATTTCCATCACATATGATTTTGAAGCTGATATAAACAAAAGTATATCACTGCTAGGGTCTAAAAAGAATTTGTAATGAAACCCAAATCATCACCAAATACCAAAATAAACAATTCTTTCAGAATACCCATGATGGGAAAAGAAATGTAACCAAAATCATAGCATGCCAATACTCTCAGAGTTACACAAGAACCCATTTATCCCTTTTCTAAATCGAGCAAAGAACTAGTAACTTGCCCATTTAAAAATCTCTTCTAGCAGAGGAAAGAATACCTGATAATGAAGAGTGAAACCAAAGAACAAGAGAGCATGATAAACTATTCAGAAGTATCTACCAACCAACAAAGTAATGCCATTGAATATCCTTCCAAATTCAAGCTTCCATACAATAAAAAGCATCAAACTAAGCAGCCATACCCTTCATGCTTAAACACAGATATTACAAACTGTCAAATACCATTTCAGCTAGCAGAACCAACGAAGAAAAGCAATTACATTGACTCCATGGCGGTGGTTAGGGTTTTGAACTGTAGCAATGAGAAGACCAAAAATAAATTTCCCTAACTTCCATTCGATTCAAGAAATTTGATGACTATATCAAAGCACAATAAAGTTTGAAGTCTGAAATGACTCAACCACATGAAATTATAAACATTATAATGATTTTAAATCCTCTATGAAAAACCTTCTACCAAGTATACTGACAAAATAATCATATTGATTATTGCATCCTTGTTGTCGAATGCCCACAAGACTTTACACAAAGTTAATAAATCAAGAGCCCAATAGGAGTGTTATCATCTCTATCAAATGCTTAGGGAAACCCGAAGTATTTCATAATGCCACGCAAAATCTTATCAACACTGCCAAATGAAACCTGATATCAAAAATTTAATAATTGCCATATGACTTTATAAAGTCAAGACGATAGGATGTGTTCATCGAATTTAACAAAACCAATCATCAATAATTTTAACCACATTTTATTCTTAGTCACCTTTTGATGCCGAATATAAACTCTTAATGAAATCTTCTTTTACCATATAATGGCAAAGAAACATTAATATAAAACCAAACCATTATGTCATGAAATATATACTAAATTTGCATAGACAACACATTTAATCACATTAAAAATATGATAAGCAAGACAAAAACATGAAGTCCTTAAGCAACTAAAAGTTTTGCCACTTGGGAATATAACAACTCATAGACATCTGAAAAAAAACAAAACTTTGTCACCTAATCAAATTGAAGCCAAAGATGTCGTATGATCAGATACCCTACTAAACATGAAATGAAGTGAAACTTTTCAAAATCGGAAAAACCTGTAGCATGATCAATATTGTCAGTTCATTAAGAACATAAACACCTGCAAAAGAGTATTTGAACTGAATGGTCAAACATGAATGAAGTAGCATCAAGATCCCATAAATGAACCAACTATAACCATCATATATCAAAACAAGCTAAAATCTGAAATTGAAATCGTCAAGAGCCATCAAGTATGTACCATGTCAAGATAGTTGGATACCGAATATGGAGAGCATAAAGATCTTGAGAGACCAAATATAAAGCAGTCAAACCATGAGACTCAAATAAGTGGATTTTTCATCAAGGAAAAACCATGATCACACCTAAGAATGAACACTTTCTAAGTAAATGTTGAAAAGGATGATGTTGGAAAAACAAGGATAGCCAACTAAGAGGGGGGGTGAATTAGTTGCTACCAAAATCACACTTATTCAACATTAATCAACCTTTAATCTCAGATCCGATAATTAATAGAGCAAGCATAAATCAATAACACATCAGAGACACATGAACACCAAAATTTTATATGTGGAAACCATGTTAAGGGGAAAAACCATAGTGGATATTAGTCCACAAGATTATACCTTGTTAAAAGTATAATGAAGAATGAATAAAGAATGCACTTGCATTCAAGCACACTACCTAGAGCTCACTACTCAAAGGGAAGGCTCACTTCCTTACATAAGATAATCATATTAAATCCAACTGATGAACATGAACTGAGAAATTAGCTTCTTCACAAGCCTGATGACAGTTCTGATTAGGCACAAATACACTTCGCTCAACCTTCTTCACACTCTTCTCTGCATTTGGATGATCTAATCTTTATTTTCACATAAACACACATACACTAAGCATACTTTGAGAACACACACCTCACACACACTTACAATGAATAGAAAATCTCTCTTGTATATCCACTACACAGATTTACATCAACAATTCTGTCGGCCATGAAATAAATGAATTATAACTTGTTGGCCTCAATACATAAACAATTCTTAATGTGTACCAACCTAAGTCAGTCACAAAATAGAAAAGACTTAAATCAACATCCTTGAGCATGCTAAACAATAAATTATTAATCCATAAGGATCCATAACATGCTATCACCATCATGTCAGCCAAGAATATGAAAAACTTGAATACACAAGAAAAAATCTTCAATCACAAACATGTCAATCAACATGGACATAATGAACTGATAGAGCACAATCTAGAAACATTATTGATCATCTCAGAAACATACGCAACAACCAAATTCACCAGAATTGCAATCTCATCTTCCAAAAACACTTGCTACAATAACTGAATAACTATAGGAACATAGATCTTCATAAATTTCTCAATTCTTGATATGTACCACTAAAAATTTCAAAAAAAATACTAGATAAGCTCAGGGAAAAACCTGTTAGTGTGCACCACCTAATCATCTATGAACAAAACTTTCCATCACTCTGACCTTCTCAGCTTCACTAGCTACCTACAATATATTTTTTACAATTTTCTCAATCTCCTTGACATATACAGCCTTGAGAATCACCAATCCTAATAGTGTTGACATCAATGAAAACCACATATCAGAAAAAAAATCAAAACATCCAAAAATCTCCCCCTTTGGTATTGATGGTGACACATGATGTGAAAAATACCATCAACCCAACTAGCTCTTCTTCAACAATCTCCACCTTAGATTGGACACTCTTTTCCTATTTTCTTCTTCCACTTTACTCTTCTCCCATATTTTTCACACTGCTTATCTCCCCCTTTGACATCAATGGAAAAGTTACACATGTTTTGATCACATATCTAAATCATCTGACTACTCCCCCTGAGTAGCAGCCAACACAACATCAATCTGAAACAAGATTTGACTGTGAGTCCACAGATTGATGCAAAAACTTGCATCTTAGTTCAGATTAGGAGGGGATATTACCCCTAACTTTCCTCTAAGGTACTCAAAAGTATCCTTAGGCAATGGTTTAGTTAAAATTTTTGCAATTTGTTCCTTTGTAGGCACATACTCCAGTCTGACCTCTTTCTCACTCACTTTGTCTCTTAAGAAGTGATACTTAATAGATATATGTTTTAATTTAGATCGTAGCACTAGATTCTTAGAAATGTTTATGGCACTTGAGTTGTCATATAATATAGAAATAGGCTCACCGTATTTAATTCTAATATCTCTCAGCATCTACTTCATCCACAACACTTGGGTATAGTTATTTGTAGCAGCAATATATTTTGCCTCAGCAGTAGATAAGGAAATGGAATTTTTCTTTTTACTTAGCCAAGACACCAACTTCTTCCCTAGGAAGAACGCACTACCACTTGTAATTTTCCTATCATTAACATCACCTGCCCAATCTGCATATGTAAAATCATTTAGAGTAAGATCACCATCCTTTGGATACCATAACCCAAAGCCAACAGTTTCTTTCAAGTATCTGAATATTCTCTTTATTGTTGTCACATGTGATTCTTTTGGATCTGCTTGATATCTAGCGAGCATGCACACAACACTCATAATGTCTGGTCTTGTCTGAGTTAAATATATAAATCCACCAATCATTTATCTATATCTTGTTTGATTATCCTTAGGAGAATAATCATTTTGTGCTAGCTTACATCTGATTACCATGGGGCTACCAACTGGCTTTGAATCTTCCATACCAAACTTTTTCAGTAACTCTTTCACATACTTGGACTGAGATATAAAAATTTCATCATCTAACTAAGTAATTTGTAATCCTAAAAATAATTTCAGCTCTCCTATCATTGACATTTCAAATTCACTTTTCATTTCATCAGCAAGATTCATGCATAAATCATCATCACCTTCAAAAATAATGTTATCAACAAAGACTTCAATGATCAACTCTTTATCTTGATCCAACTTGAAATACAGATTGTTGTCAACAGTACCTTTATTGAATCCAAGCTTTAACAAGTATTTATCCAATCTAGCATACCAAGCTCTAGGGGCTTGTTTGAGTCCATATAATTCTTTCTTCCATTGACACACCATGTCCTTTTCATCAATCAATTGAAATCCATTTGGTTGCTCAACATAAACTTCTTCTTCTAGTTCACCATTCAGAAATGTTGAATTCACATCCATTTGATAGACTTTATAATTCCTGAATGTAGCATAAGGAAGAAATAACCTTACATCTTCAATTCTAGCAACAGGGGCAAAGGATTATTCAAAATCAATGCCTTCCATCTATGAGTATCCTTTATATACCAGTCTTGCTTTGCTCCTGATCACTTCACCTTGTTCATTTAGTTTATTCTAAAAGACCCATTTAGTTCCAATCACATTTTTGTCTTGAGGTCTAGGAACAAGAATCCATGTTTCATTCTTTTCTATGTACATCAATTCTTCCTTCATTGCTTCCATCCAATGTTCATCTTTGCATGCTTCATTGATAGTTCTAGGTTCAGTCTTGGATATCAGGCAATATTCCTCTACAATTCTTCTTTTGGTATGTACACCTTTGTTCTTCTCTCTTATGATCTGACTTTTAGAAAGACTTCTCTTTACATATTTTTGGAGTTTTGAGTTCTTTTGTTTTTCTCTCTACATTTCCACTATCTTCTTCTTCTTGATTTTCTTGATTCACCAGAACAATTTGAACTTGATTGTGTGTTTGTGCATCCTTTCCACTTTCAGTATTATCCTATTGATCATCTGAATCATATCCATAGTACCTAGATGATTTTTCAATATCCTCATCAACTCTGACATTTGCACTTGCAACCATCTTCTTCAATCTTTTATTGTAGCACCGATAGGTTGTACTCTTAGTAGAGTAACCCAGAAAGATTCCTTCATCACTTCTAGCTTCAAACTTGCCAATATCTTCATCTCTTTAGACATAGCATCTACTTCCAAAAAATTTTAAATACTTAATAGTAGGCTTATAACCAAACCATAGCTCAAAAGGAGTCTTACCAAAATTTCCACTTACATCCACCCGATTGATAGTTTATACTACAGTGCTTATAGCTTCTCTCCAGTAGGAAAATGGAACATTTCCTTCCAACATCATAGTTCTAGCAGCATGTAAAATTGATATGTTCTTTCTCTCAACAACTTCATTTTGTTGTGGGGTTTGGGGAGCAAATAACTGTCTTTTTATTCCATGTTCTTCACAAAATGAATTGAACTCCCAAAAAGTGAATTCGGTATCAGGGCATAATAACCCAGCCAAAATAACCCTAGACAAAATAACCCGGTCATAATAACCCAAGGACAAAATAACCCAGGGTCATAATAACCCATGGACAGAATAACTCATGGTCAAAATAACCCATGGTCATTTTAGATCAAGCTAGTAAAGTAGAATATTAAAAAATGATTTTCATCATTATTGTCATGAAAAAGAAACTTTTCCCCTCTATTGGTAATTGTATATTCAACTAGTTTACTAATTTGATCTAAAATGAGCATGGATTATTTTGTCCATGGGTTATTTTGACCATGGGTTATTTTGACCATGGGTTATTCTCTCCATGGGTTATTATGACCCTGGGTTATTTAGTCCCTGGGTTATTGTGACAAGGTTATTCTGTCCAGGGTTATTTTGGTCAAGTTATTATGTCTCGTAACCATGAATTCACCACCTTTGTCTAATCTCAAACATTTAATCTTCAAACCTATCTCAGTTTCTGCCATAGTCTTAAAGCTTTTGAATTTCTCTAATGCCTCATGTTTTTCTCTTAAGAAGGCAACCCAAACCATTCTAGAATAATCATCAATAAGCAACATAAAGTACATTTCTCCTTGTAGACTTTTGATTCTAGATGGACCACATAGATCATTATGTACCAAATCTAGTACTCCATTTGAATGATATTTGTTTCCTCTGAAATGAGATTCTTGTTTGTTTTCCCATCTAACATTCCTTGCATATAATGTTAGTAGACTTCACTAACTTAGGTAGATATTTGACTGCTTGTGTGGAGCTTATTTTGACAATGTTATCAAAGTTCACATGACACAACCTTCTATGCCACAACCATCTTACATCAAATTGAGCAATCAAACAACTTTCACTAGCAGCATTCAAGTGAAAAATATTACCCTATCTTTGTTCCTGAAGCAATCACACTTCCTGAGCTTCAAAAAATCCTGCACTTTCCATCCTTGAATTGAAGATTGTAACCTTTATCAACCATCTGTCCAAAACTCAACAAATTGTGTTTCAAACCTTCAACATATAGAACATCATTAGTATTGAATTTACCTCCAAGATAAATAGTGCCTCTACCACAAATCACACCAGCGTTGTTATCTCCAAATCTTACAAAACCACCATCATTTTTTTCTAGAAGAAATTTTCTTTTGTCACCAGTCATATAATGTGAGCATCTGTTGTCAATCACCCATTCATCCTTCTCATCAATCTTGGCTACAAGATCTTTCTTACTATTCTAACTACTAGTTGATTCAATGGACACCAAACTATTTTCCTTGATAGCAATGAATACCCATTCATCTTCATTTTCAGTTCTTTATCGGATTCATCATCAGTTACACCTTCTTCAACATAATAACATTTCTTTTGAAATCTAGTCTTCTTAGGTTTGTACTTAGAAACTCTTTCTGGACATCTTGATGCAAAATGACCTATCTTACTGCAAGAGAAATATTTAATAGGTAGATTTCCTTTGTACTTACCTTGTCCTTTGGCTTCTCTTTTCACAATTAGTGCTTCTAGTTCTTCTAGCTCTCTTTCTTCATCTTCAATCAGTTTCATTTCTTCTTCATACTTTAATGTCTTCTTGGAACTCTCTCTCGTATTATATCTCTATTGGATTTTTCGGATATAGTTGCTTTGAATGCAGACTCTGACTTAGGTGAAGATTCATCAAATTCACCTAACTCAAAGGCAACTAATTTTCCAATCATCATGTCTCTTGTGATATTTTTTACTATCCTGAGCTCATCAATAGCATGATCTTTTGTTTTGTAAGAAGTAGGCACAGATCTAAGTATCTTAGCCTCAATCTCTTCCTCATCCAAGGTTCCACCAGCACATCTAATGTCCATCACTAATTCATTTACCTTTTGTGAGAAAAAGGATGTTTTCGTCTTCACTCATCTTCATTCTTTCCCACTTTCCTTTCAGACTTTGTAGCTTATCACTTTTCACTAGTGCATCTCCTTCATACAATGTTTCCAAATTTTTCCAAATCTCATGTGCAGTCTTCAAACCTATCACATTTTTCATCTTTGAATTTGTCAAAGTACTCAACAATGCTTTTATAGCCATAGTATTAACTTTTGCTTGCTTGATCTCATCTTTAGAGGAGGGACCATTCTGAGGAATAGTATATGTATTATGTGTAATCTTCTAGAAAGGCTCACCAATGCACTTCAAATGATACTCCATTCTGAATTTCCACAAAGAGTAGTTTGTACCATCAAATCTAGGACTATCCTTCTTGTATGATGCCATCTCGGATCACCTCAATTTGTTAAACTTCTTTAGAGGAGCCTGCTCTGATACCAATTATTGGCAAAACAAGGATAGCCAACTGAGAGGGGGGGTGAATCAGTTGTTACCAAAATCAGACTTATTCAACATTAATCAACCTTTAATCTCAGATCTGAGGTTACGGGACATAATAACTTGGCCAAAATAACCCTGGACAAAATAACCCAGTCACAATAACCCAAGGACAAAATAACCCATAGATAGAATAACCCATGGTCCAAATAACCCATGGACAAAATAACCCATGGTAATTTTAGATCAAGCTAGTAAACCAATTGAATATACAATTACCAATAGAGGGGAAAAGTTTTTTTTTCATGAGAGTAATGATGAGAATCATTTTTTAATATTCTAGTTTACTAGCTTGATCTGAAATGACCATGGGTTATTTTTTCCATGGGTTATTTTGACCACGGGTTATTTTGTCCATGGGTTATTCTGTCCATGGGTTATTATGACCCTAGGTTATTTTGTCCTTGGGTTATTTTGGTCGAGTTATTTTTTTCAGGGTTATTTTGGTTGGGTTATTATGTCCTAATACCCAGATCTAATAATTAACAAAGAAAGCATAAATCAATAACACATCATGAACACATGAACACCAAGATTTTATATGTGGAAACCCTGTTAAGAGAAAAAACCATGGTGGATGTTAGTCCACAAGATTATACCGTGTTGAAAGTATTATGAAGAATGAATAAAGAATGCACTTGCATTCAAGCACACTGCATAGAGCTCGCTACTCAAAGGGAAGGCTCACTACCTTACATAAGACAATCAGATTAAATTCATCTGATGAACATGAGCTGACAAATTAGCTTCTTCACAAGCCTGATTACAGTTCTGATTATGTACAAATACACTTTGATCAACCTTCTTCACACTCTTCTCTACATTTGGATGATCTGATCTTTATTCACACATACACACACATACACTGAGCATACTTTGAGAACACACACCTCACACACACTTACAATGAAGAGACAATCACTCTTATATATTCACTACATAGATTTACATCAACAATTTTGTTACCCATAGAATAAATGAATTACAACTTGCCAGCCTCAATACATGAACAATTCTTAATGTGCACCAACCTAATTCGGTCACAACATAGCAAAGACCTAAATCAACATCCTCGAGCATGCTAAGAAATAAAGTATTAATCCATAAGGATCCACAACATGGTATCACCATCATGTCGTCCAAGAACATGAAAAACTTGAATACACAAGAAAAAATATTCAATCACAAACATGTTGATCAATGTGGATGTTCATAACTGATAGAGCATGATCTAGAAACATTATTGGTCATCTCATAAACATATGCAACAACCAAACTCACCAGAATTGCAATCTCATCTTCTAGAAACGCTTGCTACAGTAACTCAATAACTGTAGGAACATAGATCTTCATAACTTTCTCAATTTTTAATGTGTACCACTAAAAATTTTGGACAACATACTAGATAAGCTTACCAACAAATCCTTTAGTATGTGCCACCTGATCATCTACGAACACAACTTTTCATCACTCTGACCTTCTTAGCTTCACTGCCTCCAATATATTTATTATAATTTTCTCAATCTCCTCGACATATATAGCCTTCAGAATCACCAATGCTAATAGTGTTGACATCAATGAAAACCACATATCAGCAACACAACCACAACATCCAAAAGATGAATATGTTGAAATGATGAATGCACAATGTCTCTAAAGTTGGATCCTTCAAGAGGACCTTTGCCAAGAAGAATTTCAACCACATAGAAAGTGTTGCAACTAAGGGCATACAAATGGAGATTATCTGATTGATCCTGGGATGAATCTTCACTATAAAAGCTCGGATAACATGTTGAAATAATGGATACATAGTGTCCCTAATGATGTTGTAGTCTTCAATGGAGGACCTTTATCAGGAAGAAATATTCAACCACACAGAAAGCATTGCAACAATGACATTCAAATAGAGATTCGATTATGAGATATGAGATATGTTACAAGAGTGCATATGCCTAATTAAATAGGAAAGAAGAAAACCTAGAATGCACAAGATTTTGCCAAGTGTCTAAATCACTATACATGTGACAACATAAAAACCCTAACAACCTACCTAGGGAATGATTGTTAGTGTAACTAATTAATTATTACACTAGCATAAGTTAACTTAGGTTTTAATTAATCATATTAGTCCTAAGTTGCATTTAATTATTTAATAAAGTTGTTGAGATAAGATTCCCTTCTAGAAGATGAGTTGTCTTTTCTAGAACTTATCTCCATCTTGTTATCAGTCCTAGGTAGTTGGTTAGGGTTTCTTGTTGTCACATGAAGTGTGATTTGAACACTTGGCAACATCCTTTTCATTCTAGGTTTAGCACTTGCCTATATAATCAGGCATATGTACTCTTTGTAATATATCCATCTATCTATCAATCTGATAGATCATAATAGAATCTATATTTGCATGCCATTATCATACTTTCTTTGTGGTTGAATATTTCTTCCTAGCAAAGGTCCACCTGTGCATCCATCATTCCAACATGGTATCAGAGCTATTCCAGTGAAGGTTCATCCCAGGATCAAGAAAGTTTTGCTAGTAAAAAATTTTGGCAAGCAAGGATTCGTTGCAAGCCATTTTTTATTGGAGGAGTCATCATATTTGCTTCAAAAATCCAGTTTTCACTCATTTGCAGAAAAAACGATTTATGGGTTTTGTAGCCAGCGTCGAAATCTGAACTATGTATCTTTTAGATTTGCATATCTTACACAGATTTGAAGAAAATCGTAGTCTAAAAAACATCGGGCGTCATTTTTCTCCTTACTAAAGTTTGAAAAAAATCAATTTTTCATCTTTTGCTTGTTGGATCAAGAAACAATTTCTGGGTTTTATTTCTAGAATAAAAATATTTCTAGGTTTTTATTTTTGTCTACAAACAGTGAGTAGATTTTTTAAAAATCAAATTAGAAATAAATGTTTTTGCTAGAAAACCCGTATCCTGCAAGCTAAATTCAATTTTTTTCAAAAATTCATAACTTTTGGCCACGATGTCCATTTTTGGCAAACGAGATATTGACGTAAAGCTTGTTTCGAGCACTTCATAGTGGTGTAGGCCATTTTTTCATATTTGGTCATCTACACAAATTTGAGGTTATTTTTCATCATGGAAACAGATGTGAACATTGGTTTGTGCATGCACTCCTTTTAATTTTTTGTTTCTGCATATTTAGACATTCTCTCATTTTGCAATCATTGGATATTGTAATAAATGAATTGATATAAAGTTCCATCGGAGGGTTTCTTGCATAATAATCTGATTAGAGTGTGCATGCACTTTGATCTTCATTGTGTTTTGATGACAACTCACATGGGTTGTAATCTGGTTTCTTAGTTTCTTTTGGCCACTTTTTTGTCTTAGCTTGACACATATTAGATTCATTTCGGATCCATCTTAGTTTGACGGCCACTAAATTTGTGGTTAATGTTCCTGAGTCTTTATGGTACTTGTTCTCATGGAAAACTTTTAGTTTGACATCGGCATCGAGATTCACAGCTTCCATATTTTGTCATCATTCTATCATCTACTGTTGCTTTATGGATTCCAGGGTTGTTCCAGTTTGCTATTATTCTAGTGTTGCATGGCATCGGGTCTGTTGTTGCATTATTATGATTCTGATATGGTTTCTTGTAGACAAAAGTATCTTTCCTCGCTTGTCGGATTGCAGTTCCAGTGTTACTCCATAGTGTTCTTCCAATGCTTCTTTGCAACAGTCATCTCATTGTAGGGGGGGTTTGTCCCACTGGGTTTTCCTTCTCTACCTCATTATTGCATTTGTACATGGGTACCTGATCAAGCCTTGTTGTCGAAACCCATTCATGCTTTCTTGCATTCATCTTAGTTTTAGGTGCATGCTTATTTAGTCTTCCTAAGTTGCACTTATTGGGGGGTGTTAGTGTAATTAATTAGAAATTACACTAGAATAAGTTAACTTAGGTTTTAATTAATCATATTAGTCCTAAGTTACATTTAATCATTTAATAAAGTTGTTGAGACAAGATTCCCTTCTAGAAGATGAGTTGTCTTTTCTAGAACTTATCTCCATCTTGTTATCATTCCCTAGGTAGTTGGTTAGGGTTTCTTGTTGTCACATGAAGTGTGATTTGAACACTTGGCAACATCCTTTTCATTCTAGGTTTAGCACTTGCCTATATAATCAGGCATATGTACTCTTTGTATTATATCCATCTATCTATCAATCTGATAGATCATAATAGAATCTATATTTGCATGTCATTATCATACTTTCTTTGTGGTTGAATATTTCTTCCTGGCAAAGGTCCACCTGTGCATCCATCATTCCAACAATGATGACCTAATTGAGATAAGTTCTAGAAAAGATAAATCATCTTCTAGATGGAATCTTATCTCCTACAAACATGGAAAGGGGAATTACCCCATTATTTATGATTTATCTAATAATGCAACCCAGGACTAAATTATTTAAATGAAAGACCTAAGCTAACTTATGCTAGTGTAATAAATAATTAATTACACTAACAGAATCTTGTTAGCCAACTGTGCTATGAATCATCTAATTGATTGGAGGTGTCTCTAAAGTATTTGGAGTTGAATTATATTGCTTGGTGGAGGCATATCCGTTATTTATTTGAATTTCACTAGATCTACTTCAATGCCTCATCTAGAAACTATATAATCCAACATTTTTCCTGATGTGACTCCAAACACACACCTTTTTAGGGTTCAACTTGACCTTATATTCTTCCAATCTCTTGAAAATATTTTCTAACACTTTCAAGTGGTCACCTCGAGTCAATGATTTGGCTAGTAGGTCATCTAAATAATCTTCCATCAGAGTATGCATCATGTCATGAAATATTTTTTCCATAGCTCGTTGACACATTACTCCTGCATTCTTGAGTCTAAAGGGCATGATGTTCTAACAATAAGTTCCCCATGGACAAGTGAAATTTGTCTTATGTTGGTCTTCAAGTATAATTCTGATTTCATTATATCTCGAGAATCCATCCATAAGGGACAACATCTCGTATCCAGCTATCAAGTCCATGATTATGTTGATGATTGGTAAAGGAAATTCATCCTTTGGACATGCCTTGTTTATGTCTTGAAAGTCTATACAAATGTGAATTCCACCTATTGGCTTTGTCACTAGCACAAGGTTGGAAATCCACTTTGCATAGTCAATGGATCTGATGAAACTGACGTCTAATAATTTCTTCAAATCAACTTTGACCAATAAAGCAATTTAAGGATGCATTTTTCAAAGTTTCTATTTCACTGGTTTAGTGTCAAGATGTAAAGGAAAATGATGTACTATCAAGTCGATATCCAATCCAGGGATTTCAATGTAAGACCAAGTGAAGTTTATTCATCTCTCTTAAAAGAAATCCCAAAATCTTGGCTATTCTGATTTTGTCAATGATTTAGCAAAGTGAATTATTTTGGAATTGTCTTTCATTCCAATGTTGATATCCATGGATTTCTCAATTAAAATTGGTGACTTATCTTGGGAAATAGGTAGAATGTCCAACCCTCCATCCTTGGGTGTCTCAGACAGGTTTTCACCCTTGGATACATCCTTTATTTTTACTTTTTCATGGTCCAAAGGCATCTTTCGGTTTTCACCTAGGGACTCGTCATTTTTATTTTATTTTCATTTTTTCATTTATTATTTTTACTTTTGAAACTAGAGGGGTGGATGAACTCCCCAAAGCATGTCATGTAATCTAATTCAATGGTAAACCCATCTTTGTGATCACCACTAGGGATTCCTTTGTACAATCCCATGAACTCAGCAATAACTTTGTCATTCTCAAATGTGTCCAAGGCAGGAGGTCCTTATGGGTCCCAATCAATGAGTTAAGGATAAACTAAGAGCATGTCATCATCATAAATTTCAAGGTTCAAGTTGGAAAAGGTAAATATGGAGGTGTCATCAGTATTGCAAAGCATAGAATCAAATAGGTCAAGCTTGACAAGAACTTTGGCTATGTTATACTCACTAGAAGTAAGGGATTCCCATTCATATTCATTAGAATCAGTCTCTATGTAGTCATCATCAAGCATGTCAAGTGGTTGAGAGGTGTTGGGTAAGGAAAATTTCTCGATAATCTTAGAAGCATTTAATTCCTCTTGTAAAGGTGCCGCAGTACAAGAAGCACCAATCTTAGTCAATTTGAACCCAAGCCCTAGGCCTTTTGGTCATTTAGATATGGACAAAGTTTCATTCATTCCATTTTTTATTAATCCAAGCCTGCTATGTTAATCATAGCCTTTGTCCTTCATTATTTTAAATGCTTTACCATATTGTTTCATTGGTATTTGAGTAGGTGGAAGAGCCTCTTCATTTCTTTCTTCTTTATAAAGCTAGGAGGTCACATCCTCTTCATCGATTTCTTCTTTACTTAATTCCCCTTCATTTGGTGAAAGTGGTTGAAGGAGGCAAGTGAATAGTGACCTTGGGTTGCTTGTGGTCTACTATTGGTTTTCCATATGAATTAGGAGTAGTGAGATTTCTTATGCAATAGGATGTATTCATGTGGTATTCTCCACAACCTTTGTCTTGGACCTCAACCTTAGGTCAGGAGATGGAGCATTGAGGGTGGATGTCTTTGATAGAGTGGGAGGGTCAATGTAACGAGATGAGGTGAATGAAGAAGCCTCTCAGTTAATGAGCACTTGTTGTTGAGGTACCCCCCATAGGTTGGTACAATATTGGAATGGATCAGAATCATCAACTATAGTGATTTCAGTGCCATTATATGGGAATTTGAGGCATAGATGGTATGTGGATGGGACAACCTTCATAGCATGAATCCATGGTCAACCTAGGAAAAGGTTGTATGGGAGGTCGATATCCAAGACTTGAGAAGTGGCGTCTATGACTAAAAGACCACCTCTAATAGGCAATGTTATGACTCCTTTAGATGATCATTCTTCATCTTCATATGCCTTGATGGCAATGCTCTTGGTGGTTTCTACACTTGCTTCCAAGAAACCCAAAATCTTAACCAATTTTAAGGTACAAATGTTCAACCCTACTCCACCATCTACCAAGACTCATTTGACTTTGGATGTATGGATAAGGACTTCAAGGTGTAAAGAGTCATTATGGTTTGTCTTCTTAGTTGAATAGTCTTGTTCAAAAAAAGTGGCATGATGGGAGTTTTTCAAATATCCTACCATCTCCTGGAAATGATTGACATCAATTTTGGTAGGGACGGTTGTGTTTTGCAAAGCTTTATCCAGGATTGCTCAATGATCAGGAGATTTACGTAACAATTCTAAGATAGAAATTTGTGTTGGGGTCTTTCCTAATTGGTCAAGAAAATTGTATTAATGATTTGAGGATTGTTGTTGTTGCTTTGGTGGAGGACCTTGAATGGTTACCTTAGTTTGGCGAGTGTTGACAGCACATTCGAGAGGTTTCTTAATAGTGATGGTGTTGACATGTTCATTGGTAGCTTGAATGTGGTGTATTATGGTAGTGTAGTTATAGTAATACTTGATGTTAGCATAATTGGCCAATTATTATTGGTCTTATTTCCTGAATGGGAGGCCTTTCCTTTTCCATGATCATGTAGAGGATCGGAAAACACTTTATGGTTGCTATTTGACAATTTTTTTGCTATCCATTTAGTTCAATGATGCCATTTTCCACAAGGTCTTGTATGATATTCTTTAGTTGTCTACATCATGAAGTGGAATGTCCCTTACCTTGGTGGTAGTCACAAAAGGAATTATCATCCCACAAAGATGGTTTAAACTGCATAGGGTTATATTGCTTTGGGTATGGAAGTTTTATGACATTATGTTACAAAAGTTGTTTTAGAATGAACTCAATTGGATCTCCTAAAGGAGTGTATTGATGTTTCAAGAACTTCTTTTGGTTTATTATTTGTTTTGTATTTTGGATAGCATTGGCACTTTTTTTAGATGTTCTTGGTGTATTTTTTGATGTGTTAGGCCCTTGCAGTGTAATAATAGGACTAGTATGAATAGTCTTAGCATCAAAAACTCTATCATTAGTCACATTCTTGTTTCAGGCCCAATATTTTTTTTATCATTTGAATTGTTTTGCGTGTTTGCATTTTTGTTGGGAACCTTCATCTCTCCTTTGTCAATTAAAGCCTTTTCAAGGATGATGCCTTTTTCAACTAAATTGGCAAAAAAAGTGCAACATTGCACCTACAAATCATGTCTCAGTCCTGAGTTTAATTTTTTCAATGAACATGCCAACATTTTGTTTCTCAGGTATCTCAATAAGACATCAAATAGCCATACTTCTCCATAATTGGAAGAAGGTTACAAAATTTTCACCCTCTTCTTGTGTGGTATGGTATAGGGTGGCAATGGTAATTTTGTTGTCAATGTTAAATGTGAAGTGTTCCAAAAAACAATTTGCTAGTTCTCCCCATGTTTTTATACCAGTCGGTAGTCATGAGAACCACTCAAGTGCTATGCCCATAAGACTTCTTGGGAAAAGTCTCATTAGGTATGTAGGATCATATGCAATGTTTGTACATGCCATGAAAAATTCTCTTATTTGTTAAAGTGGATTACCCCTCCCTTTATACCTAGGTAAGGTTGGTACAACATAGTCGTGTGGGGAGGGTGACATGTATAAACTTATGTCAAAAGGAAAAGGACACAAGTCTTGAGTAGTGTAAGTATTTTTGTTTGGCATTTGCATAATTTCCAACTATTGTTCAAAGGTCAACATTTGAGTTTGTAAGACGTCCACTTGTTTCAACGATGGTCTTGTGTATTTTGAAAGCTCATGTTGATATTTTGGAGTCCAATGTTGTGGGATGAGTTTTGATTAGGTATATGTGTTAGTGACAGATTTTGGGTTTGTGCTTGGGACATGTATGTGTATGATGGATTTTGATTTGGTATGTTTCAGTTTGGTGTTGGGATATGAGTGTTGTGAATTGCATTAGATGGTATATGCCACGAGCTTCTAAAAGTTTGACCAAATTAATTTTGGTTGCCATATTGGGAAAAAGGTCCATGGTTTCTATATTGCATGATGGGGCCTTGGTTACCAATTTGTGTGTTTTGCGGAATGGAACCTTGGATGTGTCCTTGAGGAATATGTCTCGATTTCGTCATGATGGTGTGTTGAGAATCCCATATGTTTGGTATGGCATTTGTTGTGTTGAGCATAACTTTAGGCTTCTTGCTTGTGTCAAATTGGCTTGAGGATGATGCCCCTATGGTAAATGTCATGGGTTGTGTTGTGCCAAAGTTCACTCCTTGTGTCATGTCTTGTGTACCCTCATGAGTATTTCCTTTTGTATCAAATAAGGAGGTGTGAATTGTTGTTGTGTCTTTTGTAGTTCCTCCTAATGGCATAGATGCATTCACTTGTGGGATATAGCCACTAGAGACAGTTGTGTTGTTTCCTTAAGTTTGGTTGATGGATGTGGATGATCCTTGTAATATATTGACATCAAAACTAGGGGTAATGTGGCACCTTATGATAATAGTTTAGCTAGGTAACGTTGAGGGTCATGTGACAAGAATTCATCCACAAAAGAGGCAAATTTAGGATCTTGGGCAGTAGCCTCTAGTTCTACAACAATGTTTCCTTTTTGGTCTCTAGTGACAAATTTCTACAATAAGGATTTATATTGTCTAGGTGCCCCTTGTGAGGAGTTTGCAAATTAGTTAACAATTTTTTTGTCTTTTGGGAAAGCCATGTCTTTTCTTCTCCTTTGCAACCTATTTTCATCCATATAAGACTTGCAAAAGGGAAAGGATATGTGAGAATGATGGCTATGTAGGAGTATGCAACTATTTCTATGCAAGATGACTTTGAAAGCATGTTACAAACTTTGATAAACCACCACATTGCAAATGTGTTCCATTTAAACAATCATTTCTATAAAATAAGCAACCATCACCTCTAATGCATAAAACTAAATCTAAAAACTCCCTGGATGACTTGGAAAGTTGCATTGCATGACACTCCTACAACATTTCATCAATATGCACAGTAGAATGAATATGGAATAATAATTCATGATACATTGAAAACTCAACATGGTATTTACAACAACATGTATTACTTGTTGGACTAACCACCAGCATCTCCCTTCAAGTTCACAACATGATTTAATCGCTTCCCATGGATCTTAACTGATGCTTGTATTGAGCATTCACAAGTCAATCTTTTGATGCAACGACAAGGCCAACAATTGGTATCAGAGCCGGTCATGGGTTCGAACCCCTTGGGTGATGCTGAGGAGGAGATTGTTGGACTAACCACTAGCATTTCCCTTCAAGTTCGCGACATGGTTTAACCGCTTCCCGTGGATCTTAACTGACGCTTGTATTGGGCATTCGTAGGTCGATCTTTTGGTGCAACGGCAAGGCCAACATTACGAACATTAATAGGTACACAATAAAATGGATTGCAAGACTAAAAATCCCTTTGTAAGATTTGCAAATTTGGATGTTCTTGACAAAATTGTTTGGCTACATTCCAAAAAAATATTTAGGATGTGGTGTACAATCTCGATTACCAATTCATAACTTTAAAACATCGTTTACATTCGGTGATACTTTAGAGTTAGAGTTCCAAAATTGTTCAATTTGCATCTTTACATTATCGGTTAGCTTCTTATCAACACGTGAAGCCTCCCACTAAAAGCCCGTGTATCATTTTGAAGAGGACTATCGAGTCTTCCTCTTCTTGAGAGTGCTCTATTCAATGTTTTATGATTTAAGTTTAAATTAATACAAGTTTGTCTCATTAAACGAGCCTTTCTAAAATGATGGCTTACTAGTGAGGTTGTGATCACTTTACAAGCAGCCCTTTTATCTTTTTCCTTACTAGTCTTTCCAATAACAATTTCATTTTCAACAACATTTTCAATTTCAATAACAATTTCATTTTCAACAACATTTTCATTTTCAATAACAATTTCATTTTCAATAAAATTTTCAACAACAATTTCATTCTCGATGTTGTTCACATTTTCATTTTTAATTTCCACATTTTCAATTTCAATGTTTTCATTTTCAATTTCAATATGATGTTCAATATT
The DNA here is from genome assembly GCA_007115665.2 of Sequoiadendron giganteum. NCBI lineage: Eukaryota > Viridiplantae > Streptophyta > Pinopsida > Cupressales > Cupressaceae > Sequoiadendron > Sequoiadendron giganteum. The sequence continues at coordinate 452,926,137 of CM021109.1, read as the reverse complement.
TTCAATTTCTATTTCATCTTCACTTGAATTTACATTTAGCAGTGCAGAGGAAGCTTGAATTTGAATATTTTCCATACCTTGTCTTCTTTTCCTATGACTTTCTCTATCTTTTTCTCTATATGCTTCAATTTCATTTATTGTTAGCTTCCTTTTACCTTTGCAGAATTTTGTCTGATGCAGATAGAAAGCATGAGAATTTCGTGACAGAAAGAACGTAGGGATTGTTGAAATACTCAAAATAGTTCCATTTTTGTTTTTTATATAACTTACAAAATGGATATCCGTTTCAAAATGGATATCCTTTATGTTTTCCACTTGACATGTATGTCATTGTTCGTGCAAGTCTACCTTTACAATCCCTTAAGAAACAAAACAGATGTCTCTTTACTTTAGTGTTATGAATTATTATATGTCATAATATATATATTATATATTAATATATTATATTAATTTACTATATATATATTTATATTTTATATACTATATACTATATATTAATATATAATATATCTTAATATAATATTAGTATTACATTAATTTATTATATATATTATTATTATGTTATATATATTATATATTAATATTATATTAATATATATATTATTATTATGTTATATATATTATATATTTATATTATATTAATATATATTAATTTATATAATAAATATATTAATATATATAATATATATATTAATTTATATAATATATTAATATATATTACTACTCGTGCAAGTGTATAACCTATAACAAAGAAAACAGATATCTGTTCATAATGGATATCTATTTACTTGAGTTTTAAGAATTATTATTTGTTGTTATATATGATATATATTATATATTATATATTATATTAATAATATATTAATATATTAATATATAATAATATAATAATAATATAATAAATATTATATATATTATTATTATATTAATATATAATATATACTAACCCACTCTCTCTCCCTCCCTCTCTCCCCCTTTCCCACTCTGCCTCTCTCTCTCTCCCTCCCTCTCTCTCTCCTCCTCTCCCTCTCTCTCCTCTCTCTCTCTCCTCCTCTCCCCTCTCATGACCTCTCTATATCCCTCCTCTCTCTCCTCTCTCCCTCTCCCTCTCTCTCTCTCTCTCTCTCTCCCTCTTGCCCTCTCTCTCACTCAAACCCTAAACCCCAAATAGACTCTCACTCTGGGTTCTTTCCTCTCTCCTCTCTCTCTCTCTCCCTCTCTCTCTCTCTCCATTATCCTCTCCCTATCTCCTCTCAGTCTTTCCTCTCCCTCTAAACCCTAAACTCTCTCTCTCTCTCGTCTCTCCCTCTCTCCCATTCTCCCTCCCCCATCTCTCTCCTCTCTCTCCCTCTCAAGTCACTCCCACTCCCTCTCTCCCACTCTCCTTCACTCTCTCCATCTCTATCTCTCTCTCCCTCTCTCTCTCTCCCTCTCTCCCACTCTCCCTTTCTCTCCCATTGTCCCTCTCCCTCTCTCCCTCTCTCTCTCTCTCTCTCTCTCTCTCTCTCTCTCTCTCTCTCTCTTTCTCTGGTCTATCCATCTCTCGCTCTCTCCCTCCCTCTCACACACACTCTCTCTCCCTCTCTCAAAAACTCTCTCCCCCTCTCTCCCACGCTCTGTAATACCCCTCCATTTTGATTCTTATTCAAGTTGCTTTATGCTATGTTTGGTTGTAATTACTTTCATATTTGATACATTTTGTTATGATATTTTGATCGCTACTATTGAGCGACAACTATTATTGTGGGATGTAGTTATCTGATTATTGTTTCACATGCATTATAGATTAATGTTGTTGTAAAGTTAACATGAGATGTTATTATGAGATTACTGGATTATGATGGAAGTGTCAGTTTCGATGAGTGTATTGGTGAAGAGGACGAGTTCACATCACTCGCTTGCGAGCGCCCTATGAATCCGTAATTTCTTCTTCACGGTGTGTATTATATGCTGGATATATTGTATGATGTTGTTTACTTGGTTGCAGGATTGCAGGTACATGACACCGACTCCACCTGGCTTCACAGGTTTGAGCGTGTTGATCCAACGGTTAAGTTGAACGGGAGATAGTAGCTAAGTAACATGTGTCAAGTCTATGCCCTAGCCTTAGTGTGTCGTCAATTGTGTGTGTCGAGTTATTGTCTGTCTTATTTTAATGTTATTTATTTTTGAAGCATTCTTGATTTGGAAATAGATATTTAGAATAATTGCATTTAAATCATGTTGATAGTTATTTAATTTAAATAATGCAATGTGGATAAAAGTTTATACTTAAATTAATTAATTATATTTAGTTTATTTAATTAATTAAATTTAATCCATTGGGGTTGAATTTAGTTATTAAACAATTAAATTAATTAATTAAACGTGATGCAAGAGAATAAAAGGAAATAAAAGAATTAGAATTAATTTTAGAATTTAATTCCAGCGTGTGGGAATTAAATTAGGAATTGTAATTAAATATTTATTTGGGAAATTGGTTGCAACTTTGGAAATTAATTTATTATTTGAAATTGCATTTTAAATTGAAAGTGGGTTTTTGAAAAGTGAAATTGAAATTGAAATTGAAAGTGAAATTGAAATTGAAATTGAAACTGAAATTGAAATATCTAATTTGCATGTAATGTGAATTAAGGTTGTAAAAATTGAAATTGAAATATCTAATTTGCATATAATGTGAATTAGGGTTGTATTAGGTATTTTTTAATTTATAAGAATATATGTTTTAATTTTAGGGCAGAAAAATTTGGAGAAAAATACATTTTTACAGCAGGGAAGAAATTTTGGAAAATTTGCACAAGGGTTTGAAGAAAGTTTGATTGTAGAATTGATTGAAGGAAAGATTGTTTGCATTTGCTGGATTTTGTATTGGATTCATTGGAGGATTGAAGAAAACTCAGGAAATCTTTGGAAGAGGCTTGCATCAGAAATTCATCTCTTCCTGTAGCTTCTTATACCAGGTTTTTCTCTTTGTGTTTTATTGTTCTTGATTGTTTTCTTTAAAATAGTAATGATTAAAGATTTATTTGTTAAATCTGTTTTAGAAAATAAACTTGATATTAGAAGAAAAGAATTAAATAAATTTACAGCCTTTGCTTGTGAAAATTCTTGAGTGAAAATTGTGAAAACCTTAGTTGAATTTAAATTATTTGGGGAAATCGATTTTGTTGTTATTGAAATCAAACATTGAGATTGAACAATGCATTTAGAATGTTTTTAGAAAATGAAACCCTCTGTTATTATTAAAAATCGGATTTTAAAATCTGCAGTAGAGTTAAATTTTCATGGTAAAATGGTCTGATTGCGTCGCCTATAACTTTACTTTCACAAACTGGGTTTTCAAAAAATTTAAAGGGTTTTTGCATTCTGAAGTTTTCTTACCCCTGTCCAAAAATGGCAAGTACCCAAATCATAGTTTTGGAGTTATGCTTGAAACATGAGACTGCTGTTAAATTATTTTCCCATGACTGCTTTGAAAATAAAATAATAATAAATTGATATTTATAAATATTAATATTTTATGTATTGTTATTATAATATTAAAATATTATTTAATAATATTTTATATTATAATTTATAATACTAAAGTATTATATTTATTTATATTATTTTAAATAAAATTTGTATATTAGATTAGTGGAATTAAAATTATAAACATATGGAAAATTATTGTTATTTTAAAATGGATTGTTAAAGTTTAATTAAAGAGTTAAACATTTGATTTAAAGAATGCAATATATTATTGAATAGAGATTTAAAATTGGATTGATTAATGTATATGGAAAATGGATAGAGAAACAATATGTTATTATATTAAAGTGATTGAATGTGTTGAATAGAAAATTGAATGAGATGTAAGATTTGGTTAAGAAATGGAAAGAGTTACTTGCATGGATTTGTGTTGATTTAAAAGTAAATTAAGAAGTTGTTTTTATTGATGAAGCAATCAATTATGTTATTTATTAATTTCTATTTAGATTAATTGAATCATTGTGATTAGATTATGAAAGAGATATGGATTTAGTATATCCAAAAGTAGTATCTCCCTCATGCTTATCTTAAAGGATTTAATTCTTTGTATTCAGTAAAAGGAAGTAAGTTTAATTGTTTTAGATTTCCAATAATGAAAAGGGAAATAGGGGTTATGATTATTTTAGATGATCTACTTATCATGTCTTTGACTTTGTCAATACTACCTATTGAATGAGTATGGATTTAGGAAATCCAAATATTAGATTTGATTGATGACTTCAATGCTTTTGTTGCTATGTCGTCAAGTTGCATTGTTGGTTTTGGGATTTAGTGTTAGTCCTAAATTATAAGTCTTCCAGAAGATCTTAGAGGATAAGGGTTGTTGAGTCTTTATGCCATCCAGCTGTTTCCCCTTGGGTAGTGCATGGCGTCTTCTCAGTTTTACCCGATTTTCATGAACGAAGATGTTTGCACCTCCTTGGTTTAGGAGTGGATTATGGGATCCATGTCTCCTTGTATAGAGTGACCTTGTTATGTGGTTTCATCTTGTTGCCTCCTGTGAAACGAGTGGACTATGTGTTGTTGCCTCCAAGATGTTTGGAGTGAGATTTTTTGTACCTCCTGTAAAAGGAGTGGACTATGTGTTGTTTCCTCCAAGATGTTTAGAGTGAGTTTATATTATTTGTATCCTCCTTGTGTTGAAGTGGATTATGATGCCTAGTTGGTATGCACTTGTGGTTCCCTTGGTGGATTGTTTGGGTGTGTGTTGTCGAATAGAAGAGTGGCTTCTGTTAGGCGCCAGAGCCCAAAGAGGTAAACTAGATAACCTTCAGGAGTGATTTAAACAAGTGATGATTAAAATAATGTACTTAGAAGATTAAGATTAACTTCACATTAATCAAAATAATTTAATCTTCACTCATAGACACAAGGGCTTGTTTAGACTTGGGATGAGTGAGAAGGCCTGGAATAGCAAGATCAACTATTTTGCTCTTGCGAGAGGTAGTTGATTCCGCATGAGTGAGTATGAGTGCCGGGATTCAGTTAAGGCCACCAGGATTACTTGTGCCGGAGCCTATGAAAAATGCCTAGAGGAGATCTCATTACAAACCTTGTGATGACACTCTATCTATGACAACTGTTGTTAATTATTTTATGTGTATGGTTTTTTGAACATACTTGATCTACTTTATGTCTGGAAGCAATGTGACCTATATCAGTGATGTTGGAGTTGTACTTGTATTGTACTTTATTTATACATGTATTGTATTTGAGTTGTACTTGTATTGTACTAGATTTGTGCATGCATTGTATTTGATTCGTACTTGTATGGTGAATGAGTTGTACTTGTTAATTCATTTGGTTGGTTATAACAGTATGAGTCAGTATGAGTTTTCCTTTGGTTAGAGGTAGTAGATCTTTATCCATGTTACTTTGTTACTATCTCCTAGCATGGGGGTGGGCCTTCGGGTACCACATTGGTAGGGTGGAACATGCACCAAAACCATTGGATCCCCATCGATCTTCAGTACTTGGTGGCGAGACATCCAGATGGACAGCTCGCAGTTCTTGTTGTAATTACTTGCATTGTAATATTTTAACTTGTATAAGTTATTTTATCCCTCTTATGATTATGAGGTTGAATTTTGTAATTGTAACCTTGAGTACTACTGTCTCATTCTGGGAATGAGTGATGTAACTATTGGTTTAAGATAATGTTTATGAGATTGTATCTTGGTTGATTATCTTATTATGTTATGTGGTATTCTTATGATGTATGATGTTTATTTCATACAGTTCATACTACTATGGTTATATGTAATATATATATGTGGGTTTAAGTAATCATAACCTTGTAACCTTAGAGGTTGTTGTTAACTAGTAAGTGAATATGTATGTTAAATACACTTTATTAAAAAATAATTAGTTCGCTTAAGACGTTAATTACAACTTCCTTTAGGGTTGCAAGGCGGGACATTACACGCTCCCTCTCAAGTCTTTCCCTCTCTCCCTCTCTCTCTCTCTCTCTCCCACTCTCCCTCTCCCCTCCCTCTCCCACTCTCCCTCTCTCCCACTCTCCCACTCTCTTTCCCTCTCTCCCTTTCTCTCCCTCTCACCCACTCTCCCCCTCTCCCTCTCTCTCTCTCCCTCTTTAATACATAATGATTAAATATATATTAAAGATCTAAGAGGGAGATCTGGGCTTCAAAGGGAGGCTATGTATTAAATATATTATATAATATATAATTTATACTTAATATATATACAATATATAAAATATAAATTATATATGTTATAGTATATATTATATATAATATATACTATAAAATATTTAATATATAATATATAGTATATATTAAATATATTATGATATATTTATAAATAATAAAATTTATTGTATATTCAAAATACATAGAAAATAGATATCTGTTATCAAATGCATTGGATTTGAAGCCTCTTCAAAATATGTCAATATACTAGAAAGAAACAAATATCTATTTATAACAGAAATTTGTTATAAACGGATATCCATTTTGTTGAGGACATTATAACCCAAACCCTACCTCATATGCCTAAACCTGCTAGTTGAGTAGCGACCTCCATCATGTGCAACAACCTCTAGCATGTTCCAAGTATGTGTTCTTTGCATTTTTTTCTATTTTTTTTGCTAATTAGGGATTAGTTTAGGTTTTTTTTTACTTTTATTTTATTCAAGGGGTAAACGCTTTTGAATTGGAGCTATGAACCAAATACAATCACTCAACAATACCACCCCAATGGCGTTTGAACCTTGGTGGCAAGAACAACAATGCCACCTTTAAACCATCACACCATGCCAATATCGATGATTTAGGTTTTTTTTAACATTCTTGGTAGTTTTGTTGATTTTTTTCATTTCAATCTAAACCTACAAGAAAAAACATCAAACAAAAAAATTGAACCTTCCTTACTTCTACATTTATTTAAATTGTTTTACATTCTTTTCTATTTTTCCTTCTTCTTTATCACTTATTCTCGTGTTTCTTAAATTCTTGCTTTGTTGCTTATTCTTAAGTTAGTATTTCTTTGCTAAACAAATTTTTTTTAATTTTTTAATTCTTTTGACTCTCCTCAGCTCTCAAAATAGAATGGACCCTTGTTGGAAGTATTATTCTCTAAATTGCAAATACTTAGTGAATCTAAATCCATAGTCAGTAATGGCCAAACAAAACTTATCCTAGTAGCCATAGGGAAATGAGTGAAGTTGATGGATAATAATTGATGGGCTATGCAGGAGGCTATCATATTGTATGATAGCCTCCTACATAGTCCATCGATTATTACCCATTAACTTTTCCAATTTCCCTATGGCTTCTAGGACAAGTTTTGTTTAACCATTACTGACTATGTATCCAGATTCATTGAGTATTGGTAATTTGGAGCTTAACACTTCCACATTATAGCGATGTAAAAATTTAATGTATTTTTAAATGGGATTTCACATCACTTTAACAATTATTTGTTTTTCATTTACATGCCTTAGACATAAATGAGCTTTACACATTTTTTTAATTTGTATTCAATTAAGTCATTTATATTGAATGGTTTAAGGGGATTTTTAAACATGTATCTTACATTTTAAAATTACAAATTTAATGCAGGCTCACTTATATCTAAATCATGGATCCACACCCTCCAACTCCACCCACTCCACCGCCACCACTTGCATATGATGGTTCTTGCTTTCAAGAACAAATCAATATGAATGTTAGAACCATTCGGGATCAAGTTAACACTATTCAGAATGAAGAATGTGTTCACCCATATTTAGGGAATTTTGCATCAAATATGCAAAATGTCATTGATGTTGTTAGGTCCATGGAAGTGGACTTAGATCAGCATCAACGATGGATACAGGAGAGGAGACAGCCCCATTCTAAAAAGGAAAACACAAAGAAATGAACAAATGCAACAGAGAGCCGCAAACCTTTATTAAGACAATGATCTTATTTTTATAAAGAATTTGACCTTGGATGGATATTTTATAAAGAATTTCATTGGATGGATATTTTATAAATAATTTGATTGGATGGATATTTTTAGTGTTTATTTTATGAATATAATAGTATAATGATGAGACAAAAATTTAGTAATAAATATTAAATAATCTATTAATTTAGTGTGTGTTCATATATAGTGTGCATATATAGCATTCATTCATGCATCATGGTTGAGTGTTGTCTTATTTGTTGATCATGATTATTTTATAGATTTCACATGAACAATCTAATAAACATGTATCTTGTTTTCTTGTAAGGATTTTGTTTAAAGGTTGCATCAAACCCCTATGGTGTACATAATGTTCATGTTTATGTATCATGGTTGAAAGATAATGATTATTATTCATGATGATTTTATACCTTTTACATGAAGGATCTAATGAAATTTTACTGAGCTTGAAGTTTTTAATGGCATGAATGTTGAACTGAGTTGTAATGGTTTTGTTTGATGGTTTCATCACTTCTTATTCTATAGGGTCCCAACACAAGAAAACACTCTTCCTCTCAACTCTCCCTCTCTCCCTTTCTCTCTATCTCTCTCTATCTATCTCTCTCCCTCCCTCCCTCCCTCCCTGTATCTCAACTCTCTCTCTCTCTCTCTCTCTCTCTCTCTCTCTCTCTCCCTTTCTGCCTCTTGATCTCCCTCTCAAGTCTCTCTCTCTCCCTCTCGGGTCTTTCTCTCTTTCTCTCTCTCCCTCTCACTCTCAAGCACCCCTCTCTCTCAAGTCTCTCTCTCTCTTGTGAATTGGCCACACATCAATAAATATATAATATATACTATGTAGTATATTATATATATTATATGTATTAAATATATTATATAATATAATAATATAATAATACATAATATATAATATAATAATGTGTATATAATATATAATATAATACATAATATATAATACATATTATTTAATACATAATATTAAATATTATGTATTATAAATAATACAAGTAACGGATATCTGTTTCTAAATGGATATTTGTTTTAAAACAGATATCTTTTTATAAACGGATATCTATTATGAACGAATATATGTTTTAAAATAGATATCTATTTATAAATGGATATCTGTTTTGAACGAATATCCATTTTTTCTGAAAAAATTAGTAGCCTCGAGATTTGGCTCAGGATTTGGTTTGGGGTTGCCTAACTTGGAAATTCAACCCAAAAAACCTATTTAGATTTTTTTCTTAGTTTGTCGAAGTTCACCCTTATGGCTAGCGATTTTTTTTAATCTGAATTTCATGAAACAAAAAGGGTTTATAGAAAAAATTGTCACCTTTCCACCAATATAATTTATGCCTTATTTTGAATTTAGTAAATAATTATTATTTATTTTTTACATATATTATGACTAAAGTCCTGATTGATGGGCTGATGGAAAAAATTCTATAACTCTCAAACTACTTAACACTTTTCGAACCTACAAGACGTGTCACATTTTATGCTTCACATACTATAGGATTAAAATAAAAAATGAATTTAATAAATTTTTGACCAAGTTATGGTGGTCAAACACAAATGTTTTAATAATTTTAAAAAGTTCTAAAAAAAAATCATAACTAATTATTTACATGGAAAAAAATTACAAAAAGAAATCTAACACATTCGGGCATGTGTCCTCTACTTATATTGAAAGATTCAGAAAAAAATAATTTGTTTTCTTGTACTTAGGGTGGTCAAACATACATCTGCTTCTTATCTTTTTCTTGAAAATTTAGTACCACTGAATTGAAATTTCAAATTTTCATAAAACAGATTTACTTTTTTCCAAAAAAGGACTAGTAGCCTAAAAACTACATTCAATTTACTACAAATTTTGTTCTTACAAATTTTTTTCTTACATATTTTTCAAATTATGTTAGTGACCTATTCAAATTTTTATGTCAAGTTTCCTAACTCTGATTTTCTGAACTTTTATTGCCACTTAGAGGCCTAGTTTGGACCCCCATGAACCTACGCTGACCCTCTATCTCTATTTCTCATATCTAATTTTGTGTGGTTTTATGTTTTCATTTGTACAATAAATTATAGTTTTAAATCCGAGATTACATGTAAAATAGGATTATTAAAAACCACATAAAATTTATCATCCTCACAATATAAAAATAGACATGAGACACTAGAAGCTTGGATCTCCATTATGGCATAAATCCAATCATCAATTTTAGTTGGTTTTGTGTCCAAATGTGATGCTAAGTGATAAGAGATTAGTCTTAGTTGGATATAGGATCACTTTTCCTACATCATAGTTTGTATGTGACTAACAACCACTTCAACAATACCTTAATTCAAATAAATACCTTCAAATGAAGGTGGTTCCTATATTTCACCTCCATCCAAATTAGAAAATTTAATGTTCAAAGTATGGAACTCACTATTGTCGATTTTCTTGAACAAAAGTGTAATTTACCTTGTATAAATAATTTATGAACCTACATTAAAGTTTCGAAAGGATAACTCAATCAATTTTGTTATTAATCTTCAAATTTTATAGTGTTACTTTTTCTAACAACCAAATAATTCTATAAATTGTTGGCTTAACTTCAACACCTAGACCCGTTGTTGAGTTACAAAATTTAAAAATTATTGTTAAATGTAACAAATTTTTAATATTTTATCCTTCAAATATTCTCATGCTAGGGATCTTTTAACACATGCTCTTACACAATTATGCTCCACTTTTCTAATGAGGGTGCCAACCCGAGTCACAAAAATCCACGCACAAAACCAGAGAATCTAATTATATTCCAAATAATGAAATTATTACATGCAGAGGATCTCAAATCCTCGAGTTCTGCAATACATGCAAATTACAGAAAATTATAGAAATTCCCCTTTTCACAATATGCGATCTTCTTTCCCCAAAAACTACTTACAAAAATCAGAAACTACCCACAAATAGCCCCCTTTCTCCGTTTGGAGCCAAAAACAACATTCTAATTATGCACCAACTTCCGGAAGCCCTAACCTAAGATCTAATTGTCAGATCTTCAATCATAATACTTTCATTTTTTGCCAATTTTGGGACCCATCTAGAGCCTTTAAGTACCTCAAAATTAGCTTCAAAGATTTTATAGGGCAAAAAGCAGAAACTGAAACTTGAATAACCTTTGAAGTGGGAATGATCTTGGCCTGATTCTTTCACCAAAGTGTTTATTTTTCTGTCCTGAAGCTTCCCTTAAATTTTTGTCTCCTCACACCTTCAAATTCACACCTGCTAAAAATAGCAGTTGAGCAGAAAAAGCAGAAAATCAATTCTAAAAGTTGGGAATTCTTCTTCGACGAAAAGGGTATCCAAAAATGCAAAAACATCTACAAAAGCTAAATGAAAGTAAATATATTTTTGGGTGATGTAGGATTTCCCTTACACCACTGGATGCTTCTGCATCATTTTCCATGCTTAGTCTTAATGAAATTATAAATATGTTACCATCACACATTCTTTGCATCCTACTCAATTATTAAAATATATGATTTATTGAATTGTGATGTATAGTTATTTAACCATTTGATACATTAAAAAATATAGTATTTCTATTACTTAAACTATTGTATAATATCTCAAAGAAACCTTGCATAAAATTTATAAAAAACTATGAACTATAAAGAAAATAGGGGGTTGAAATGCCTCTGTTCTTCTTAGGTCATTCAATAATGCCCTAGGATCCCAAATTGGATTGACTATCAACCCAAAGGGTGAGTCAATTCTCAACAAGACCTAGGAGGGGGTTCTTTAAACTTTGAGGGGTTCACCACCAAGAAAAAGCTTGGGAAAGACAATTTAACATTCAACACACAAAACCTAGCAATGCAAGCTAAATGATGAAATTAAGCAACAAAAAGCTATGATGTATGTACCTGGGAAGTTGAGAAATGTGAAAAGGATTCTGGAAATGTAAAGAAGCTGTCAAAATATGTTGAGGAGGACTAATACACCCTTACTATTTTCTTAGTCCCACAATTGATTTTTGGGGCAAATGCATAATCTTCAAATGTTAGAACTGGATATAAAAGAATTTCTGAAAAATACCTCGAGAGGACTAAGATGCCCTAGACGACTACTTATTCTTTTTTGGAATTTTTAAAATCACTAAATGTGATCCTGAGGTCCAATGTCTACACTTCTTCTCAAATATCAGGTCCTAAAACTTCTAGATCTAGCTTGTAGGTGAGTTTCCATGAAGATGACAACTTTGCAATTCAATTTTCCAACTTTACAACTTTACATTTCAAATGATTTTCAAGTCTTCAACCTAAATCTATAAACACAAACATGCAAGAGAGGAAAAACTTGTTGATTGTTAGTAAATGGGGGTTTGCACTGGTCAAACCCCTTGTTGGTAATTAAACCTTGAGATGAAATGGAATAATGGAGGTAAATGATAAATGAAAAAAGTGCTTTGTTGCAACTCACCAAACCCTTGTTATGAAATCTACAAACTTGTGTGAAGTGGCTAGCTTGAATGTAGATCTTGAATCCAATGAATTCTTGATAGATATTGACTTGAATTGCTTGTTTGAATCAAAACCATTTATCACAAATGTTAGCTCAAAAACACACATGATGCAAGAATATCCTTGATATGATGCTTGAATCTTGATGGTGGCTCAAAATGCTTGAAGGAATGCTCTTGATCTCATAAACTTACCCTAAGAATGAATAAATGAATGTTTTGGGATGAAAATGAATGAATGAACCTTTTATTTATACTTATCCATGCTTAATATCCCAAAATTACACCACAACAAGCTAACATATGAATTTATTAATTAAAGGAGGCTAAATCCTATCAAGATTTGAAATTAAATCCTAAAAATACCTTTAGGGGGGCTAAGATTTCCTAGGTGGCATCTTAGTCCCAAGGCTTGAAACTTGGGGCACAAACTCCAAAAAGGGGTCCATTTAAGGTGCACTTGAAAAGAGGGTTCCAAGACATTGGGGGACAAAGATACCCTAGGTGGCATTTTAGTCCCAACTCAAAAATCAGGGACACATAGCCATAATAGTTTAAATTATCATTTATCCTTTGATGTTTGTTGGGATTAGCCATAAAAAGATATAGTTTATTAGGCTTGTGGATGCAAAATAGGACCAATTAAGACATAAATAAGGATAAACAAAGCAAGGTGGGCCCAAACAAGTGTGAAAATGCAAGGGTATGCATTTTCCTACACTACAAAGTGTATGATCCTAACTAATATAAAAAATGATACTATTTCAAGATCCTTTTATTTTTCTCTATATTATCAAGTGCATTAATACAACATATATAACAACTTGGATAGAGTTGTAATACTAAAATTATAATTTATTCTATTATTTTATGTATATTTCTTTACAAAATCTATAGCTAACATGATAGTACCAAAAGGAAATGTGTCCTTGCATAACTTGAATTGGTCATCTAACCTTTAAGCTCTATGTGTATGTAATGCCCCGCTAAGGAACCCCAGAGGACAACACTAACTATGACAAATTAACGGAGCAATTTTATTTTTAAGGAAAATAACAATAGAATGCATACATAACATGGAAAACTAATCCTAGGCCCTCTAAGGTTCCTCAACTACGCTACTCACAATCTAACATCAATATTACTTGAAACATCTCACCAACAATAGAAGATACAAGAACGATCTAACATGTCATGTTCATTTTAAAACACCACATTAAATGATTCTACATTACTTACTTCCACAATGTAACAACTAATAATCAAACATTAAGGAGCATTACCCTAACTAACTATCATATGCAAGAAGCATTTCCTTACAATAATTTTTAAAAGAAGATATCAAAAATTGTTGCATCATTACACTATTTACAACATTGCTTCCTCAAGTACATGCAAGAAGATTACATCATTACATTAAGAGATACAAATGGATGTACAATCATATACACAAATGCATGATAAGATGCCTTCACAACTAAAATAGGAATTGGATTCCACCATGCAATACTCAATCACCACACTCATGAACATTCAACAAGAATACCCAATGGAGAGAAAGCACCAACCACCCAAGCATGTGGAACCCTGAGGTCCACTCCCCATGCTATGAGATAACACAAGGTCCCACACCCAATAGACAATAAGGAAGGCAACAAGCTAACTCAATCAAGGAATATACCAGGACTCCAACACAACACTGTAAATAAACCAACATCACTTACAACACTTACTTCACTTCTAGAGACACTTACATAATAGAAAGAGGAGATACAACTAGGGAATGCTAGACTACAATAGGAAAAAGTGTCATCACATAGCTCGATAGGGGTTGTCCTGGTAGACCTTCCTAGGCCTCGACCCCCATCCTAGGTTATCCTAGCAGACTCTCCTAATCCTCGACCTCCATACAACTCCCCCTACTTGCAACTAGTAAACCTTGCACATCAAGCAAGGTATTTACCATCTAGCACACTTATCATAACCACATGCATCCATACAAAGATAGGAGGGCACAACTCTAGGGTTTACATTTCACACAAAAGACATGACCCTCAACTTAGCCAGCCACTTTCAAGGTTAAACAATGATAAGGGTCTTCCATACAAATATACACCCTCCTAGGCCTCTGAAAAATAATATTAAATAGCTTACACAAATGACACCCACCTTTTTAATAATTACAAAATCACCCACTCCCAATAATCAATACACATTGTTCAATACAAAAATTCCATCAAGCATTAAAACCATGAAAATACTCCTTTAAATAAAAAGTTATTTCAACATTCTTATCACTCATTTAACCTAACCGTTTAATACAATATATAGATTAATTACCACCAATAATTATATTTGCAAATAACTATAATGATAATATTCTAAATAATTAAATTGCATGGAAACTTTACTAATCAACTATAAATTATATATAAAAATAATCTTCATTCCTCTACTTAGTAATTAATCGAACGCCCTCCAAAATAAACTATTGAAATGCAATAAAACATTTCATAAAATAGACAAAGTCAAATTCCTTACTTTGAAACATTAGAGTATTATGGATGTAAATAAAATAAAGGGTGACATTGTTGTGACTATTATACTATTTTCCCCTTGTTTCAACAACACTTTAGAATTCATATCCACTATCAATATAAGCATGCTTCAGTCAATCATTATTCGTCATGGCTTTTTTATTATCAAGAACTTATGATATCAATTGAGAAAAAAATTCCTTTTACTTAAAATTGTGATAGGCATATCAATCACTACGAAAATCGATCCACAACAATTGACTCAAGAAATATATATAAACATAAATATATCAATTGATTATTATGATACTAATTCCAATCATTGATTTTTACAAACAGAATTAGTAATTATAATAAACTATATTTATAAGAAAATTAGCCAAAATACAAATTCCTTATTTTAAGAAATGACACTGACTACTACCTTAGCATAATTAACAACATTAGGTGCAAGCATTATAAAATACACATAAGGTACTCGCGAAATATTTAAACAAAACCTAAATATGTGTACATACCATTATACTATGAAACCGACACATACCCTAGAATGCGCATTTCATACACATTCAACAATAGAGTTTCTACTCTAAAGTCAGAAACCCACAAATTATGAAATGAATCTTTAATCTTGGCCACCTATGCAATGGTACTTATCTGAACAGTAAAACTAAAACATTTTGTTATAATAAATCGTGGAAGACTAGAAAACAATCAATCATATGGAAAATGTATTTAGATGGCTATACACTATGAAAGATGAAGCCAAAATAGGAAAATTGTAATACATACTCTGCTAATATACAAAATGAAACTAGCATAAACCACATATCAATAACTAAAACCAAGCAAAATAAGTGTATCACTGTGACACATTAAGGAAAACTATTAAAATATTTAGGTGGATTAATAAGGCTACGGATGAAGGAAGGGGTAAAAGGTGCATAAAAACTTGAATTATACCCGCATTGTGCAATGGCATTGGATCATTTAGCATCCATTTTCTTCACAGGGCAGCATTTTCTTGTGGGACAGTGACTAAGATAGCTATTATTTCGACGGTCCACTCTCTCAGGAAATCTCATTCATATCATAATCTTACACGATCTTATTGAAGCAAAGGTTATTATGACGTCATTGGTCGCTACTACATGGCATTGGTTGAGGAAAGCCAGAGGCCATGAAATATTGTGTTTCCATACTTGGGCTAGGGCAGGTTCAATTGACGCGAGTGATCTTAAGCGCTCTCTCTCAAATTTTGAAAAGGTCCAGGAGATTTATATGTAAAACATGAAATTACAGACAAGGAACATGGATTGTTTTCTAGAAGTCTACAAACAAAATGCCAATGTGGACACACAAGAAAGTCATGTTAACCATTTGGTAGAATGCCACAAAATGTGGATGCACAGATAGACATTTGAACTGTTGACCAATTTGGCGAAGAGGGCACTTAGATAACCAGCATATAGACATACCAAAACTGACTTTGGATTCCACCATTCACAAGAATAAATTATCGATAAACCCAGGCATGATCAAGTGGGCAATCCAACCCATTGAAAAAACAACTTTAGAACCCCAAATTTTCATTCCAAAGGAACTCATAAGACCAAAGATTTCATCCTTCAGAACCATATCTCATTCATATGAGAAAAATCCTCAATTAAACATAACCACAAAAAAGGGAAAGGGATAAAGTTGCACACCTTTCTTTACCAAAATATAGTATGGAATGATATGCATACAGTTCGAGTCTTATGAAATTGCACTTTTATCTCTTTTTATGAACTCTGCACCTTCCTCGGTTTCTCCTTATATTGAAGTTATATGTGCCCAAGTGAGAATCGGTATTTCTTATTTCCTTCCCCCGGAACCCCTTCTCACATCTGCATGCATAGTAAGATTTTCCCCCGAGAACCCCCAAAACTACAAATATTTGGACCGCATAAAAGAAAACGACAAAAAGGATAGTAAAAGACAGCATATCTTCCCCAAGAATCAACAATAAAATCTAATTTTTACAGACAATTTTCTTGTTTTCCTTGAAGGAGAGCTTGAAAAATCTCTAAAATCCCAAAATATTTTTCGGAAGCCAATTACAGTTTTACGAGAATTTCCCAACCAACTTTATATCTAATTATAATTAGCTTTTTTTTAATTTATTAAATTATCTTTCCAACACACAATAGTTAAATTTTGAATTGACTAAAAACAATTTATTTATAAATTATAATTTTGGTAAACCCAATTCCCACAAATGGTAAAACCATTTCCCCATAGATTATAATTATATACTCCAACCTTATTACATTTTTATTTATTTATCCTATTATTTTATTATTTATTAATTATCACATTCCACTATAAATTCATTTTATTATTAACTATTATTATTATATACATTTATATATATATATATATTTATCAAAGTGCCCCAAATTATTTAACAATTTAGTTTAATGCATGGGATCACCAAGACATTTAGTCAGATAATATAAATAAAATAAAACCAAATACCCAAATGATTACTTGACCATTATCCAGGATCAAAAATAAAAAACACAAGCGACACTAACTAACCAATGACAATACTAACAAGGTATCAACCGGATACTCACATATTTGAGGGTGATGGCTAGGGTAGGGGACCAAGTGCTATCTTCGATCAACTTATCCATTTGGTTTCAAGGCATGCTCAAACCTACCAATTCAGGTGGAGACGTAGCCTAGTACATGTCCACTCAAACATTCAAGTTAGAGCACATGTTCATAATAGTCGAAGCACTGGGTAGGGACTATAACAATCATAATTCATTCATGTATGTCCCCCATACGTCCAGTGGTACAATGTCACCCTTTCCACCTATCATAACATACTACTGCATCACCTAACTATCCAAATAAATATATGCATAATAGTAATAACATAACAATGTTCATCATAATCACAAAAGTACTAACAAAAGGTCATGTTCCATCTACAACCACAACACTTGAACACAAGTCAATACCTCTTCATGATAATAAATATAATCATAATCAAAATCATAATATCATATCATCATGATAACAATATGTCAAAATCATGTGAAAATCCTAAAGATAACCAAAGCACCTCCATAGCACAAATATGTCCATAGCTTGCATCCTTCATCTTTTGGTTCCTTAGCTAGACTACCTGCACATCCAGAGTGAGAATGGAGGGGCACTACATCCTCCCCCCCTAAAACTTGACTTACTCCTGGAAGTCACAAACTAGGGTGGAAACATAACACATTAGTACTACAAATTTCTATTACCAACATCAAAGTTGATTCATTACATCAAGATAATATACACTAGTTTTTCCTATGAAGATAATTTGTCTCACAAAGATATATACTTATATAGTCCATTTCCAACATGACCTATCCTTTTAGTTTTCAATGTCTAAATAATAACACAATCAAGA
This sequence comes from Sequoiadendron giganteum, assembly GCA_007115665.2. Classification (NCBI taxonomy): domain Eukaryota; kingdom Viridiplantae; phylum Streptophyta; class Pinopsida; order Cupressales; family Cupressaceae; genus Sequoiadendron; species Sequoiadendron giganteum. The sequence continues at coordinate 452,907,676 of CM021109.1, read as the reverse complement.
CTTGCATTTCAAAAATGATTCTATAGTACATAAACCACTCAAAATCCTTACATATTAGCATTAACACCCATCAGTTTCTTTTCGACACGGAAAAAATTGTACCCTTTTAATCCTAACAAACAAAATTTCTCATAATAGAAACATATAAAAGTATTCAGTTTCAAATGTATTACCATTTCATTTTCTTACCCTTAAATTACAATTCCTCTTCCAATCACTATTAAACAATCATTACATCAGAATGCTAAATTTCCATAAAACACAACATAATTATACACACATTTTTCATTAAATATCCATCATTTACAAACAAGACATTCCATTTTATTCATTTTACAACACTAAGCCTTATAACATATTCAACAAAAGATCATGATTTTACACCTTTTTAGAAGCACGAAAACACAATTTATCATTTCATAAGTACTATATTCATAATTTAACATACATTCTTAAGATACACACAAGTGCACAACACCTGGAATCACATCACAAGGCTACACAATGGTCTGTCTAGACACCGAAAAGTAGCATACTAATCCATGGTACATAATCCATGAGCCAAGAGCCAATATCCATCTCACATAATCCATACCTCACACTTTGTGGCTTGATGGTGTTAGGTCACACACACATGGTGAGGCCATCCAAACAAGACCACAATGACCTATCTTTTGTTGTATAAGGTGGTTAGCCTCCAAGAGGCAACCATCACACATAGGTGGGTAGTGGGTCTTAGTTGTATGATAGCCTAACATGCCCCCATATTCAAGGCTCCCTGCGTTTTCTTCCTCGTACACACTCACCAAGTCTGCCTCATATGTCCTTGGAGAGGAATCACAATACGACACATGGTCGACATAAAGAACAGTAAGGATAAACTAGCTTAGCCACCTAAGTCATAAAGAAAGATCAAATAAAAATTCAATTTCAACAATAAAGCAAGAAATGTGTGCAATTTTAACACTAAATCAAATGTAACCATGAGGTCTACATGCAATTAAGATCACAAGGTGTGGCTAAACCATCACAATCAAACATAAACAAAGTGTTAGCCTTCACAATCAATAGAAAATCATCAAATACCATAAAGAAAGTCCACAATATTCGAAATTGCACTATATAACACTATGTGACTAGATACTAGCCACCAAATGAGGAAGCAGGGAGCAACGTTAGGCTATAGCAGTAGCCCTCATGTGGTGCAGAGTGAGTACACCATCCACATGGCTCAAAGTGTACTCGACTACACCCTACATCGCGTCGTTGTGCGGCATGGACTAGCCAAGCAGCCCACACACTCCTTAGTTGCCCACATGGGATGTGCACCTTGGCCACATCCCACATCACACCTCAGTGCAACATGGTCATAAACCAGTCGGAGAAGGTGTGTATTGGTTGTTTGTAGCATGGTAGTTTGTTTGTGGCTCCATAGAAGTAGGCACGCGCAAAACACACCCCGCATAGCGATACCTCATGGAGAAAGCACACAGAAGTAATCATTGTAGCCATAGGTATACATGGTTAGGACATACCCATATGCTAACTGACCAACACTATTGAAAGCAAACATGAGTATCCCTCTACAAGTGTATGAGGCCCCATTACGCTTGTCACACAAGTAGGTTATCATAACACAATCTCATAGTGCACCTTCACGTGTCTATGCATGTGGCATCATGTACTCAAGCCCAACACACTACCATCAGCAACATGGCATCATCACCAACACTATGTCAGAACATCAGTGGGGTGTGGCATCATACCTATTGCATCATGTCAGAACATGTATAGATACAAAATCCATCTTAACATGGGTAAAAAACCTTCCTCCACATGTTGTACCTCAAAATATACATATGGGTGAACCCACAAAAGTGGTTTACAATTCGAATGAGGAAGGAAAACTTCCAAAAAATGCCCCCACTCAAAAAAAAATTGTTTTGAGGGGTTCGAACGAACTCAAGGTTCAAGCAAACCCAAAAGGGGTTTGTTCAAACCAGGCTTCGATTGAACCCCTTTGAATGTGGAAACATGTGTTTTCCATTGTGGAAGGGGGTTCTCTCAAACCCTGGTTCGATCGAACCGGGATTCGAGCAAACCCCCCTTTTCCCACCTTCCCACCCTTTCTCACAAAAAACTTCCAGATTTTTTCCCTTCGAAGCATGGGTTGAGGATGAATATGGAGGAGACTTCACAAACAACTGGAAGATGGTAGTCCTTAGAACGAGCTATCCAACAAATATAATTTTAATATGTTTTGGTTTTATTATGTATGTATTTTTTTAGTTTTATTAAACATAGGTTTTTCACCGAAAATAAGCTCTTTGTTTTGCACATGTGGAAAAATAGAAAATTATCAAAATAAAAATTTTAAAAATATGTGTGTGCTGGGTATTGATGTCCTTGATCCATTAAAAAAAAAAAAAGAATTTTGATACATATAGAAAAAGTTTTGTATACAGTCCGCCTATGTCTGAATTGCAATTGGTTTGACTTTGAAACTTGATTAAGGAAAAAATATTCAATTAAAAACTATGAGACCAAATGAAAGTGCTAGATATCATAGTTACAAATCTAAATTCAAAAAAAATGGAATTTTGTCCTTCATACAAAAAATTTATGTTGTATACGGTGAGCATCACTTTTTAAAAATGTTGTTTTCTAAAAAAAACCAAATTTCGTGGGAGATGGAAAAAGAAGTGCAATCTGATTCCAAAAATTTTGAAAAAAATATTTTTAGAATCTACAGACAAAATTTGATGAGACTCTAGTTTGGATCATCTTCAAATTCCTCGCGGTTTAGCCGCTATAGGTGCCTGAATGTGAAGACTTAGTTAAAAATAATAATTTCAGTGTCCAATTTGACCAAAAAATGTAAACCACTATTGTGGGATCACCCATATATATGGGGCACATGGTCCCACTTGGGTTGTCTATGTAGGTCCCTCTCACCCTAGACCTCAACCCCCAAGTGGTGACACATGTCATCACATAGTACCAGTTGGGTTGTCCATGCAGGTCCCTCTCACCCTAGACCCTGACCCCCAACTGATAACTCATGTGGCATATCATACGTTTCATAAAGACAAGGTAGATGTTCATCCAAGAAATACCATCAATATGCTCAAGAACTATGGGGATTAGGCGAGCACATAAGGATCAAGTACTCTGATCCATCATAAGGGGAAGTAGTGAGTATGTTTCCTCGGGATCGATTGAGCTATGACCACTCTATGTTGCAATGTATGTACGTTGCACACCCCGCCCAAGGAAATTTGTGGCTACTACTACCCCTTCACAGATTGAAGGACTAAAGAACCAAAAGAAAAGAATCTATGAGACTATCTTTTTGCTACTCTTATATATAAATTTCAACCACTCATGGATTGGCCCTCAATCAGGTAACAAACATACAAGCACACATAATGGTATGGTTAATCCCACATCAACAAATGCAACATATTCCCCATGGCTGGGCACACAATATCACCATCCCATGGGTACACAAAGCAAGTAGGGGGTATTCACAACACTTAACCAATGCACAGTTATTGGTTTCTCACATTTATAGGGGGTACAATTACAAACACAATTCCATTAGGGTAAGTGCACCAATCTGTGACACAATTTAGGTGCCAAATTGAAAAAATGATCAAAAAAACCCTGAAATAAGGCCTTTGGCGCACACCAAATGACTAAAAATCCATTTGGCGTGCTCCAAATGTCTTTTTAGACATAAAAAGGAAAAGTCAGGTTTGGAACCCTCATTTTGTCTTCAACCCGCAGCTTGAGGAGGAAGATTTCAGGTCTGCAAATCGTGCTCGCCAAATCTCTTCCATTTTTTGCATCCTTAGCTTGCCATTTTCCATGAGGATGCCGCCAACATGTCGGAGAGGTCGAAGATTGCAAAGAGGAATGTATTTTTATTCTATTTATTTTGAATTTGATTTGGAAAGCAACTTTAAATAGATTTTTATAATAAAACTTTGTTCTAATTCTCAGGGAATGAATCTCCACCTCAAAACATTGAGAATTCACAATCACCCCCTCATCAAGAGCCTCCTATACAAGAACAACTTGAAACCCCTCCATCAATTCATAGGAATCCTCAAGGAACACAAAAAAAATTCAAAATCAAATTGAAAACAATAAAAGAGACATTCAACAATTAATTGCAAGATTAACCGAGCATGCCGAAACCCACCCTTATAAGAGAGGGATTACTAAATCATTGAAGTCAATTTTAACTCATGTAGGAGAAATGAGCGAGCAAATAAATTTTTGGTCAACTAAGAGAGATGAAATGAGGCAATTTTATGCTAATGGTTTGTCATATGCAGATGTCAAAAAACTAAAAATTAGCAAAGTCAAGTTGTGTGCCCTATTTACAGACCCAAAAACCAATGAACCTTTGTCCCATGCATGCAGGAGGTTCCCCATCCATTGGTGCCACCATGATTTAATTAAAAACAATTTTTGGGAGCGGTGGTGGATGGTATTTGACCAACCTCCATGCAATAACCATGAGGTGCCGCAATACTTTTTAAGGAAACTCTATTGCAAGTTTGTCCTCAATAAAATGCCAAACTATTTTGACATCTTAGACTTTCAGGGTAGAGGTGGGGCACCACACACGATAGACCTACTGCACGATGTAATCCATAGTTGGCACCAAGATCCTTGGGCAGAACCATGGTGGAGCATGTCATTGTTCCTTCCATTGTTAATGACAGTGTAGAGGTGGACACGATGAAGTCGATTGGCTCACTCACCCAAACCATTTCATAGTGTGCTAGTCCTCTCGTAGAGCCTATTGTGGAGGAGACGTGTAGGCCCCAAGCTCCACCCCACCATTGTGGCGCTTGTGGTATTGTTTGCTAGTATGATTATCAGGGTTCTCATGATGCAGCTACACAACCTACATTAGTTACAGAGGCGATGGATTTCACAGATGATATTCTGAATGATACATTCGGCATTGACACTCAGGTAAAATTTAGCAAGTTATTTTAATGTTGTTTATTAAAATATATTTTGAAATTTAAGAATAACTAAATTAGTAGAATTTTGATATGATGAAATTTCAAGGTCGCACTATTCATGAGGGGTGCTCTATTCCTATAGACCCTTATACATTCTCGACGATGAGTCCATAGGTATGCAACTAGTATTAAAGATATTATTATTGCATTTGAACTGTTGAATGTTATATTTGAATGTTTATCTCATAACATGCTTCAGATTTCAAAAAAAATCCTGGTGCACCTTCTTCCTCCACACCTCACGATTCATATCCTCAAACAATGTACCCTCAGGTACCCTTTATTCATTAATGGGGTTGTAAATCTATGTAAGCTAGTTTTCATAATTTTGCGTATATACAAATCTAAAAAATTGATGAGAAACAGAAACATTTCATTCAAGTATTCCTTGATCGTGTCACATTATGTTCTCCTATATCAACATGATACCTGAGATATTGTTTCATTTATAGTTGTTGACAAGAGATAGCCCTGGTGATGTTGGTGGCATGATGGACCATGGAGTTGTTGCAGCAATAGCCAATTCTGATCCATTGAGAGAGGTATGGAATAGATTAGTCAATTTGACATTATATTTGCTCTTTTATGGTCTATTATAGAAAATTTTCATGATAATTTTATGTAGTTTAATTTATATCTTTATGGTTGCTACAGGTGGTTGTCACTCCAAATCATGGACATGGTGATGCTTTAAATGTGCATGATGACTATATGTATGTGGTAAGTGATTATATTTTGTTATATGTCATTCCATAATTCAATTTATATGTTTTAACATCTTTACTTTTAATTGTATCAGTTGAAGGTCCGGAGTGAAGAGAGGAGGAGTAGCGGGTGTGTTCGAAAGACAAGACAAGCAACAGTCACTCCATCCAGCTGAATTTTGAAGGCAATACGAGATCTATTTCCTTCCCCTAGAGGGAAATGACTATGTATTAGTGTTGTTTGTTGTATGCCTATGTGGTATTTTGGAACATATGTTTTGTACTATTGATATATACATGATATTTTATGTCCAAATGGCTCCTTTGTACTAAGCCTATATGGTTTTTTTGGATATATTTATATACTTTTATCAATATATATCATTGTATAGCCTTTCGGATTTTTGATTAAAGAAACTCTTATTTTGCTACTACGATTCTTGAATGGTGTTATCATGTGTATCATGTAAGTTGTATGCTTGAATGTTGTAGGCATGGATTTTGTTTACATCTAATGCTTAATTAATTACTATCGAATGCTCAATAAGCCCCATCTAAAGTGTATTGTATAAATAAGCTCCATTCGTGGTGGTTTGTATCCTTTGGAATGCTTCAATTACTTGTGCCTCACCGATGCAGAGGCAACGAGGCTCAAACCCAATCAATCTGACAACCTGCCTTCAAGGGGCTCCTAACAAGATTAATACAACCTATTTTGAGCAATCTACACAACTTCAAATCCCCATCAAACCAAACTCTTCATTCAACAACTTACCCAACAATCCACCCTTGTAGCACTCTAATGCAGAGCCAAGGTGGAGAAGACTCACAACTATGGAAATTTCAATTCTCAGTCAAGAACTCTTCTTCATAATGATTCAGCCTAATAGGCATCAACCCACCCTCAAGGGTCTCAACTCCTCAACCTTGAAAATGAACAACAAGACTCCACCAAGGCCCTACAAAGACCATCAACATTCATACAATGACAATTGAATCAATTGAAGACAATCCCTAAGTCAGATTCATCAAGGTTTCCAAAACTCACATTTGTGACTGGTTATTCTTATAGTAATCAAAACTCAGTTTTAGCCAGATTTCTCCCAACCTTTCCAAAACACTAGACAATTACAAGATGGATTGAGATAACCTTTTCAGGGCTACACAACATACCAAAGAACAAGTGGTCACTCTTTTGGACCGACATAGACTTTCAACACACCTACTTTAATTTTGGCTTTACGATTAGCCCTTTTTTTCCAAAGGGACCACCCTTCCAACTTTAGGTATCTACCCAAACACCTTGGAAAGTCTTAGGTCATGGTGCCAAACCTCAAATTTTTTCATTAGTTTGTGTCTACAGAGCCTCTAACTCACAAAACCCAAGAAACCCTCCTAAACCTTCACAAAATCAAGGGTTTTAAAGAAACATACAACTCTAGACCTCTCTCAACACTTACAAAGCCCCAAACACCTCAAAATACTTCTACACAGACTCATCAGACCCTCACATAACCCTTACAATCATTAATTCTTAAAAACCTCTGTTTGGTTCCTCACTTCCATGTTGGAAAACCCCTGTTCAGTCTTAGAACAGTCACAAAAACGCCACATAATTATGACTCCTTATTCCAAAATGATTTGACACACTTATTATAGCATTTTTTTCAATCAATCCACTAAGATACAGTAGCAAACAGCAGGTGGATTGATTGTTACATCACAAATTTCCCGTCAAACCCTTGATTCAGCAACACTGGGACAGTCACTGTTTGTGTTGGTTCTCTCTACAAACAAAGAGTTAAGACACAAAATAAAAAATAAATGAATTAGAAAACATATAGACACATCCTCTAAAATTATTAGACCATGAAGAACCTATATGTGCCCGTACAGCACTCAAAAAGATCAAGAAAATAGTATTTTTCATGAAAATTGCTCAAAACTGTGTGTTTATTGTGTAAAATTGTTATAAAACTTCTTCCATTCTCTCATTCGAGCCTTGGTAAATATTTTTAAAGAATTTTCCAACAACCATATTCTCCCCAACGCCCATAACCAACCTTGGGATCAGTTGGTCCCTTAATTACATTTGTTTGTGTTAAAGTTGTTTTGTTAGCATTTTACAACTTATATGATTTCTAATTGACTTCTAAGACACAAAACACCCTTTATTTTAATTATGCTTGATCTCTCAAAGCTTATTAGACAAAATAAACCTAAATAAACTAACATTTCCCTATTGATGTATTCAAATAAAAAAAATTGATGATGTGGTGTAGGTGCTCTTGCACCAAACTCAAAACCCAGTCCAAGCCTAATTTCTCCCAACCTTTCCAAAACACCTGACCATTTAAAAGTGGATTAAGATACCCTTTTCAGGGTTACACAACATATGCCAAAACCAATAGTAACTCTTTTGGACCAACATGAACTTTCAATACACCTCCCTCGCTCTAGGCTTCACAATTAGGCTGGATTTCCAAAGGAACCCCCTCACAAACTCACCTCCAAACCAAGGAAACTTGAAACATTCTTAGGGATGCTCACCAAACTTAGGATTCTCCCATTTTAAGAGCCCCAAGAACTTGTTCTATTCCTCTACTCACAAACCATCCTAAACCTTCACAAAAATAAGGGTTTTAAAAAAACTCATAACTCCAGACCTCCCCCAATCCTTCCAAAGGTCCAAGCACCCCACAATACCTTTTCTCTAACTTAAAAGACACTCACAATCCCATTCCGTTCAGTATTTCTCAGATTCACTACTTGAGTTCCTTACTTCATGGTGGAAACACCCCTAAACAACATTAGAACTTCACACCCATTGAGTTTATTCATTCTCTCAGCCTCCAAAGTATTCATACACCAAAATAATCATGGTATAGGCCAATCCACTAAGCAACAGGGTTAGAATAGTAGGTGGATTGGCTAATGTGTCATGGTGTTGCCCTCAAAACCCCTAACACAGAAAATAGAGCAGTAACCAAGTTTTTTGATCCCACACACACCAATGGTGGATTTAAACCTTCAAAACAGATGCAAAGAGAGTAGACACATATGTAATCAAGTATCCAAAGGCTCAAGTCATGATAGACTTTTATGGGCCTATGCAAGGCAAAGAAAATTTAGGAAAACAAAGAAAACCAATTATCAATGTTTTCAAAATTATATTTTCTTATTAGAAACTGAACAAAATCAACCCTCAACTCGAGGTATTACATCAATATATCTTGATACCACCTTCCAACTACCCCTTGAGCCGATCAATCACCATAACCACCCTTTGTTAGACTTCTAAGATGGAAATTTGCCAATTTTGCTCTTAATTACCATTCATTCACAACTTGATTTTGCAAATACCACCTAACTTACCTATTAAGCCTTTTAAATACAATTGCAAGGTATTTCCATAGCATATAGAAATATAGAGAGAAAATAATATAAATATTTTAACTAATGAATTGTTAAAAATGGATTTTTGTAGTTTATATTCTTGTCATTGATTACATTGCATTGCACATCTTTCAAAGTCAAAGCATTACTTCACTTTGCATAACTAATAATTAGATGCTGATAGATGTCAAAAATTTAATTACAATATAGTTTGAACAAAGTCAACCTAAGCAGTTATGCAATTTCTTCACATTGCATAACTAATAACTAGGAGTAGCTGCCAATTGCATTTTCTTATCATGGCATTCTATGAGACCAAATTTCTTTGAGATATTTTTTCAAATAGTTCCCTTCCTTGTCTATGTTACCACATTTTTCATACATTTCTACCAAAGAATCTTCTCAAATAGTTCACTTCCTTGTTGCTATGGCTAAAATCCTAAAACAAGTGATTTTGAACAAGCTATGGATGCTTCGAAAAAATATATCAAAAGCATAATAGTAAGCAATAGCATAGAAAAAGCAGTGAACTGTTTGAAAAAATGCATTAAAAAAATTGCTTTGAAATGATAAATTTAGTTGTGCTTTCACTCTTCTTTAACATTGTATATCTGCTCCTTTTTATAACAATAGATAAAAAAAGGTAAAAAATTGTATAACAAGAGATAAAAACTATCTTTTTTGAAATCGAAAGGAATTTCAATAGCATAGAGATATAGAGAGAAAATAAAATAAAGAGTTTAACTAATGAAATGTAGAAAATGGATTTTTTTAGTTTATATTCATGCATTGCACATCTTTCAAACTCAAAGCATCACTTCACATTGCATAACGAATAACTAGATGCTGATAGATGACAAAATTTCAATTACAATATAGCTTTTTACAAAGTCAACCTAAGCAGTTATGCAATTACTTCACATTTCATAACTAATAACTAGGAGCAGCTTCCAATTGCTTTAGCTTGTCATGGCATTCCATGAGACCACATTTATTTGAGGCATTTTTTCAAATAGTTAATTCCCTTGTCTATGCTACGACATTTTTCATATATGTCTACCAAAGCATTTTATCAAATAGTTCATTGCCTTCTTGCTATGGCTAAAAGCCTAAAATAGATTCTTTCGAACAAGCTATGGATGCTTGGAAAAAATCTATCAAAGCATAATAGTAAGCAATAGCATAGACAAGCCATTGAACTTTTTGAAAAAATGCCTCAAAGAAAAGTGGTCTCATGGTGATGGAATGCCATGACAAGCCATAGACAAGGTAGTGAATTGTTTGAAAATATGCCTCAAATAAATGTGGTCTCATGGTGATGGAATGCCATGATGAATGCCTATGGTGATGGACTATCATAGAATTCCATCACCATGAGAACACATTTCTTTGAGGCATCTTTTCAAACAGTTCGCTTCCTTGTCTATGGTATGACATTTTTCATACATATCTACCAGAGCATTTCATCAAACAGTTCACTGCCTTGCTGCTATGGCTAAAAGCCTAAAATAGGTGCTTTCGAACAAGCTATGGATGCTTGGAAAAAATCTGTCAAAGAATAATAGTAAGCAATAGCATAGACAAGGCAGTGAATTGTTTAAAAAAATGCCTCAAAGAAATGTGGTTTCATGGTGATGGAAGGCCATGACAAGCCATAGACAAGGCAGTGAACTGTTTGAAAAAATGCCTCAAATAAATGTGGTCTCATAGTGATGGAATGCAATGGCAATAATCACCATGAGACTGCATTTCTTTCAAGCATTTTTTCAAACAATTCACTGCCTTGTCTATGCTACCACATTTTTCATACATTTCTACCAAAGCATCTTCTCAAATAGTCCACTACCTTGCTGCTATGGCTAAAAGCCTAAAACAAGTGATTTTGAACAAGCTATGGATGCTTCAAAAAAATACATCAAAAGCATAATAGTAACCAATATCATAGACAAGGCAGTGAACTGCTTGAAAAAATGCATCAAAAAAATTGCTTTGAAATGATAAATTTAGTTGTGCTTTGATGCAGAGCCAAGGTGGAGAAGACTCACAACAATGGAAATGTCAATTTTTAGTCAAAGAACTCTTCTTCATAATGATTCATCCTAATAGGCATCAACTCACCCTCAAGGTTTTAAAACCTTTAATCTTGCAAAATAACAACAAATCTCCACCAAGGCCCTCCAAAGACTCTCAACATTCATACAATGGCAATTTTAAAACAATCTCCAAAACTCAGCATTTTACCCATTTAACAAGAAGTTGTCCTTGTACCCCTATCATCAATCCCAACACACTGTCACAATGCTTCTTCACTGTTTTATCAGTGTTATCTATCTCTATAGTTACAAACCTTTCTTTCTTTACTCTCACATCTACAAGAATAGGACATTCTATGGTTCCCACCATAAGACTTTCACACAAACCCGATGTCATTACCTCCTTTGCTACTACATCAGTCCTTATATCCACTGCCCCTATATTACCGAACCTATAATGGTTCCCTAAACCAAAAAATTTGATTTCCCTCACAACACTTACAGGCTCCTTGTTCCCACACATGATTACTTTGGCTTTCCCTTTCACATCCTCTAGAAGTGGAGTCAAAACAAACTTATGGCTATCTTTCCTTATGGTATACTTATTTTCTTTCCCATCATGCATGACACACCTATCATACTGCCATAGTCTTCCAAGGAGTATGTGGCAGCATTTTATTGGAATAATGTCACAAATAACATTATCCCTATACTCACCAATTTGGAAATCCACAATAGCTTGCTCATTTACTAACAAAGATTGACCATCACTTAACCAAGATACTTTTTAAGGTAAGCCATGAGGGATTCTTTTCAAATTTAGTTTATTCACCATTTCACAAGAAACCATGTTTTTAGCTGAACGTTAATCCACTACCATCCTACATACTTTACCTTATACCTTGTAATTGATTCTGAAGAGTGATTTCCTTTGTGGGGATTCGTCAGAGATTGGTGCCTTGAGCAATGTTCTCCTAATCATCAAACTCTCTCCAACTTCAGATGTAAGGTTCACCACAAGTGAGGTCACACTTTCTTCATCCTCATGCACTAGTTTATTCCTCCTCTCTCCACCATAGGAACTTGAGCCTTTCTTTTCAGGACACTTGAAGGTTGGATGTCTAGGTTGGTTACAAGTGTAGCATCTTTCTGAGAACTGGTAGGAGCCTCTTCCTCCACTAAATCTGCCCCTTGAACCTCTCCATCCACCTCTAGAATCAGATTGATCTTGGTCCTTCTTGTCATCTCCTTGAGTCTCATTATTTTCCTTGAAATTAGGATTTAATCCTCTTCCTCTAGAAGTGTTGTCTCTTCCTCTTTCTGCTTTGTCTTGCCTTCTCTTCATTTTCTCCTCCAACCTGATTTCCATTTGATAACAATCCTCTACAGTTCTAGGATTAGCCAAAACCAATTCATCTTTTATGTTTAACCTTAAACCACCAATATATCTAGCAATATTTTCATCTTCATTCTCATGATGACCAGATCTTAAACTCAATTTATAAAACTCCTCAGTATAAGACTTAATATCCATCTCCCTTTGTCTTAAATTTTGCAACCTCTTAAACAACTGAACTTGATGATCCTTGGGTAAGAATTTACCTTTGATTTTTGATATCATCTTATCCCATGATGTGATTTTAGACTTTCCTTGCTTCCTCCTCTCGGATTGAAAGTAATCCCACCATACCAAAGCATGACCCTGCAACTTAGTTTTTTCAATCTTGACCCTTTGTTCTTCAGGAACCTCATCCCATTCAAAATGGTTATCAATTGCAGCAATCCAATCCAATAGTTCTACATCACTTAAACTACCACCATACTTAGGAACATCAAGTTTTGCCTTAGGCTTGTCAATCTTCACTACCTTCAGCAACCTTGCAATTCTTTGATCTTCTGGAGTAAGCTCTTCTTCCACATCTTCAAACTCCTCATCTTCCTCTTCTTCAATCTCAGTCTCTTCCACTTCCCTTCTTTTATTTGTCTCCAAGGCTATGACTCTCTCTTCCAACTCTCTAAGTTCTCTTGCATGCCTATCTTTCATCTCCTTCATCTCTTTAGCCATATCATTCTTCTTTGGAGGCATCTTAGCAACCTTGCCTCTTCACCTTCTTCTTCAACCTGCAAAATGAAAAAAGATCTACTTCTTGATGCTCTGATACCACAATGATGTAGAGTATCAATAACCAAACTCCTCAACACCATCATTTCTTCAAGGGATTTCAATCCCAAACAGAATCGGGACAAGATCAAATTAAACAAACAACTTGTTTACTAAACTTTTCATCAATTTCTCTTCAAATTCACTTGATTTCTTCAGTTCTATAAAACTCCAAGACAACATTTTAGTTTCCCAAATCACCAAAATCATATTCTAGACCATTATCAACATCTAATTGACTGATCTTAACAAAAAAACCTGATCAAAGGCATTGAACCAACCAATACTTCAATATTCACCAAAACCTCCTTGATACAACTCACAGTCCCTAAGGCTAATAGACATACATTCTTACCTTCAAACTATTATCAGACTTACAAGAGCCTCATAATCATCATGCTTCTAATAGAAACTAACCAATAACATATTCACATAACTCTGAGTTATCAGATTTACTGATTTTCATAGTCATAACACCATTCTTCATCAAGATTCCGCCCTAGTCTAAACATCAAATTAACAACCTTAACCTTTAACATTTTCCCAAATCATTGAAATACCTTTGAAAACATTATTTAAGCAGTTACATCACAAATACCACTGGCCTCTCTTTTAACACTCATTTGATCAATTTCCTTGTAGGTTAGCAAAGCCCTAAATCGGGTGATACAACTCTACCATCTTTGCATCAACACAAGCTTGATATAGTTTTGGAGACCCATTACAGAGTATTTAGACATATCATAGAAACATCAGAAAACTGGTATGATATGCTACTCCCAGCCACAAATTAGGCCAAATTTGCAAGGTGACTACCAACAAATCATCTCCAAATCACTAACCAACCTTAAACAGTCTTTTGTCATACCTCCAAACTCATAATTCCATCATTTTCAAGAGTTATTAGATCCACTAAAACATTTAAATATCAAAACCCTTGAATATAGGCTTTGCAAGCAAAATAATGAGGGTTTCTTGGAATATCACCTTCCACATCTTCTACCAACATTCCATATCTTCCAACACCTTTAAATACACATGCAAACATCATCTATACCCTTCTCAAGCCATGGAAAACTCTATTTTCTCATAAAGCATGACTGTAGCATCAAATTTTGTGTGGAAACCTTCAATTTCTATGTGTAACAGCAACTTCATCTGAGCATTCTTGCATTCCCCTATATCTACAATCATAAAAAACATTCAAAACACCCTAACATTAACCTAATCCACCAATCTACTTGGCCTACATTGGTGGAGTAGTGATGAAATGCTCTATTAGACTCTCAAAACCACTGTAAAAAGAACTCTACTTGAGACACAGGAAATTGTCTTTTCTACTTTTGTTTCTTAAGAAATGACCTCCAAATTCTTTGAAAAGGAATTTAACTTCTTCCTAACATATATCACACCAAAAATTTGGTTACAAGAATACCAGCCCCCTTTTTGCACGCCTTACAATGCCTTTTATAACTTTTTCCCTCTTAGCAACTACCTTTTCTAACTTCTCATCGGTGCAACTACCCTTTTAACTCTTAATCTTCCTTGATTTATGCTCTCTCTTGCTGCATAATTACATCATGATTATTTTTTAACAACATTGTATTATTTGCATTTTTTATATTTTCACCTCCTAGTGACTTATTTTATGACTTGATTACATTCAAATTAGCCATTACAAGGCCTCGACACATCATTTTGGCTTGAACATACAAATTGGACAAATTAGCCTTTTGAAGGCATTACAAGCCATAGACAAGGCAGTGAACTGTTTGAAAAAATGCCTCAAATAAATGTGGTCTCATGGTGATGGAATGCAATGACAATAATCACATGAAAATTAGCATGATTTTATTCGCGTTTTTATGTAGGTTTTAAAAGCATTTTTTGCCGATTTTTTAGTTTTTACCGATCAGACGAGAAGTTTCTAAGCGTCATGGTGTCCGAGTAATAACATGCTAAGGTTTGCAGCCATTTTGCACTTTGGACCCTTAAGGGATCAATCTGGCTGAACGTAGCTCAAAGCGATTCCGAATATTTGGGTGCGAAAGAGGACCATGCCTAGCGTAAAAATACCTATTTGGACACGTTGGAACAATTTCTTTGGTCACACGAGCTGTAGAACGAAAGTTACACCACTTTGCAACTTTCAACTACTTGCATTTGATAAATTTTTCCTCGAGTGAAAATTCGCCACCATAGGAAAAATCCACTGAGATAGCGAAAACTGAGCAAGGTTATTGTAGAGGGGCCCAACATGATCCCATAGGATCAAACAAGAAGTTTCTAAGCATCATGGTGTTTGAGTAATAGCATGCTGAAGCTCGTAGCCATTTTGCACTTTGGACCCTTAAGGGATCAATCCAATTGAACGTATTTCAGAGTGATTCTGTGTGTTTAAGTGTGAAAGATGACTATTCCTAGCATAAACGTACCCACCTAGATGCATTGGAATAATTTGTTTGGTCACAAGAGCTACAAAACAAAAGTTGCACCACTTTGCAACTTTCAACTACTTGCATTTGACAACTTTTTCCCCAAGTGAAAATTTGCCACCACAGGAAAATACCTCTGAGATAGAGAAAACCGAGCAAGGTTATTGTAGAGGGGCCTAACATGATCTCATAGGATCAGATGAAAAGTTTCTAAGTGTCACGGTGTTCGAGTAATAACATGCTGAATTTCGCAGCCATTTTGCACTTTGGACCCTTAAGGGATCAATCCGGTTGAATGTAGCTCAGAGTGATTCCGCATGTTTGGGTGTGAAAGAGGACCATGCCTAGTGTAAACGTACCCACCCGGATGTATTCGAACAATTCATTTTGTCACAAGAGCTGCAGAACGAAAGTTGCACCACTTTGCAACTTTCAACTACTTACATTTGACAACTTTTTCCCTGAGTGAAAATTCGCCACCACAGGAAAATGCCTCCGAGATAGCGAAAACCGAGCGAGGTTACCATAGAGGAGCCCAACGTGATCTCGTAGGATCAAACAAGAATTTTCTAAGCATCACAATGTCCGAGTAATAGCATGTTGAATTTTTCAGCCATTTTGCACTTTGGACCCTTAAGGGATCGATCCGATTGAACGTAGCTCAGAGTGATTCCGCGTGTTTGGGTGTGAAAGAGGACCATTCCTAGCATAAACGTACCCACCCGGATGCGTTGGAACAGTTCGTTTGGTCACACAAGCTATAGAACAAAAGTTGCACAACTTTGCAACTTTCAACTACTTGCATTTGACAACTTTTTCCCCGAGTGAAAATTCGCCACCACAAGAAAATGCCTCTGAGATAGCAAAAACCGCATGAGGTTATTGTAGAGGGTCCCAACATGATCCCATAGGATCAAACAAGAAGTTTCTAAGTGTCATGGTGTACGAGTAATAGCATGCTGAAGTTCGCAGCCATTTTGCACTTTTTACCCTTAAGGGATTGATTCGGTTGAATGTAGCTCAGAGCGATTCCGCGTGTTTGGGTACAAAAGAGGACCATACCTAACGTAAACATACCCACCTGGATGCATTCAAATAGTTTGTTTGGTCACACGAGCTACAGAATGAAAGTTGCACCACTTTGCAACTTTCAACTACTTGCATTTGATAACTTTTTCCCTGAGTGAAAATTCGCCAGCACAGGAAAATGCCTCCAAGAGAGAAAAACTGAGTGAGGTTATTGTAGAGGGGACCAACATGATCTCGTAGGATTAGACAAAAAATTTCTAAGCGTCACGGTGTCCGTGTAATAGCATGCTGAATTTCACAACCATTTTGCACTTTAGACCCTTAAGGGATCGATCTGGTTGAATGTAGCTCGGAGCAATTTCGCATGTTTGGGTGCGAAAGAGGACCATGCCTAGCATAAAAGTACCCACCCCAATGCATTGGAACAGTTCATTTGGTCACACGAGCTGCAAAATGAAAATTGCACCACTTTGCAACTTTCGAGTACTTGCATTTGACAACTTTTTCCCCGAGTGAAAATTCGCAACCACAGGAAAATTCCTCTGAAATAGCGAAAATCGATTGAGGTTATTGTAGAGGGCCCCAACGTGATCTCATAGGATCAGACAAAAAATTTCTAAGCATCACGGTGTCCGGGTAATAGAATGTTGAATTTCGCAGCCATTTTGCACTTTGGACCCTTAAGGGATCAATCTGGTTGAACATAGCTCGGATTGATTCCACGTGTTTGGGTATGAAAGAGGACCAGTCCTAGCATAAACGTACCCACCCAAACATGTTGGAATAGTTTGTTTGGTCACAGGAGTTGCAGAACAAAAGTTGCACCACTTTGCAACTTTCAACTACTTGCATTTGACAACTTTTTCCCCGAGTGAAAATTCGTCACCATAGGAAAATGCCTCCAAGATAGCGAAAACTGAGCGATATTATTGTAGAGGGGCCCAACATGATCTCGTAGGATCAGATGATAAGTTTCTAAGCGTCACGGTGTCTGAGTAATAGCATTCTGAATTTCGTAGCCATTTTGCACTTTAGACCCTTGAGGGATCGATCTAGTTGAACATAGCTCGGAGCGATTTCGCATGTTTGGGTGCAAAAGAGCACCATGCATAGTGTAAATGTACCCACCCAAATGCATTGGAACAGTTCGTTTGGTCACACGAGCTACAGAAAAAAAAGTTACACCACTTTGCAACTTTCAACTACTTGCATTTGACAACTTTTACCTCGAGTGAAAATTCGCCACCATAGGAAAATGCCTCCAAGATAGAGAAAAAAATCAAGGTTATTGTAGAGGGGCCCAATGTGATCTCGTAGGATTAGATGAGAAGTTTCTAAGCATCATGGTGTCCGAGTAATAGCATTTTGAATTTTTCATCCATTTTGCACTTTGGACCCTTAAGGGATCGATCCGGTTGAATGTAGCTCAGAGCGATTCCGCGTGTTGCGAAAGAGGACCATGCCTAGCATAAACGTACCCACTCGGACGCGTTGGAATAGTTCGTTTGGTCACACGAGCTACATAACGAAATTTGCACCACTTTGCAACTTTCAACTACTTCCATTTGACAACTTTTTCCCCGAGTGAAAATTCACCACCACAGGAAAATGCCTCTAGGATAGCAAAAACTGAGTGAGGTTACTGTAGAGGGGCCCAACATGATCTCATAGGTTCAGACAAAGATTTTGTAATCACCACGATCTATGAATAATACCCTGTCAAATATTGTTGCCCTTTTGCATTTTGCACCCTTAAGGGATCGAGTCGGTTGAACCATAGTAGTTGTTTTGTTGAATGTCATACCTAAGATATGTTAGAGATGACCTAGGTTGCATCGATTTCTATGAGGCATACGCTGCCCCTACCTTGTCAATCACTTGGAAACCATGTGAATCCCCCATGTTCTTAATGACTTGGAAACCCTTACCACATTGATCTATTGGTAGGGTTGCTTTCTCTTTCTCATATTGGTACAACAATTTAGAGATGTCTACCTCTATAACCTCTTTGTTTAGCTCTCCCCACTTGGAGAAAACCATGGGTTCAAATTTGATGATAGAAGAGGCTTTTTTCTATGTGTTATGGTTTTCCATATGTCTTAGGAGAAGATGGGAGTTGTCCTACATAAAAATACCCTTTAAAACCATAGTCTCTACAACCCTTGTCTTGTCTCCTATTTGGACCTTGATATTTGGAAAGGATTTATGTGAGGTGGATGATGAGGCTAAAGTGGATGGATCAATATAGGATGATGAATGTGAGGCAATATCATTGTTAGGCATTTGGAGTAGTTTTTGATATTTTTCTTCAAAGTTATGATAATAATGGAAAGGCCAAGGGTGAAGGGCACACAATCAACTGAGAGGGGGGATGAATTGGTAGATCCAAACAATTACAATTATTAGTCTATATTCAATCCTTTAGGGTCAAAACAACCTTTTCTTTTAAAATTTGTAAGAGGTTAGTCTCTAATGCCTTGAATGAGTCAAATTCACATGCATGAGTAGGTTATTTTGTTATGATTGAATTTAATAAAGACTGAGTTGAGATGTTAGGGTTTTGTTACCTTTTAGGTCTCTTCTACCAATTTTTTGACCTTTCATGGAAGTTAGATGTGCTACAAGATTTCAAATGGAAGACTACAAAGAATTTAATGTCAGTTCTCACACTTCTACATTTAATTTCCATCATCAAAAGGGGTATTGCAATGTCCACACTCATTGCTTTCCAGTTTAAATGCCTTAGAAATATTTTTGTAGGGTAGTTTCATGTGAAAATGCATATATGATGATTAAAGGAAGATACAAAGATAAAAGGATACCATACAAAGCAAATCAATAACAAAGATAAAGGATACCATACAGAGCTTAGAGTTGATAAAATTTCAAATGCCTTGTTTCCTTTCACTGATTTGGGAATGTCAGGTAAGAAAGTTGAGGCTTTCAAATTTAAGAATTTTAGGTCACTATGAAGAATTTTGTGTCCCAAAACTTGAGATTGCAAAAATACCAGACAAGTGAAGGAAGATTGAAGGATGGCTAGAAATGCAAATTTTCCCTTGAAAAGTGATGGTTTTGAAGTGCTTTTCAATGAAATGTTGATGAAGTTGAGTTTTTAAGCATTTAAAATGTCAAGGCAGACCCTATGAAAGGTGTTTGAACCATTTACTTGTTTATTGAAGCCTGGGAATGAAGATTCTGACAAAACCCTTGTTTTTGCATTAGAAAAGGAGGTTTTTTTGAGATGGGAGTGTTTTTGACCGTATAGGTGCAAACTAGTGCTAGATTTTGTGGTTTTTGGGTTAGAAGGGTATTTGAATCCATGATTAGTTTCCTAAGTGTTTTGGAGAAGTTAGGCCAAAAGTCTAAAAAACCGATTTCCAACTATTGCAAGGGAAACATATGTCAATAGGTGAGTTTTGAGGAATTCAATGAAGACAACTTTAAATGTAAACCATGAAGCATTAAAACTAATTTTAAATGTAATATACACATTTAATTGAGGCATATATTAAGGAATATACACATTTGCATGTGCAGAAGTTGTCAAAACCAACTTCAGACTCCAAGATCACCTGCATGCAAATGGATACCTGTCACAAGGAAGAGAATGGATGGAGAAAAAAAACAAGGGTTTGAAGAAATATTCAACCACAAAGAAAGTATTGATTGATTGATATATGGATGAATGTTTTACAAAGAGTACATATGCCTGATTAAATAGGCAAGTGCTAAACCTAGAATGAAAAGGATGTTGCCAAGTGTTCAAATCACACTTCATGTGACAACAAGAAACCCTAACCAACTACCTAGGGAATGATAACAAGATGGAGATAAGTTATAGAAAAGAGAACTCATCTTCTAGAAGGGAATCTTATCTCAACAACTTTATTAAATGATTAAATGCAACTTAGGACTAATATGATTAATTAAAACCTAAGCTAACTTATGCTAGTGTAATAATTAATTAATTATACTAACACCCCCCCATAAGTGCAACTTAGGGAGACTAAATAAGCATGCACCTAAAACTAAGATGAATGCAAGAAAGCATGAATGGGTCCCGACAACAAGGCCCGATCAGGTACCCCTTGTACAAATGCAATAATGAGGTAGAGAAGGAAAACCCAGTGGGACAAACCACCCCTACAATGAGATGACTGCTGCAAAGAAGCACTGGAAGAACACTGTGGAGTAACACTGGAACCGCAATCTGGCAAGCGAGGAAAGATACTTCTGTCTACAAGAAACCATATCAGAATCATAATAAGGCAATAGCAGACCCGATGCCACAGAACACTCGAAAAACACCAAACTGGAACAACCCTAGAATCCATAAAGCAACATTAGATGATAGAATGATGACAGAATCTGGAAGCCGTGAATCTCGATGCCGATGCCAAACTGAAACTAAAACTCTTCCATAGGAACAAGTACCATAAAGACTCGAGAATATTAACCACAAATTTAGTGGCCCTCAAACTGAGATGAATCCGATGTGGATCATTAACCATAGGCTCTCAATCTAAAGTGTGAACCGATATGAATCTAATATGTGTCAAACTAAGACAAAATATGGCCAAAAGAAACTAAGAAACCATATTACAACCCATGTGAGTTGTCATCAAAACACAATGAAGATCAAAGTGCATGCACACTCTAATCAGATTATTATGCAAGAAACCCCCCTGATGGAACTTTATATCAGTCCATTTATTACAATACCCAATGATTGCAAAAGGAGAGAATGCCTAAATATGCATAAAACAAAGAGAAGTTTGTTGCATGCCATTTTTTATTGGAGCTGTCATCTTTTTTGCTTCAAAAATACAGTTTTCAATCATTTCCAAGAAAAATGATTTCTGGGTTTTGTAGCTAGCGTCGAAATCTGAACTGGGTATCTTTTAGATTTTGCATATTTTGCACAGATCTGGAGAAAATCATTGTTGAAAAAGTGGTGCGCGTTATTTTTCTCCTGGCTAAAGGGTAAATTCACATTTTTTGAAAAATTCATAACTTTTGGCCACGATATCCGTTTTTGGCAAATGAGATATTGACAGAAAGCTTGTTTCGAGCACTTCATAGTATTGTAGGCCATTTTTTTAGATTTGGTCATCTACACAAATTTGAAGTTATTTTTCATCATGGAGACAGATGTGAACATTCATCAATGCATGCACTTTATGCAACAAACTTCTCTTTGTTTTATGCATATTTAGGCATTCTCTCCTTTTGCAATCATTGGGTATTGTAATAAATGAACTGATATAAAGTTCCATCAGGGGGGTTTCCTGCATAATAATCTGATTAGAGTGTGCATTCACTTTGATCTTCATTGTGTTTTGACGACAACTCACATGAGTTGTAATCTAGTTTCTTAGTTTCTTTTGGCCATATTTTGTCTTAGTTTGACACATATCAGATTCATATCGGTTCACACTTTAGATTGAGAACCTATGGTTAATGATCCACATCGGATTAATCTCAGTTTGAGGGCCACTAAATTTGTGGTTAATGTTCCCGAGTCTTTATGGTACTTGTTCCTATGGAAGAGTTTTAATTTTAGTTTGGCATCAACATCGAGATTCATGGCTTCTAGATTCTGTCATCATTCTATCATCTACTGTTGCTTTATGGATTCCAAGGTTGTTCCAATTTGGTGTTTTTTGAGTGTTCCGTGGCATCGGGTCTATTGTTGCCTTATTATGATTCTGATATGGTTTCTTGTAGACAGAAGTATCTTTCCTTGCTTGCTAGATTGCGGTTCTAGTGTTACTCCACAGTGTTCTTTCAGTGCTTCTTTGCAGCAGTCATCTCATTGTAGGGGTGGTTTGTCCCACTGGGTTTTCCTTCTCTACCTCATTATTGCATTTGTACATGGGTACGTGATCAAGCCTTGTTGCCGAGACCCATTCATGCTTTCTTGCATTCATCTTAGTTTTAGGTGCATGCTTATTTAGTCTCCCTAAGTTACACTTATGAGGGGTGTTAGTGTAATTAATTAATTAATTACACTAACAACATGTATTAATTTCTCATGATTTTAATATATCAAAAATTACACTAAGTCAATGAAAAATATTACAATAGTGATGGAAGAACATCTTGAAAATCTTCCCATTTGTCAATACTTGTAGCAATAAATGCAAGGAAATAATCCTCCCATTTCTAGCACAGATCATGAAATATATTGTACTTGAGAAAGGAAAAAAGGAGTTGCTGCCTAGTTTTTTTTTCCATTCCACCTCAGCTGGCCCAACTATTTGCATTCCAAAATGGTTCAAAACATGTACATCCCCTGCTCCCTACAAAACACATGGGTAGTAGCCTCTCTGTGGTTGTGTAGTATCATAGGAATTTGGTCCACAAAAAACCTGCAAAAGCCTCTCAATCTTAGACATAGACTCACATAAAAATCATTAAAAGAGCAATAACTAAATAATGTCAGTCATACAGCTGACGAGACCTACTATCACCTTCATGCATACTAGATAAGGAGGTCAATTGAAGGTCCTACAATGGTGATGTGCCCCTTTCCTACTTTATCATCTCTCAATGACCCTACGTATAAATTTCAAATATATCATTGAGAGGCTTAACATAAAACATGTAGCATATAAGAATCCGATAAATCTAGGAGATGGAAAAGAAAGAGAAGATTGACAACCAGAAAATGCACCAACAACTGATGTTTCTCATACCACTAAACACTTGCACCAGCAACCGATGTTGTTCTTTTCTTATATACTTTGACAAACTTCATTATTACCTACACTCACAATCAGAAAAGGATCAATGACAGTCATAAATGCATATGACATCAAAAAATAATCGTGAAAAAGCCTTATTGCAAGGTGTTGGTCCAAAAGAGTGATCAATAACATGGCTTTACAAATTCAATGTGCATACTTACAAATCAATCCAGGGAACCATCTGGGTCTGCTCTAGTCTTTATTGTGTAGATTATTGCCTCGTGGATAGACTCACGCACTTTCCACAAGTTCTTCTTCACAGGTTTACCCTTATATTTGATCAAATGAACGTTGGTGGCGATGACAAGGTTCGAATACTGAAGAATTTTCCGATGCGTATCGAAGTCCTCAAACAACCAAACAGCAACATTCTTAACTAGATACCTTCAAAGCCATGTTCTAGTAACAACCACCGAACCTATAGGATATTCTATGTTTTCTCCATCTATAGCTATGGACTCCAATTTCTTTTTGGCCTTGATACAACGGCACAGGTAATAATATGTACCCTCTTCATTGTCTTCATTTGCAATCACCACATAAATGTGCCCTACATTGATATGTTCATCTTGTTAGAGTTATTTACTAAGCAACATAATAAAACTTGTAAGATATATTACCTAGTTCTAGTAGGTCTAATACATTATCAAAGTCAATGGATGATTGCATCTCTGTGATTTGTAGAGCTGTCAAAAGCTGATAAGTGTCAAGTGGGGTTAGACTTCTTACAGACCATTCGTCAACCCACTCTGTTGACTCACAATCATTCCATGATTGAAGTGTACATGCATAACAAAATAATGTCATCTTCCTTGTACGGATAGTCCATGTACTTGCATTGGAGCTTCTAAAAGAGTGTAGCTTGCTCGATCCTGTTAGTGTACAATAATCCTCATATTTTGCAATGTTAGTATCATCTACTAAATGAAAAAATCTACGAACTAAATATTTACCTTCACTACCTGGACCCATTGAACCATTGCACCACTGGACAATTGATCTTGCATCTGTCAACTTTACACTATTTGTGTACTTTAACTCTTCTCGTGCTAGGGCTCTTTTGATACACGCACCTGCTCCATCATGCTCCCCCTTTCCATGCCTGGCCTCTGAGAAGTTCCATATATGTTGAACACCACTAATCCTATTCATCCTTCTCAACCAGTAAAACATTTTGGCATTCTTGAATTGTGATGTACAATTATCTGACCATATGATATGCTAACTAAATGATATGCCCCTGCTAGCTAGATCAACATAGAACATATGAAAGCAACCTTGAACAAACTCTGTAGAATGTGTGTGATCATCATTGATGTAAAAGTGATACTCCCTCAATACTTTCCTATTTTACTCTGTACTATCATTTGCATGAATGAATGCTATATGCACAAATATAGCAACCTGCACGGAGTTGTAGTATTGTGATTGCATCTCGTTCTGTGGTTGTAGTGTGTATTTCTCAGCCAAGTTGACAACTGAAATGATATGATGAAGTGGAAATGTGTCCTTGCATAACTTGAACTATGAGTCCAACCATTGTGTATGTGTTGCACAATCATAGACCACCTGATCACGAAAAATACCCATAAACTGATACACTGGAATCTTATCACTGACCAATTCACACTTCTTTGCTTCTTTCCCATCTTTTAGACTATATGCCACTGTCTTATATTTTCCAAACTCCACAATTTTGTCTCCAATTGTGTGTGTACTAGCCATGTGTTGGAAAATTGGCAAATGTTGCATGCCACCACAATGATCACATGTGGCATCCAAACATGATTTTTTGTAAAAAAATTGACCATCCTCTCTTTCACATAAAATGGAAGACAAAAATTTCCTTGATGATTTAGGTGGAGGCATTATGTTACATTCTTGCAAAACATTGTTAGTATGCATGTCTACACATATACGTCGATAAACATCATAATGGTTAGAAAACTCAATATGAACCCTACAACAAAAAGTAGTGGATTTGTGATTTATTTTGACATAAAAAGGCTTTAGCATTTCAAAATACCTCTGACATATTTTAATTTCAGGAAACATCTATACAAAATCAGCAAAAAAATTGGGATTGAGTGGTATCCAAATAATGCATTGGATGTGGCTCACATCTTTTACTACCAATTCTCCTTCTTACAACATCTCTTTGATTAGGAGAGGTCCTTGTGTTATCCTTCCAATAATTCACAATTAAATATCTCAAGCCTTGAGCAATTCTTGTGTCTTTTCATGGCACTCTACCCAAAAATTCCCATAACTCATTGCTTTTTGGATCCTCCACTCTTTCACTCCTTCCTTTGGCTCTCATTGGAGATGATCTAATTATTTTCAAAGAATTACTTGTCTTTGTAAGGTTCACCTTGTTCCTTGTTTGACTACTTAACAGTGTTGTTTTCATCACACGTCATGTGGCACAACTATCCTTCATGTGTGAGGTGGAACCCACGCTCTCGTATGCACTCATCAAGTTCTTTACAATGGAATTTTCACTTGAGTCATTCAAAAATCTTAGCCCAAGAGCCTTCATGGTGGGCCTAAACTTGAGTTGCCTCATCATTTCAACAAATAGTTGGCATCTTCCACCCTCACTTAGCTTCACAAAAAACAAACTCCATATCCTTTGTGCATATCTTTGACATGTACATTTTGGAATCTTATTAGGCATCCATTTCAAAACATTGGAATCAATATCAATCAAAAATGTAGGTTTTCTATGCAAAACTCTAGGAGTTCTCAAATGTAAATTTGTGTCAATATTGGGAAGGTCAACAACATTGGGGATAGATCGTGTACCTTCAATTGGATGTTCAATTGATGACATACCTTGAGATTGACATGTAAACAATGTTGTAACTCCAACTTGAGATGTCGTTTGTGGAGTGCCTTCAAATAGAGAAGTGTTTGCCAATTGGAGATGTGATTTTTGATGTACCTTTAAAACCACATGTTGTTGTCAATATGTCTTCAACTGGATATGTGCATTGAGCTTC
The DNA here is from genome assembly GCA_007115665.2 of Sequoiadendron giganteum. Lineage (NCBI taxonomy): Eukaryota > Viridiplantae > Streptophyta > Pinopsida > Cupressales > Cupressaceae > Sequoiadendron > Sequoiadendron giganteum. The sequence goes on along the minus strand of CM021109.1, from coordinate 452,881,119 downwards.
ACCTATGGTTGATGATGTGCCCCCAACTTTTGTATCCATTCCTATCCTTCCATGAACTTTCCTCATTCGTGCCCTTTGTTTTTCCAATTTGACATCTCTCTTAGATTGCACGAGAATTTGTGGTTGTATGGGCTGCAATTCCTTTCCTTCAAGAGCTACATTTTTGGATTCTCTTCTCCTTGCATTTTTAGTTGCACGTTCTTCTGGTGTTAGAGGCTTCGGTCATTTCCTTAGCATGACCTTGAATGCTACAAGTTCACAAACACACATAGAAAAAAATTAAGTAATGCATTTTACAAAAATATTGATATCGTTGATTACATTGCATTAAATATGAAACACACCAAAGCATTTTATGAAAGAAGGCAGCGAGTTGTTTGGAATTATCAAACATGTCTATGCTACACAATATTTTCCATACATGATGGATTTAGATGTCTGTAGGGTTAGATATTAGAGTAGGGATTTTGAGTGTGTTTGAAGAGTTGGCAAAGTACCTAGAGGCTGATGTAGTACATGTAGGGATCCACAATGAACTTGTTCAAATATTTAGAGGAAGGCTCTTAATAGACTTACACACAACTTGATCACTTAACTTACCAAGAAACACCATTTTTGATGCGGAGAGGGGTGGAAACCATTCAATACAACAAATCAATGAGAATCAATCAGATTCCAAAGCAAAAGCAGATGTTCAACTGAAAATCCCAACTTCTACCAAGCTTTCCCTTATAGCATAGGTAACCCGGTTCAAGGGCCATTTCACCAAGATTTTCCAAAACACTTGAAAAACTCAAGGATGATTAAGATACTCATTTGCAAGTTATAAAACATAGGTAAACCCCAGCATCAACTCCGTTGGACCAACATTGACTTCCAATAGACCCACCTTGGAAAAGGCTATTCAATTGGCCCAATTTACAAAGAGAGTACCTTTTAAATACTACATCTTCACTCAAAATCCTCAAACAGAAGTATTTTATGTGTAAAAACCTCCAATTTCCTGATTTGTTCTAGGTCCAAGACCTCTAGACCCCTAATACACCAAACCCTCAATTTCAAGCAAAATACTTGGGGTTTTAATAAAACTCCTATCTCCCGGACCTGCCAGACCCATACAAAGCACCAAATACATATGGTGGATTTTGTTAAAATCTTCCAGAGGTTTAGAATGGTAGTCTTCTTGAAAATCATACCTTGTTATTTATGGATGATCTTTGTTTTGTTTTAGATGTGAATTGGTCGGTTCAACATTGAATTGAGGTTTTTGAGATTGAAGATTGTTTGAAATTGATCTAATTATGATTGTTGAAGGTTTTGTCTCCCTGCTCTACATCACAAACCTAGGGTATAAATTGTCGCCACCTAAATGAAAACTAGAGACTCTTGTGTTTATTTCTCTCAAAACCAAATTTTTGATTGTCAACAAAGTCATGAAGAATATAGATTCAAAGAATTGTTTGTGATGCTATATCTTATAATTATTCACTATTTCTTTGGCAATGAGGTAACTTAGAAAGACAATAAGCATTCTCAACTATGTCAACTCACTTGAATTTATCTAAGCACATGTGATGAAGCTGAATTTTTTATGGAACAAAAAAATTAATGGACACTTGCATTAACATTGATGAAAGCTATTAGGTTTTCCAAATTAGATGAAAATAAAAGTTTAACAAATTATTTGAAAAAATAATGAAATATAGTGAATTCCACTAGCCATGCTGGAAATGGACTACTATAAGAAATGCAAATAGAATTCATAAGTAAATTTATGTTAAGTAAATGTCATGTTTTTATTTTTTTTGTTCTTCAAACACATAAAAATTGAACTGTTTTATGAAAATCCCATCTAATTCAATGTTGAATTCTAAGTCCAATTGTTATGATTAATAAAATCATTAAGGAAATTTAGTTTATATTGCCAAAAACAAACAAATATACTAAATACAAACATTTCAATTTACCAAAATGAATATATTACCTCAAATAATGTAAAATGATGTAGAAACTTCAAAATGTATTCTTCTACATTGTCTGCCATGCAAATTGGTAGTAAAAAGGTGATGGATCAAGCATATATTGGTACAAAATGAAGTTAACTGCATAAAAAAAAATGTTTCTAACTCGGATAAAGCGTTGAACGAGACAAATACAGGAGAATGTGGGCCTGAATCATGGGTTCAAGCCTTATTTTTACCGTTTCAAGGTAAAACCCATTTGGCGAGTGCCAAATATGTTCCTCTAAAAAGGAGAGACTTCACAGAGAGGGAGAGACACAAAGTGGGAGAGAGATAGAGGGAGTGGGAGAGAGAGGGGGGGTGGGAGGGAAAGACTTGAGAGAGAGAGAGGGGGGTAGGGAGAGGGCATTGGAGGGAGAAACCTAAGTGAGAGAGAGGGAGAGAGGCTGGGAGGGAGACACCTGAGAGAAGGAGAGGGAGTCAAAGTGGGAGAGAGGGGGTGGGAAGGAGAGACCTAAGAAAGTAGGAAGGGAGGTGAGTGAGGCCTGACAGAGAGGGATTGTGAGATAAGTGAGGCCTAATCCCTCAACCCCTATACCCTGTCAACCCTCAACCTTTAAACCCTAATCCCTCAACCCCTATACCCTCTTAATCCCTCAACCCCCATACCCTCTTAATCCCTCAACCCTCAACCCTCAACCCTTAAACCCTAATCCCTCAACCCCCATACCCTCTTAATCCCTCAACCCTCAACCCTTAACCCCTAATCCCTCAACCCATATAACCTCTTAATCCCTCAACCCTCAACCCTTAAACCCTAATCCATCAACCCCCATACACTCTTAATCCCTCAACCATTAACCCTTAAACCCCCATACCCTCTCAATCCCTCAACCCCTCAACCCTCAACCCTTAAACCCTAATCCCTCAACCCCCATACCCTCTTAATCCCTCAACCCTCAACCTTCAAAGCTTAAATCCTAATCCATCAACCCCCATACCCTCTTAATCCCTCAATCCTCAACCCTTAAACCCTAATCCCTCAACCCCTATACCCTCTTAATCCCTCAACCCTCAACCTTTTACCCTTATACCCTAATCCCTCAACCCCCATACCCTCTTAATCCCTCAACCCTCAACCCTCAACCCTTAAACCTTAATCCCTAAACCCTCTACTTGAGAGAGAGAGAGAGAGAGGAAGAGGTGGTGGGAGGTACATGCTTGAGAGAGAGGGAGAGGGAGAGGGAGAGGGAGAGGGAGAGAGAGAGAGAGGGAGTGAGAGAGGGAAGGAGTCACTATGAGAGGGAGAGGGTGTAGGAGGAGGAGACTTGACAAAGAGAGAGAGGAAGATGGGTTAGGATGGAGATACTTGAGAGAGAGAAAGAGGGAGATAGGGTGGGAAGGAGAGACATTAGAGAGAGGGAGAGAGAAAAAGTGGGAGAGAGAGGGAGTGGGAGAGAGAGAGAGGTATATACATAGAGACGGAGATAGAGAGTGAGAGAGAGGGAGGGAGAGGGGGTAGGAGGAAGAAACCTAAGAGAGAGGGAGAGGGAGAGAGATTGGGAGGGAGAAAAAGTGGGAGATAGGGGGTGGGAAAGAGATACCTAAGAGAGTAGGAGAGAGAGGGAGTGAGAGATAGATGAATGGGAGAGATACAAGGAGTGAGAGAGAGAGACTTGAGAGATGGAGAGGGGGTTGGGAGGAAATACTTGGGATAGAGGGATTCGAGAGAGATGGAGGGGGTGGGGGGAGATACATGAGATAGAGGGAGAGAGAGAGAGTGGGAGGGAGATATCTTAGAGAGGGAGAGAGAGAGAGGGAGAAAGATAGAGGGAGTGAGAGAGAGAGAGGATGTGGGAGAGAGATAGAGGGAGTGAGTGAGAGAGACAAAGAGAGGCTTGAAAGAGGGAGAGGGGATAGAAGGGAGACTTGAGAGACAAAGAGGGAGGGAGAGTTGGTGGGAGGAGATACTTGAGAGAGAGAGAGGGAGAGAGAGGGAGAGATATTGGGAGAGAGATAGAGGGCATGAGAGAAAGAGGGACTTGAGAGAGAGAGTGAGAGGTGGTGGGAGGGAGATACTTGAGAGATATGGAGAGGTAGATGGAGAGAGATAGAGGGAGTGACTGTGAGAGGGAGAGGGGGTAGGAGGGGGAGACTTGACAAAGAGAGAGAGGGAGAGGGGGTAGGACAAAGATACTTGAGAGAGAGAGAGGGAGATGGGGTGGGAGGGAGAGACCTGAGAGAGATGGAGAGAGACAGAGTGGGAGAGAGTGAGAGAGAGTGAGAGAGAGGGAGTGGGAGAGAGAGAGGGGGGATGGAGATACTCGAGAGAGAGTGAGAGAGAGAGTGAGAGAGAGAGAGGGAATGGGAGAGAGATAGAGGGAGTGAGTGAGTGACAGACCTAAGAGAGGGAGAGGGGGTAGGAGGGAGAGACTTGAGAGAGAGAGACAAAGAGAGAAAGATAACAACCTAAGAGAGGGAGATGGAGTGAGAGGGATAAAAAGACCAAAGAGGGAGAGAGAGAGAGGGAGAGTGAGAAAGGGGGTTGGAGTGAGATAAATTTATTTAGGTACCTATGTGGGAGAGAAAGAGACCTGATAGAGGGGATTGGACTGAGAGAGTAGTCTAAGTCGTGTGGGAGGGAGTGAGACCTAAGAGATAGAGACTTCAGAGGGATAAAGAGTTATCCAGTTACGGTAATGAGTTAGAGAAGGTATGAAACGTAAAACCTCAACTATCCATCTATGATCATAAACTGTGCACTCTAAGCATTATCAAAGTTGTTCACCCAAGAGGAGAAATTCTAGTTCTATGCAAAGCAGGCCATTTGGCGCTCGCCAAATGGCCTGCTTTCAATGTGTTATTTAATAGGATTTGCCAAATTTTCTCATATTTTCCTCTGTGCTCCCTGTCTCATTTGCAAGTCTTTCAATGCAAGTTCATAAAAAGACCATGATAACGTTAACCTCTCTCTTAGCTATCTAAATATATAATTCTTTTTTCATTTTGATTTAGTTAAGGTTTTGATCCATGGCTTCTATTGTAAATGCCTTCATTTTTCGTCAAAAAACAATATGTGCTAGGTTTAGGATATATTTTTACACATTCATCAGAACGTGAAACAAATTACATTTTTTAAAACTAGACTCCATTCTACACATGATGAAAAAAAAAATCAATTTTCAATTAGTTTGCAAAAAAATTGGGGGGGAGCATGCTCAAATTTTAGTTTTTCAGGATGTGTCCACTTTCAAAATTCATAAAATATTATATATTCATTAAAATAATTATCTGAAAGAAGGAGGATAAACTACATGCTGTTAGCTAATTTCTCACGGTTGGGATTTTTGAAATTCTAAAAAAAAGTTAATCAAAAAGGGGGGAGCCCTCAGGCGCTATGCTATTTTTTTTGATAAAAACAAGACCTGTTTTGCCCCACCCCCCCCCCTTTTTGAGACCCTTAATCTTCATTAATTTCAAAAAAAAATAGTAGCTTAGAAACTAGACTCGGAGCACTTCAACTTTTGTTCTTTTCGCTTCTTGAAATTTTGAGCGTAACTATCTTTATTTTCTCGTGCAAATCAGATTTTACTGATTTTAGAAAAAAAGTGGCATCTTAAGAGCCAAAATTGTGTCACAGATTGGTGCACTTACCCATTACTTTTCAAAAGATCACATACCATAAGTACATTCATTTCCATAACCAATCATATCATTACATATTATCCATAACCCTTGACTAGTTTTCTTTCACTTTACTCTTTTCCATATATCACATGATGTAAAGCAAAACTTAATCACATAAATTTACTTCCAAAAGAATAGATTAAATACCCAACAACTACACTCAATCTCATTCATAATCTATCTTTTATGCATAAACCAAAAGTAAGGAGTGCAGTTTTAGGAGAACATAAGATCCGTCACTCAATTAATTTTAGACATAATTTCTTTAATTCACAGTCAAAGTTTAGGCATACAAGTTTAAGGCCTAAATGATTTTCTATTATAATGTGGTTTAAGACTAATTCTCTTTACTAACTATATGAGAGTTAAGATAAAGAGGAAACAAGATAATTTAATTAGATTCAAGCAACTTGCAAACACAACCTTTCCAAACAAACCATCTATATAAAGGAAAATTAAGTCACAAAAGAAAAATAAACTAGGACAACATAAAGGGATCATATGAAACCAGAGTGCCCAGTGTTGGAACTTTGGCTTTGATACCGAGTGTAACACCCCGCCAAGGAACCCCAAAGGACAACACTAACTATGACAAATTAATGGAGCATTTTTTTTTTAACGAAAATAATAATTGAATGCATACATAACATGACAAACTAATCCTAGGTCCTCTAAGGTTCCTCAACTATGCTACTTACAATCTAACATCAATATTACTAGAAACATCTCATCAACAATAAAAGATACAAGAACGATCTAACATGCCAGGTTCAATTTTAAAACACCACATTAAATGATTCTACATTATTTACTTCCATAATTTAACAACTAATAATCAAACATTAAGGATCATTTTCCTAACTAAATATCATATGCAAGATGCATTTCCTTACAATAATTTTTACAAGAAGATATCAAAAATTGTTACATCATTACCATATTTACAACATTGCTTCCTCAAGTACATGCACAAATATTACATCAAATTACATTAAGAGATACAAATGGATTTACAATCCAATACACAAATGCATGATAGGATGCCTTCACAACTGAAATAGGAATTGGAGTCCACCGTGTAATACTCAATCACTAGGCTCATGAAAATTCAACAGGAATACCCAATGGAGAGAAAGCACCAACCACCCAACCATGTGGAACCTTAAGTCCCACCCCCCATCCTAGGAGATAACACAAGATCCCACACCCAATAGATAGTTAGGAAGGCAACAATCTAACTCAATCAACGACTATACCAGGATATACAACACTTACTTCACTTCCAAAGGCACTTACACAAGAGAAAGAGGAGATACAACTAGGGAATGCTAGAATGCAATAAGGAGAAGTTTCATCACATAGCTTGATAGGGGTTGTCCTAGTAGACATTCCTAGGCCTTGGCCCCCATCTTGGGTTATCCTAGCAGCCTCTCCTGATCCCTGACCCCCATACAACTCCCCTTACTTGCAACTAGTAAAGCCTGCACATCAAGCAAGGTGTTGACCATCTTGGACACTTATCATAACCACATGCATCCATACAAAGATAGGAGGTAAACACTCTAGGGTTTACATTTCACACAAAATACATGACCCCCAACTTAGCCAACCACTTTTAGGGTTAAACAATCATAAGGGCCTTTCATACAAATATATGCCCTCCTAGGCCTCTGGAAACCAACATTAAACAACTTACACAAATGACACCCACCTTTTTAATAATTATAAAATCACCCACTCCAAATAATCAACACATTGTTCAATAAAAACATTTCATCAAGCATTAAAACCATGAAAATACTCCTTTAAATAAAACAATATTTCAACATTCTTATCACTCATTTAACCTAACCATTTAATACAATAGATAGATTAATTACCGTAAATAATTATATTTGCAAATAACTATTATAACAATATTCTAAATAATTAAATTACATGACAACTTTAAAAATCAACTATAAATTATATATTAAAATAATCTCTATTCCTGTACTGAGTAATTAACCGAACACCCTCCAAAATAAACTATTAAAATGCAATAAAATATTTCATAAAATAGACAAAGTTAAATTCCTTACTTTGAAACATTAGAGTATTATGGATGTAAATAAAATAAAGGGTGACATTGGCATGACTATTATACGATTTTTCCCCTATTTCATTAACACTTTAGAATTCATATCCACTGTCAATATAAGCATGTTTCATTCAATCATTATTCATCTTGGTTTGTTTATTATCAAGAACTTATGATATCAATAATATATATATATACATCAGTATGAATAAACTAATTAGAATGAATAAAATAAGAAGCCAAAACTACCTACTCTAAATTGAGAAAAAAGTTCCTTTTACTTAAAATTATGATAGGCATATCAATTACTACGAAAATCGATCCACAACAATTGACTCAAGAAATATATATATATATATATATATATGTACATAAATATATTGATTGATTATTATGATAATAATTCCAATTATTAATTTTTACAAATAGAATTAGTAATTATAATAAACTATATTTATAAGATAATTAGCCAAAATAAAAATTCCTTATTTTAAGAAATGACACTAACTACTACCAAAGCAAAATTAACAACATTAGGTGCAAGCATTCTAAAATACACAAGGTACTGGCGAAATATTTAAACAATACCTAAATATGTGTGCATATTGTTATACTATGAAATTGACACATACCCTAGAACTCACGTTTCATACACATTCGACAATAGAGTTTCTACTCTAAAGTCAGAAACCTACAAACTATGAAACGAATATTTAATCTTGGCCACCTACGCAATGGTACTTATCTGAACAATAAAACTGAAATATATTTCTATAATAAAGCATGGAAGACTAGAAAACAATCAATCAAATGGAAAATGTATTTATACAGCTATACACTATGAAAGATGGAGCCAAAATGGGAAAATTGTAATACATACTTTGCTAATATACAAATTGAAACTAGCATAAACCACATATCAATAACTAAAACCAAGCAGAATATAGCGTATCACTGTGACACATTAAGGAAAACTTAAAATATTTTGGTGGATTAATAAGGTTGTGGATGAAGGGGAAAAGGTGCATAGAAACTTGAATTATACCTGCATTGTGCAATGACATTGGATCGTTTAGCATGGGCATTTTTTTCACAAGGCAACATTTTCTTGTGGGACAGTGATTGAGATAGCTCTCGTTTCGATGATCCACCCTCTCAAGAAATCTCATTCATATCATAATCTTGCACGATCTTATCAAAGCAAAGGATATTATGACGTTGTTGGTCGCTATTGCATGACATCGATCAAGGAAAGCTAGAGGTCGTAAAATTTTGTGTTGTCATACTTGGGCTAGGGCAAGTTTAATTAACGTGGGCGATCTTAAGCGCTCACTCTCAAATTTTGAAAAGGTTTAGGAGATTTATATGTAAAATTTGAAATTACAAACAAGGAATGCAGACCTTTTTCTGGAAGTCTCCAAACAAAATGCCTATGTGGATGCACAAGCAAGTCACACTAACCATTTGGCAGAATGCCACAAAATGTGGACACATAGACATACATTTGAACTATTGACCAGTTTGGTGAAGAGGGCACTTAGATTTAACCAACATATAGGCATACCAAAACTGACTTTGGGGTGATCCCACAATACTGGTTTACAATTTTTGGGCAAACTGGACAATGAGCTGATTTTTTTAACTAAATCTTCACTTTTGGGCTCCTATAGTAGCTAAACCATGAAGAATTTGAAGATGATGCAAACTAGTGATTTGTGACGTTTTCTCTATAGATTCTAAATATATTTTTTTCAAAAAATTTGGAATCAGATTGCACTTCTTTTTTGATCTCCTTCAAAAACTAGTTTTTTTTTTAAAATGACATTTTTAAGGAGTGACGCTCACCGTATACAACATAATTTTTTTTGTATGAAGGATAAAATTCTATTTTTTTTGAATTTAGATTTGTAACTACGATATCTAGCACTTTCATTTGGTTTCATAGTTTTTTATTAATTATTTTTTCCCTAATCAAGTTTCTAAGTCAAACCAATTACAATTGAAACATAGGCAGACTGTATACAACATAACTTTTTCTATATGTATTGAAATTCAAAAAAAAAATTAATAGATCAAGGACATCAATACCCAACCTGAACATATTTTTTAAAATTTTATTTTGATAATATGCTATTTTTCCACATGTGCAACACATAGAGCTTGATTTTCGATGAATAACCTATGTTTAATAAAACTAAGAAAACACATACATACTAAAACCAAAACATATTAAAGTTATATTTGTTGGATAGCTCATTCCGAGGACTACCATGATAATTTGAAATAAATTTTAAATGAATTCATTTGATCCCCCAAAAGGTAAATGAAAAGTTATTTTTTATCAGCATTTTGATAGGTGTAAAGGAGACTATGTTGTAGGTATGGTTTAAAACTAGCGGGATTCTATCCAAGGGGGTTTGATCTAAGGTGGTTTGATCAAACCCTCTTCAATTGAAATCCTTAAAATGGAATTTTTTAAGGCTTAAATTATTATATTTTCTAAAAATATGTGATTTCAGCAAAAATCAGAATCTCCCAGAAATTGTAAACTAGCTTTGTGAGATCACCCTTTGGATTCCATTATTCACAAGAATAAATCGAATAAATTGTCCCTAAAACTAGACATGATCAAGTGGGAAATCTAACCCACTAAAAATACAACTTTAGAACCACAAATTTGCATTCTAAAGGAACTCATAAGACCAAATATTTCATCCTTCAAAACCATATTTCATTCATATGAGAAAAATCTTGAATTACACATAACCACAGAAAAGGGAAAGGGATAAAGTTGCACACCTTTCTTTATCAAAATATAGTATGGAATGATATGCATATAGTTTGAGTCTTATGAAATTGCACTTCGATCTCTTTTGATGAACTTTGCACCTTCCCCAGTTTTCTCCTAATATTGAAGTTATATGTGCCCAAGTGAGAATCGGTATTTCTTCTTTCCTTCCCCCAGAACCCCTTCTCACATCTGCATGCATAGCAGGATTTCCCCCCCAAGAACCCCCAAAACTAGAAAGATTTGGACCGCATAAAAGCAAACAACAAAAAGGATCTAGCAAAATATAATTTGTATCCCCCCCCCCCAAAATCAATAATAAAATCCATTTTTTATAGACAATTTTCATTTTTTCCCCGAAGGAGAGCCTGAAAAATCTCTAAAATTCCAAAATATTGTTCGAAAGTCAATTGCAGTTGTACAGGAATTTCCCAACCAAATTTATATCCAATTATAATTAGCTTTTTTTTTAAAATTTATTAAATTACCTTGTCGACACACAATAGTTAAATTTTGAATTGATTAAAAACATTCTATTTATAGATTATAATTTGGATAAACCCAATTCCCACAAATGGTAAAACCATTTACTGATAGATTATGATTATGGACTCCAACCTTATTACATTTTTATTTATTTATCCTATTATTTTATTATTTATTAATTATCACATTCCACTATAAATTTATTTTATTATTAACTATTATTATTAAATACATTTATATATATATATTTATATATATCTATTTATCAAATTGCCCCAAATTATTTAACAATTTATTTTAATGCATGAGATCACCAAGAAATTTAGTCAAACAATATAAATTAAATAAAACCAAATACCCAAATGATTACTTGACCACTATCCAAGGTCGAAAAGAAAAACCACAAGCAACACTAATTGACCAATGACAATACTGATAAGGTACCAACTAGATACTCATCATCTTCAAGGATGATGGCTAGGGTAGGGGACTAGGTGCTATCTCTGATCAACTGATCCATTGGGTTTCAAGGCATGCTTAGACCTGTCAATTCAAGTGGAGACATAGCCTAGTACCTGTCCACTCAAGCATTCAAGTTAGAGCACATGTTCATAATAGCCAAAGCACTAGGAAGGGACTCTAGCAATCGTAACCCATTCTCATATGTCCCCCATGAATCTAGTGGTATGATGCTACCCTTTCCACCTATCCTAACAACATACTATTGCATCACCTAACTCTCCAAATAAATCTTTGCATAATAGTAATAACATAACAATATGCATCATAATCACAAAAGTACTAACAAAAGCTCATGCTCCATCTACAACCACAACACCTAAACAAAAGTCAATACCTCTTCATGATAATAAATATAACATAATCAAAATCATAATATCATATCATCATGATAAAAATATGTCAGAATCATATAAAAATCCTAAAGATAACCAAAGCACCTCTGGGTATGTGCAGGATCATGATGGGCCAAAAAGTGGCGATATGTAAGTGATATGATGGCCCATGTAGCTGGCGACCTTTTTTTACCCAAAATTGATAAAATGAAAAGGGTTTTTAAAAGAGATTCTCAGCTTTCCACCAATATAAATTATGCTTTACTTTGGTTTTAATAAATAATTATTATTCATTTTCTATTTGAATTACGACTAAAGTCCTAATTGATAGGCTGATTGAAAAACATCTATAGCTTTCAAATGGTATCACATTTTTTGAATCTGAAACATGCATCACATTCTATGCTTCACATACTATAGCATTAAAAAAAAAAATTGAGTTTCTTGAAGTTTTGACCAAGTTAAGGTGGTTAGATGTACAAGTTTATTTTATTTTTTTAAGTTGTAATAAAAAATTCATAATTAATTATTTACTTGGAAATAAATTACAAAAAAATATGCATCACATTGGGACATGAGTCCTCTACTTATATCTAAAATATTATAAAATAATATTAGCATTTTATTGTCGTTAGGTGGTCAGACAACCACCTACTTCTTATTTTTTCCCTGAAATTTAAGTACTACTGCGCTGAAATTTCAAACTTTTACTAGATAGATTTTATTTATTTTTAAATAAACCTAGTAGATTAGAAACTACATTCAATTTTCTATAGATTATATTGTTACATATTTCTGAAATAATATAGATAACTTATACAAAATTTTACGTCAAGTTGTCTAACTCTAATTTTTCTGAATTTTATTGCCACTTAAGGGCCTGTTTTTTCCATGATGATCCTACACATACCCCTCCATAGTACAAATATTCCCATAACTTGCATCCTTCATCTTCTGGTTCCTTAACTAGACTACGTGCACATCCAGAGTGAGAATGGAGGGGTCTACAATGTATGTCTTTCATGCTCATACAATATCATTTTTTAAAGGTATCTATAAATTTTGATACACTAATTCACATATTTTGGCCTCTTTTTTTTTTGTAAAGATGTATCGACCATGCTCTTAATGCTAATTCTATAAAGAATATATTTTTTGGACTATGAAATATAAAAAATCAATTTCTAGGCTAAAGACTTTCTTTGTCCCGTAAAATAAATATTTTGAGTTGTTTAGCATTTCTTCCAAGAATGATTGATGCATAGATATTTTTTAGCTCTACAATTTAAAAGAATTTTCCCCAATTGCCTCTCAAATAAAAAATTATGGCCTCTATAAATTGGGCCTTCTACATTAGAAATGTAAAAACATCTGAGATGACAAAAAGTTGTAAGAGGGAGTTACACGTGTTGATCAACTTATGATATATGTTATGACACATCATAAGACATATTTAAAATATATTTGAATGGAGATAATGAAACCAAAATGGAATTATCAAGTTGGTGAATGAATTATGATGTTCTTGTCACAAGTGGAAGGAATATGCTATTTCTAGCTTATGAAATCATCTTGGGATTTGAGTGTTTCCTTTCTAACTAGGTGTTTGGGTGCCATTTTTTTGGTTTTATAATTGTCATTTTGTAATTTCATACACTACTATTTATTGAGATGTAGGTATTGGATAGTGAGTTTGAAAATAGTGTTATGTTGCTAAAATTGCACTAGATCTCTGGTTGTTGGTACTCTTGTAAAGGCTTGTTATACAAGTGTATTGTAACCATGTTTAGATTATTGAACGATACATTTGATTTATTTGGAGTGTGGAGCTCTTCTTCTAAAAGGGTTTTCCCCATGTATAATTGTATTGTAGTATGATTTTTATTTATGTTTCATATATGTTTCTTATTTCTAAAATTGTAAAGATCTAAAATTTGCACAATACTCTTCTCTAAGATTAGTTCAAAAGAAGTGATTATGGGTATCTTTTTTCCTTTCATTTTCCATATTTTAAAATGTGTGGGCACTAGAATTTCTCATAACAAATCAGTTCATCACCAATTGCATACATGTATTCTCTATTTATATGCAACTTTACAAACATTGTTAACCACCAAAACTATTAGAAGTTCCATTCAAATGTGATTTTATCATAAAAATTATCCATTTTATCTTTCAAATACTTGAGATGAATACTTTTGCTGATCTAGGTGAAAAAATCATACTCACAAAATATTAGTCATGCAAAGTAACATATATGCTAAAAATATCATATTTTATAGAAAATTCAATATGAACCCTACAACTTGACAAGTAGTACATAAACACTTTCTTTTAACATAAAAATATATTTTATTTTAAAATAAACTCAACTAATTGATATATTTGAGGATAAAACTCTAAAAACTTAATAAAACATTATGTTTGATTCATATCTAAAAAATGTTTAGGATGTAACTCAAAATTTTGACTACCAATTATTTTTTTTAACATCTCTTTAATTAGGTAATTCCCTTGTGTTATTTTAATACAATTATTCAATTAGGGATTTCAAAGCTTCAATTGTTCCTTTGTATTTTTGTAATCGTCTACCAAAGAATGCCCATATTTCATTATTATTGGGATCATTCACTCTTTCATGTCTCTCAAAAACTTCCATTAGTGTTTTTCTATTGATTTTTAGTGTCTTGTTTTTCTAACTAAATAGAATTTATTTATTTGATTACTTATTATATTGATATATTAATAATTCAAGTAGCATTACTATCTTTGGTGCATGAGGTTGCACATATTTCATGGTATGCATTAATTAGATATTTTACTATTATTTTTCACTATCAATATTAGATGTTTAAACCAAGGCTTTTCATAGTGAGTCTAAAAGTAATTTTTATCATCATTTCAACAAACAATTGACATTTTTATGTTTTATTTAACTTTTCAAAAATAATTCTATATTTTATCAACATTTTTTTCATGAGTACATTCAAGAATCTTATCGCTCATTAATTTAAAAAGAAAAATCATATATTTCAACTAAAATGATATTTTTAGGCAATATTCTAGGTGGTGTTCTCAATGGTAAATTTGGTTCATTAGATAATTTTTTTATTATGTATATTTTTATTTTCAATATGTTTTATTTTACAATTTAAACTTTTTATTTTGTTTCAAGTAGTTTGATCATTTGGTGTACATCTAATTTGGAATTTTAAATATCAACAATAATTTTAGAAATTATTTTAACATCAAATTTATTTAGCAAAGATGACACACCTTTACCCTAGATTAATTTCCTACTTACATAGAGTTTTTCATATGCATTTTTTTTCTCTTTTTCTTTCTCTTTCTTGGCTTTAGTGGATGATAGAGGACTTCAACATTTTCACCTTTAAAGTTCAATTTTTTACTTTCACAAAGTTGTCTCATTTATTCTCTTTTTTCTCTCTTGGCTTCAAACTCCTCAAGTGATTTTTAATGATTTTCACCCCATAATTTTGAAATCTATATCAATATGTACAATAATTGACATAATAAAGATATTCTATGAATTTTAGAAACATAAGAATGAAAAATAGCCAATTGTCAAATTATGACAAGAATTTTCTCAAATGAATAAAAATAATGATTCATTGTATGAATATAAGACACAAAATATAAAAATATTTTTTAATATATGTCTTAGGGATGTAACAAACATAAAAGGTGTTCAATTGTCAAATAATCATATAAATTTTCTCAAAAGAATAAATGTAATCATTTAATGACACTAAAAATATGTAGATAATATTGTAGAAGATAGTTTGTAGGACCAAACTCATGAGAATTTATCTTTTTCCATCCATTATTATGTCTTTTTCATATGAAAGATGATGCAAGCACATTTACTTTTCTTTCTCTTGAGAATTACTAACCCTTAGGCTTATATTTGACTTGGATATTTAAACCTAAAGATGGGATTTGTTTATTGTCTACCAATTTTTTTGTTATGTAAAATACATCAAAATATATACAAATTTTGAGCATGCTTTCCATCAAGTTCAAATATTTTAAGGCATTATTCCAATAAACATCACTATGATATCAAGTTCTATCTTATCTTTTTTATGATTTTTTTTTCCTAATATCTAAATATATCAAGGTTTCGATGGTAATTATTTTTATTACCATTTTTTTTTCAAAATATATATTAGCTTTTCTATGCAATTTGTGATCCACTCATTTGAATTTGGAAAAAGGGTACATTCTACACACATGGAAAATAATTAATTTTGTACTATTTTTCTCAAATTAAGAGGGAGCATGCTCAATTTTTTATTTTTTAGGACATGACCAGTTTGAAAATTAATAAAATACAATGTATTCATTAGAAAAATAGAAAAAAATGTACTAATACTAGATCTTACCTAACTTTCCATTTAACAAATTTATAAAATAATTATAAACACTCAAAAAATGAGGAACACAAATATTGTGCTATATTTTAAGGTAAAAATAGGACCACTTTGTGTTCCCAAAACTTGACCCTTTTAATGTCCATTATTTTAAAATTAAATTAAATAAATTTAGAAGCCATGTTTTGAGCATTAGTAATCTTGTTCTTATCACATTAGAAATTGGGCATAAGTATGTTAAATTACTCATTAAAGTTCAACTCTTTTTTTAAAACTTTTGACTCCTTGTTGACTCCCTATTTCCATGGAAATTCTACACACATGAAAAAAAAGATTGTACTCTTTTTCTCAAATTAAGGGTGGGCATGCTCAATTTTTTATTTGTTAGGACATGCCCACTTTCAAAATTTATTAAAATATAATGTATTCATTAGAAAATAGAAAATAAATTATACTAGTACTTGATCTTAGCTAACTTTTCATGCAAAAAACTTATAAAATTATTAGAAATACTCAAAAAATGAGGAGCACACACAAATATTGTGTTATGTTTTAGGGGAAAAAATAGGACCACTTTGTGTTCTGAAAATTTGACCCTTTTAATCTCCACTATTTTTAAAATAAAATTAACTATTTAAAAACAAGATTTTGAGCATTGGTGTTCTTGTTCTTATCACATCAAAATTTGGGCATAAGTATATCAAATTACTCATTGAAGTTCAAACATTTTTTATTTTTTAAACTTTTGAATCCTTGTTGGCCCCCCATTTCCATGCATTAGCCATAAGGTTCTTCAAAACTAAACTATAATATAAGTAGTAATTGAATCAATAATGTCTTGGATTCAAACCCTATTTGGTATTATAATCTTACTAAAAATGCTATAACCAAAAAAGGACTATGATAAGTAAAGTTAGTATAAAATTTACTTCTAATAAAGTGTTCAAAGGCTAATAATCTACACTCCCAAAAATAAAACATGTTAGGGTTCTATAGCTCGGTATTAAAGCCCCCTAAAATATTGATGCAAGGTCCTAAGACTTGAGATCATGCAAACACTTAGATCTTAGAGATTTGATTTGAGGGCCATCTAAATGTGTATGTGCATCTAAAGGCTAATGTTTATTTGGATAGTAGTTCTATAATAACATGAGAAGAAGCCCACCTATACATATAAGCAAGGTGCATTGGGTAGTGGTATTGAAGAATGATACACTAGCATCATCAGGAGCATAAGTTGGTGAAAAGGAGCAAGAATAACATATTGGATTGAGGGATAAAAATATGAGTCTATGATTGATTCTAAAGAAGGGTTGGGAAACCCAAATGGGCATAGGGTCATCTTTGCATCATGTATGCCATCAATGCTATTGGATCTACTTCATTTAGCTACTTTGTTCATGCACTACATTCCCATCTCTATCTTTATTTACCCATACGGATTTGACAAATGACTAATAGTAAATGAGCAATAATTGCTATGATGGGAAGACAAGATTGTTAGTCTTTATCTCCCTATAGGGATTTGATATGAACCCAATAAACCCCCTCTTCACTAGCTTATGATGATGATGATGCTCATGTCATGATCTACTAGGCCAACAAAACCATCTTCTGCTTCCAAGTAAGCATAGATTTGTCTATAATTGAATCTAGTGTAACCCATTCACCATGAATTGGGCAAGGAGAGCAAGATTTGCAATCAACAAGGAAAGGAAGAGTTTTAGTGGCTGGGAGAAGGAAGAGTTGGAGAATGTAATGGGAAGGAGTTAGAGTGATGGTTAGGTTTAGGGTTAGAATGTTGAAGTCAAAGGATCCCACATTATATTTTATTTGGCCATTATTTGCTAATAAATATGCACCAAATTTATTAAAATGAGAGATATTAAACTTTTAATCAAGGTTTTGAAAATGAAATATATGACTTAAAGTTTAGTGAATGTCTAATTATGAGTGAAATTATGTGGTCATTTATGCACAAATAAGAGTTTATTACAACTTTTTTGTGGGTGTAACACACAACTATTGGGGCCCCTTGCACAAGTACTAGTCATCACTTCTAAATGACCACTTAAGAACCCTTTTCCGCATAATGAGTTGTCCCATATCTAATTACAAGTGATTTTATGTAATCATTTATGCACAAATAAGAGTTTATTACATTTTTTGTGGGTGTAACACACAACTATTGAGGCCCCTTGCACCTTGTACCAATACTCACTTCAAAATGACCACTTAAGAACCCTTGTCTACATAATGACTTGTCCCATGTCTAATTATAAGTGAAATTGTGTGGTCATTTATGTATAAATAAGATTTTATTACAATTTTTTTGTGGGTGTAGCACACAACTATTAGGGCCCCTTACACAAGTACCGACACTCACTTAAAAATTACTACTTAATGACCCTTGTCTGCATAATGAGCTACCCCATGTCTAATAATGAGTGAAATAGTTTGGTCATTTATGCACAAAGAAGAGTTTATTACATTTTTTTGTGGGTGTAGCACACAACTATTGGGGCCCCTTGCACAAGTACCAATACTCACTTTAAAAAGACCATTTAAAGACCATTGTCTACATAATGAGTTGTCCCATATTCACCATTACTACCCAAAAATGCTAAACAGTAACTTTAAACTCTCAACTCAAATGAAAGTACACTAAAATATCTAACAAAATTAATATACTACTTAAAAACTGAAAATTGAGATACACAACTACTACATCCTCTCCCAATAATGAATAACTTAATTAATAATATATTGATGTCCTATCAGCTTTTATATTGACTCTAGCGTCCACGAAGTGGTGAGGCTTTAAACTATATATATAATGGCCGCATTCAATATCAATACTACAATTATATACGTTGTAACTCTGTTTTTAAAAGTCAAGGAACTCGTTGCCTTTATTGTGAATATTATCTCCACAACTGTCCGTGTACCAATCTGGAAAAAATATTGTGTTGGTGAATGACTTCCACGAGCATGCGTGAAGAACATGGTTTTAAAAAGTATAGGTTGATAAATTACATCTCTGAAAATGATTATAAAAGTAGATCAGTTATCTAACTCAAAACTCAGAGATCTGTTACACGATATATCTGAAAAAGCTGCTGCTCTTCCACTTTGCCACTTGCCAACCAATCACAAATAATGCTATCCAGAACTGGTAAAAAAGCTACAGCAACGGTTGCATCGATCCAAAATAAGGAAAAAGCTGAAAGAAAGGTTGCATCCACCGCCACAACTAGTTAAAATATTCACTCCTAGTGCAAAACTGAAGTGGAACTAAAATGCTATGGTATCCACCCGCTCTACTTTATTATTCGTGAATAATCAAAATTTGGCTCCTTAATCTGCAATTTAGAAGCTTCTGAAGTTTAATAGGTTTCAGAATTATTTTATATGGCATTAACACAAGGTGGTAAAGCAATGTAAATTGTAAAGTCCTCGGTCCAACTCCAAGATATTCTGGAAAAGCTAAACCCATTATACCATTACAGGGAAATTAGAGATGGTTGCTTTGTGCAAAATGGAAAAAAATTCCATTCTCACAGCTATCATTTCGATACCTCGCTAGATTCTAAGCCACTATACTGCAAATAGAAAAATTCTCTGCCCTTCTGAATTGCCAAAGCTATTTTCTCTCTTTCATTAGTGGCCACAATGTTGAGAACATTTATGATCCATTGAGAAGACCAAGCACTGACATAACGGAGCAAATACATGATACCATAATGATAATTATCAATTTTTTAATAGTGCAGTAATTAGTAGGTATTAGTTTTTTACAGTTCATTAACTAGAAATATGTAAGTTTCTGAATTCAATTGTGTTAGTTGTTAGATCAGTATTTCAGATCATATTCAATGATTCTCTTCTTTCTGATGATCCCACAATCTAAAATTAAATCCAAAAACTTACATATTTCTAACACTATAATTTTTTCTTCATTCTCTGATCATTGTTTTAACTTATGGTTGTCTAATCTATTAGCGGAATATCTAAGCTCCAATAAGCAAGGTTTGACTAAGAGAGCCATTGCACTAGAGATTCGAATGAAAAGCTTTTATAATCTATTAATATAGCTGGCCCCCGCTGGCTTATCTCATTACAATTCCAATTCCTGCATGGATTCCCATTACCCTAGAGATGCTAATGGAGTGGAGTGTAATGTAGTGTACTGTATATACCAACACGTTCGTTATTTGTACCCATTACTGTTACCAATGTGATTAGCACGAGATGGGTGATGGTCATGGGTTCTTTGGGTGGCGTGGAAGTTCAAGTTGAAGAGACTTGCACGGGCAAACGATGACGAGGGGATGGTGGTGGTGCGCGCAGATATTTTGAGAGTCTAGGCTAAGTAAAAGGGCAGTCAAACCACAGTCAAAACTACAGTCTTAACAATCCAGCTTTTAGATTTTTGTTCATTGATTTATATACAGAATAGAATGTTGTATTATTATTTTATGATGGGCACTGCTAGTAGTGCCCAAATCTGGAATGTGGAGAGTGGTCCTTGGGAGTTGAAACAGTGGTAATTGTACAGCGTAAGAAAGCGATTATTTATCTCGTCCAAAAGCTAACAGAGATTGAATGCAATTCTACGTACAACATCAGATCTCTACTCGATTCACTTTGTCTTCCGACGTCAAAGATTGTGAATGGATTTGTTGTTGCTCTGATTGACGGCAATGGTGGATTGGTTGCACAGGCGGTGAAACTTAGTCTCTGTATCTTATCGCATCTATCATGTATGGGTTTTGACACACGCATTACAATGTGTGATGTGAATCAAGATTCCCTAAAATTGTCAAGAGTCATGTTCTCGTTTTTGTGTCGTAGGTCCCTCACAACTGCAGAGCATATGTATTTCTTTTTTCTTTTTTTTTAAAATAATTGAACTGAAGACACGGCGTCTCCACATGACCCACGATCTTGTGCAGGTATAGTTGATGATGATGATGATGATCCATTTTTTCTTGTTGGGGAGGAATGCCAACTTCAGCTGAACTCAACCATGGAAACGGAAAATGTGGAAAAGGAGAAAACTACTATGAATACCAACTTCAGTTGAACTCAACCATGGAAACGGAAAATGTGGAAAAGAAAAATACTACTATTTTAAGGTGTCGGGTATTGGATAGATCAGGAGAGTGAGTGGAAAATGGGATTGTTTGAAACCGTTTGATTGACTGACGTGTGAAATGGAGGGTTGTCATATTCCAAAACAAGTTGTTTCTGAAGATGGAAATGGTGGAGTTGAATCCTTGCTTGCGTTTACGAAGGGACTGTAATGTTTTTAGCTTTTGCGAGGGGGCTCACAACGCACAAACCATGCCTGAGTGATGGGAGGGAGTAACGTGTGGGAAAGATCTAAACCTCTGCCCACCCTTAATCCTATTGCTATTTCTTGCTACTGGTGCGGCTAAGTGATTGCTCTGTCATGAAGCACATGCCAGATTCTACTGCTACCTTTACCCAAATCGACACATATTCCGAATGGCTTTTTCAAAGAAGAGGCAGCGTATGAGTAATGTTTTTGCTTTTGATAAGAAGAAGCCGGTGAGTAACTGCAACCCAAAAAGATGACACAAAACTAGACGGCTACTAAAAACAGATTCTTTAACAAAACTAGACGGCTATTATGGCTCCTTGGTTACTCGTCTCTGCCGAATAATTTGGATTGATTTTAGATATTTAAAACAAATTTGTTCCCAATATTCGAAATTTCCACCGCCTCAGTATTATTTGTTTCACAGTTATTAAATGCATGTAACCCGACATCGATTGCTGGATTCAGACAAGAACACTACGAAGACTCGATACCAAGCATTGCTTCAAAAACATGAAACATAAAAGGAAATATAATTAATGTGTAGATAAGATTTTGAAACAAAGCATGAATGAATCGATGAGTTGCAAGATTTTAGGAACTGTGTCGTATTGAGTATTAGATTAGATTATACGTCTTTACAGTGAGCTAGCTTAGTGGAGAAGCCCATCTCGGATGATGCAGATACCTCCCATGTTGGCAGCACAAAAACATGGTTATAAATGAATTAGTTAAATGTTGCATAGTTCCTTCCTTCCTTCCTTCCTTCCACCTCTCCCAAAAACAATATGATATTACAATTATCCAGTGCACATGCATGGCAGTCAGCGTGGGTTCCCAAGAATGCAGTTCAGAAGTGGCTTTCTGAGCACAATTTTGTCTCTTCGGGTTGCGCAATTTGGACGGTAATGAGAGGGAGTGAGTCGGAGTAGTCGTCGTGCAAGTTGAGGGTCGTGGCAGGGGCAGGGGCAGGGTCAGTGGCAGTGGCAGTGGCAGAAGCATGGTTGTCGTGAGCTGCTTTGTGGCAGGTTTCTTGAAACTTGAAGGATTCGTGTTCCATCTGATGGGCGCCAGTGAGGTCTTTGGCCCTCTGAGCTTGCAGAATCCAGTCGGTGGAGAGCAACACGTAGAGCATGAGGGCGGCGCAAGAGGCCTGCGCGGCCAGAAGACCAAGCCAGAGACCCGTGAATCCCGTGTTGAATACGAAACTCATGAGAATGGCTACGGGCATGCCCACAAAGTAGAAGGACCCCAGATTGATGTTCGCACCCGTGCTGGGCCTCGCGCTTCCTCGAAGCACGCCGCAACCTGTCGTCTGCGGGCAGTTGCCCAGTTCACACAACCCCACGATAGGCAGCGCCAGGGAAGTTAGCTGCAGGATATCCGTGTCTTGCGTAAACATTCTACCCCATCTATGCCGCATTGTTGTTGTGAACGTCATGGCCAGCAACCCCAACACGCCAGCACACAAAAGCGCCACGATCATGGCAATCCGCGCCTTGGCAGGCCTGTTGCCCCCGAGCTCGTTTCCTACCCGCGTAGAAACTCCTAGGCTCAGGGACGAGGGGAAAATATAGACCAAAGCCGTGGTCTGGATCAGAATTCCCATGGACGCCAATGTAGCCGTGGGGTTCACCAGCAATCCGCACAGAATAATCATCAGCTCGTACCACCACCATTCCAAGCAAACAGATACGCAGCTTGGGATTGCTAGGCTGAGTAAGGACCTCCATCCCTTCAAGCACTCCTTCGACACTCCCTCCCACGACTTTTTGTACACTCCAGATAGACACAAGTATCCCAACAGTGAAAATACAATATTCAGATTTGTCCAAACGGCAGCAATAGCTACGCCCCTGATCCCCATCTTGAGGTACACCACCAGTATGAAATTTATAGGAACGTGCAACACCACAGCAACTGTTGCACAGCACGTGAGGGGCACCGTGATATTCTGCGTCCGCAAGTAAATTCTGAGCGGATGTAGAAACGCTTGGGCCAGCAGGTCGGGTAGAGAGAAGGTTATATAAACCCCCGCCATATGAGTAATCTGCTCGTTTTGTCCGCACCAGAGCAGGATTCGCTCCATGTTGAGCCAGAGCGAGGCAATGGGCACCGAAGCGCAGAGCAGAATGAGTATAGTCCTCTGAAGAGTGATTCCCAGAAGGCTCCATCGTTTGGCTCCGTATGCTTGACCGCATATGGGCTCCATCCCCATCGCCAATCCGGAAATCACCGAGTACCCCGTTATGTTGGCAAATCCAATAGCAAGCGACCCCCCTGCCAGCTCTAGCTCTCCTAGACGCCCCAGGAACAGCATCGATACCATTGCTCTTGAGTACAGCAGCAATCCAGTCAACACCATGGGCCCGGAAATTCTGCTTATTGCTTTCATTTCCTCAACAATCTGCACCCAGTTATATACAAACATATTTTTCAAGAAACAGAAGCCTTTACAAAAACCAGACAATACAGCAATCCCTATGTTAAAAACAGATGGACTTCCTGGAAGCAATTGTTAAGAGAGAGACAAGTGAAGCCCTAAATGGGTAAAACCAAAGGATCCGAACCTCGATTGGCGTTGGCCACCGCTTGAGCTCGTTGTCATCCTCCAACTCCTGGTGCTTCCAATGCTTTTCGTGGGTATCAGGGTAGCCATCTTCGATAGAGAAGAAGAAGAGTTCTTGTTGTGCCATGGGTGGCTGCTGGCACAGGTGCAAGGCGCCATCTTCGCCGCTTGCACAACTTGGCTGCCTACACATGATTTTTTTCTTCGACTGCACCCTTTTTTTTTTGTTTTCGTTAGTCAACCGCTATACTACGTTGAGGAACTCTAATCGCAAAGGCTACAAGCAAAATCAATGAGAAGCAGCGTTAATGCGCGGGGAACATTAGATGATGATGATCGACGTTGTTAAGGAACTCAAGCTTTGATCTGTTTAGTATTTTAGACAAGCGGGCAAGATATAGAACGACCAATGTCCTCCGATCACGAAGTTCGATGCATTGAATTCACCTCCTACTTTACGTAAGCAAAGCAGGAGAGGGGCAGAGGGCAGCAGGGTAGCAGGAGCCCTGAGCAGGCACCTGACTGATTTACTACTTCCCTTCTCTTCCTTGATGGATAAGCAAGCAATATGCTACTGCCTTCTAACGGCTGGTTATTACAAAGGGGATTAAACGAAACCTATAAGTAGGGCTCTCGTTTATGTGATGCCACCTAATGCCTTCGCTTCATCCCAACTATATATTATGCGACTTAAACCCCCCCGGTGCTCAAGAATCTCTTTTTATTTTCCTTTATTTAAAAACTCTGAGCCTCTGACACGAATGACTTCTTAATATAAGAATCTTTGTAGATTGGCTTCCCGAAACATCCGTCAGCCAAGTCTTTAAGAGATTAAACTGAGGTGAAATTCTAAGCACCAGTAATTTTCTCGTAAATTGAGGTTAAGGAGAAAGTACCAACTTGACGATCAATCCCTTAACTAATCAAAACTGAAACACACCAGTTCCATTCTTAAGGGCATGACTACAGGACCAACTTGAAATGTCACCCCTCGAAATTGGAACAAAATCCTGGCCTTTCCTTCTTGTTTAACAATATGCGTGTAACAGAAATAAATGCTCAGTCAAGGCAAGGTTCAATTTATAGAAACAAAGTCGTCATGTTGGGACACAGTGAAAGGAAATATTGGTGCTTTTCTGCTCCTGCTAATGGTTTAATTCAACTTATACAAAGTTCCCTGGGTGGGCGGAGTAACTGAGTTTCACAGAATCTAAGCGTAAGTATCAACCTGGTGGTCCCTTTTTCTGGTTTGAAAGCATGGTAAATAAACTCTTCTAGTACTTAGTATAACCACAATTGAACCGGCGATTTGTTTGTCGGTTTCATCTGTTGGGGACAGAAAGGGTGAGGGGTGAGTGTACTTTTGTAAAATGGGATTTACCGTATCCCTATCTCTGCACCACTTTTTTTCTTGCGGTGGTGTCGTACCCACTACACGAGATCGCAGCCAGTTAGGATCTCAAGTCAGTGCCAGGCCAGCACAAGCTCAGAGACAGACAGAGCCTCCTAATATGTCCAACCCCCAATGCCCATATTTATTTACTGCCGTCATAAGAGCGCACGTGAAAGACTTTTAACCCGAGTTAACAGCCCAGTGCCACCCGACACACCCGTTCAACTTAAGCCGGTCTTAAGAGAAGAACAAGCAAGACCATCGATGCTTGATTGGTGTTTAAGCTTCCTCAAATTGGAATTGTTAAAGAGTGTTACGATTCCTTATGCTGGTGGAAGCTGGAGCCCGTTCGGGGGACCACGAAAGCTTGGAGCTGTTGTTATTAATTGTCCCACTGGCGTTTGCAGAAAACATGGTACTCAATTCAGCCGGCAGCCCGCAAGCAGGAGACCGCTTACGTGCTCAAATTCTATCCCCTGTGCATTGCCAATTTGCACCGCGGGAGGCCGAGGGTTCCACTCCCGCCCGCAGTGCTGTTGTTGAAAGTCGGCCGCATAGCGAAAAAGATGATGATTATTATAAGGGCCCCTTCCACTCCCAGGTTTTTTCTGCTTTATTCTTCGGACAATAGAATTACCCAAGCGGCAAGAAAACGACTTGACAGTGAGAGCAAAAAAGCATCTAGGTGTTATGTCTTGACTGGTTTCTGAGTTGTTGTGGCGAACGGAGTCAGGGATTGATGGGGTTTTCTTGTGTGTGTGGTGGTGTTGCCTGTGGCCTTACAATCTATGAGTTGAGCAGTCACGCTGGTGGCAGGGGCAATAAAAGCTGGTTGGTGACGATGGCGATGCGTGTTTTGTCTTACACGGTACATGATCACACTCTGCAATTGCGTGGGGGTGCAGCACGGCCCACGACCATCACTCCCTCCCTCACCTTTTCCAACAGTTTCCTCCTCCTCCTACAATTGCTGACCGCGTGACATCCCTACAGTCCTCACCACTCTCCATTCTCTCCACCCCTTTAACTAACTTTGAGCCAGACTTACACCACGGCACACGTCATATCCCCATCCACCTAAGCCCATTATAACCCTATAATTGGTCAAGCAGCCCCTCAATCTAGTTACACCCCCATTCCTTTTCCGTAACATTCCGACCCGACCTTGTGAGCCATACCTCTATGTCGCTTTATCATGTTATCTCCATACTCCACTCCCTGTGGCACAAGGAATTGAACCAAAGTGGTGTGTACGCGGACAAAGGCAACGATAATGTTGGCCTACTCCTGGTCTGGTCCCCAGTAATTGACGACAAGAACAACAATAACATGTTGTTCCAGAGTGCTTTTATCAAACGTACAAGACACTACAAAAGACAACGCTGTATGGTGTTCACATGAACTCCATGGCAAGCGCAAGTGTCTTCTTTCAAGTGCATGAACAAGACTGCTCAACATTATCTTTGTACCCTTTTCATGGCCTTGTGATCCCAGTCCCCACTTTGGGATCCCCAACTCCCCTTGCAGCCTATCTTAAATTAGAGGGAATCATGTGAGTTTTTGTTTTGATATGATTCAATTATAATTACTTCTACATTCTAGGGTCGACCAAATGTTATCTAGTCTAACATTCAAAATGGCATAATTGTTCCTTGTCTACAAGCTAAAGATACTATGGTGATTTTTTAATATTATAGGTAGTGACATTTTTTACAAAATGGAATAAATAGTTTCTGAAAGTTTTTATTATGTGTTTTGAGATACATCATTTTTTATATTATTGTTTTATATTTATTTTTCATTAGATTTTTTTTTGCTGTTATTAATTTGTTAAATTAGAACAAAATGTGATGACTAAACAATTTTGATATTTCAAATTGTACTTAATTTTAGTACTTGTTTTTGGATATAATGTATTTTAGAATGCACTTTAGATCATTGCAAAATGTAGTGACTAAAATTCAAACCCTACAATTTTGGTATTGCAAATTGTGACCATTTTAATACTTACTTTTGAACATCATGTAATTTAGGATGCATTTTAGACTATTGCAAAATCTAATGATTAAAATTCATACCCTACAATTTTGGTATTACAAATTGTACTCATTTTAATACTTACTTTTGGACATCGTGTATAGTAGGATGCACTTTAGACCATTTTGTAGTCTTTTATATAGTTAAAAGGTCAACTATAATGTTCATTTATATTGTCATGTTTTATGTCTATTTTTTCCTTTTTTCTATTTTGATGAGACCACAATTACACAAATATCTATGTAACTGCACTAATTTCCACCAATAATACAATTTTACATGATCAATTTGATAGTAAAGAAAAGGCATTTTTAATTTCTTCATTGACTCCATGCTTGAACTTGTATGCCTCCAACAACCATATTGGTGATTCCCTCTTGCAAGAATAGTAAGTTTGTATACAAGTTTGAAGGATTCTAAAGAGATAATCTCCATGATTGATTTTTTCTAGGGCTTCCATCTTCTTGCAATCTCTTGTATTCTTCCAACAATATCTTACAATCCTAAATAGTGTACAAAACCATTATTCTCCATTACTTGTTATTTTAAGATCCTCAAGTATTGTCAATCTTTCAACTTGTATTAATTCATTCTTCTTGAAAGATCATCTCTTTGAATGTAGAAAATGTATTATCATCTTCTTGTGAATTCTTTTGATTCATATAATAAGATGTTCTTATCTTTATTTTCAATCTAAAGTCCTTCATTTCATTATTTTTATTATCATTTTCTATATCTCTCACTCTTGACATTTTTGGGACTTTGTTAATCCTCATATTCTTTCTCTCATATTTTCTATCAATCTCATATTGTATATGTTCCTAAATATTTTTTAGGATTGAGCATATTTATATATATAGATTAATTCCCATCCTCCACATCTAATGTTATGAGTGATAGTTTGGAATTTCCCACTTTCTCATCATTTCAATAATTAAATATTGATTTACATCTATTGAATAATTGTTTAGCTATTATATTTGTAAGAATTGGCTATGAAGGTAGCCACCCAAGATCTCAAGGCCTAATGGAAGCACAAGCATAAGAGAGATAGAAACAATGTGACAAGAATAGACTGTATTCTGTCAATAATGCAAATAGAATCAATGTACAAATGTAGTAGAGACCCCTTGGTTATATAGCCAAGGTGAGAACATAGGAGGGCATAAGATTATGACAAGTATCGTAATCTTATGACATGAGACAACTGTGAAAAGCTATCACTCCACCTAAAGTGGCAAAATGATAATGTGATAATCACCACAAAAGGTGGAAAGGTAATCATATGATATGTCCACAAAAGGTGGAAGTGATAAAATAATAACATGATAAGTCCACCAAAAGTGGAAAAGATCCAACAACTCCTATGTGGTCCCTAAGTAAACTTAAATAAGGTGTAATAATGACCTAGGACAAGGTACAAAATAATTAATTACACCAATACCCCCCCTTAAGTGCAACGTAGGGAGAATGTACACAAAAGAAAATAAAGCAAGATGGGTCCCGACAACTAGGCCATGTTAGGTACCCATGTACAAATGCAATGCAATCTTTCACAAAGCGGAGAAAAGGAGAAAACCACATGGGGAAAACTCCCCCCCAAAAGAGAGATGAAAAACAAGAGAAAAAGATCTCAAATAGATGAGAAGGACAAAACCCCTAGAAGAGGAAAAAGTCCCCCCATAAGAGAGAATGAAGAAGTCAAGTGATCTCCTTAGATGAAACATCCCACACCCCCAAGAGAGCTCGCAAATGATGATATGTACTCTCAGTGAAGGGTTTGGTGAAGATATATGCAACCTGTTGTGTTGTAGGACAATACTGCAAATCAATGACCTGCTCCTGTATCAGCTCCCTGATGTAGTGCATATGAATCTCGATGTGTTTGGTCCTCTGATGGTGAACCAGATTCTTCGAGATCTGGATGGCACTCTGATTGTCACAATGAATGACTGAAGGATGTGGAATAGTGAATCCAAACTCAGTGAGAATGTTTTGAAGCCAAATAGCCTCAGTAGCTCCATTAACAACCCCTAGATACTCAGCCTCAGTCGAAGAAAGAGAAATAGCATGTTGCTTCTTACTTTTCCAACACATGGGGCTAGAACCAAGATGAAAGTTGTAGCTAGAAGTGGACTTACAATCATCAATATGCCAGCCCAATCAAAATCTGTATATCCCACCAAGGTAAGTCCTATACCTGTTGCATAGTGAATCCCATGATGATGTGTACCTTGTATGTAATGCAAGATGTGTTTGGTTGCTTCCAATGAAGCTCATGTGGTTCCTGCATAAAGCGTGAAACCATGCCAACTGAAAAGGAGATATCAAAGCGTGTGTGAGTCAGGTAGATGAGACTCCCAACAAGCTGACGATACAAAGTGGCATCAAAAAGTGGAGTAGAACACTTAGCCTCAAGCTTGACTCCTAAAAGAAAGGGAGTCGGAGTAGGCTTACAATCAACCATGTGAAATCGAGCTAGAAGATCAAGTGCATACTTGGGTTGAGATAGAGATATCCCAAAAGCTGACTGTGTGATCTCAATCCCAAGAAAATAGTGCAAAAGGCCCAAGTCAGTCATAGCAAATCTCTCCTGCAAAGTAGATTGGACACTTCCAATGATGGATGAGGTACTCCCTATAATGATCAAGTCATCAACATAGAGCACAAGTAGCAAATGAGAGTCACCTTGTCGCAAAATGTAGACATTCGAATCTGAATGACACCTAGTGAATTCTGCTGAGAGAAGAAAGGAATCTATCTTGGCATACCAAGCCCTAGGGGCCTATTTGAGGCCACAAAGAGACTTCCTCAATCTGCAATAGGGATAACTTTAGTGGTAAATCTTCGCCAATTGGCGAATTCTAGGAATCAAGCAAATCAAAATTGGTGAATTTACCGTATCCAGCAAGGTGTTCAAATCACCAGGATTTCACGAACTATCGGTCCAATGCATGTCCATTCGCTAGCGGTTTTTTTTTATGAGGCATGTTTAGGCAATAAATTCGCCATAACAGACTACGCTTTTCCAATGGACCGATTAATATTTTCGCCTGGAATCTTGGGGAGCATGTCATAAAACACCAACATATTCGCCAATACTATTAAAACAACATTATATGAGGACCCATTTCACCAATTAAAATTTATAAATAGTTGCTTGTGAAGACCCATTTCGCCAATTAAAATTTATAAATAGTTGCTTATGAGGACCTATTTCACCTTGAAAATTACAAGGTATCATTGTATAAGCATGCATAATTCGCCAAATTTTTAACATACCATTTCAAAATCCTGCTGAATTCGCCAAATATGGATTTGATATAAATACAATTGAAACTGTTATTTGTTCTTACACATTTTGTTCGGTTTTACACATTTTGTTTAGTTCCAAGGTTCTACTTCTAGATTTAGAAGTCAGCGAAACCCGAAAACATAGACTCAAAGGTGAGTGATCATTTCTTCATACTGTTATTAGTTATTAGTTATAATAATAAGATTTCTTTATCTATTTTCCATTCTTGCTTCAGTCTTAAACATAATTTTGAGTAGGGAATGGGATCTATATTCTTTGTCGGTCTGTCATTTTTAAACAAGAAGACATTTTTTTCTAGCTTTTATTCGAAGTGAGATATCAATATGTCGAGCAACAAGGGTAAGACTCCTGAGCAGGAGGGTAATGAAGAGACTGGGAGGCCATCAAAACACCCAAAATGTGGAGGTACCATATAGTCTTACTTTGGAATTGACAAAGCTTCTAATCCATCAGATCAAGGTGGAGCTACACCATCAACTCTTCCACCAAATATTATTGAAGATGGAGCTACATCATCAACTCTTCCGCAATAGGAAGGTCAAGGTGAGATTGTCATTGTGTTAAATCAAAATGTATCAAATGAGGATGGAAATACTACAAAAGATTTTCCAAGGGATACCCTGGATAGCCAGAATGAGATAATTGACTTGGATGAGGATGATGTTGGTAGCAAGAAAATAAAAGGCAAAGCAAAATTGGGGCACGAGTGGGAATGACAAGAAATTTTCAAATTGGTTGGTCGTCAAAGTACCCATTCCTTGAGCCAGTGGGGGTATCAAACGAAAATGATATTGAAAGGACAACGGAGGTCAAATGTAAGATTTATAGTTGGAAATGTGGAAGAGACAAGATGATGCAACTAAAGCTTGACACTATAGAAAAGCATATCAGCAAAGTTTACAAAAAAAAAATCATAGACGAAAAGGAACAACCAATCGTACGATGGAAATCAAAAGAAGAATGTCTTCATGTTAAGTATGCCATAGATTATGGAGAGCATAACCATAGAATGCCGAAGATTAAAAAATGTGAAGGTACACTTGAGGCTCATTTTGGAAAAACCATGGTAGCAACAAATCTGTCAAAAACTATTCAGATGAGTGTTGTTTTTCATATTTTGTCTAGGATGTGTCCAATGACAGACTACCCAAAATATTTTGATTTATTATCTTATTTGAGTGTTCCCCACTTTCCCTTCTCACATTGGTCAGTAAACACTGGGTGGGAATGGGTGAATTGTCTTGCTGCAGTGGAAAAGCAAGATTTAAAGGAGAAATTAAAAGAGTCAAATTTCATTGCATTATCTTTAGATGAAGTTACTATGGTAGACAATACTTCTTGGGTTTGTATGCATTTGTATATTGTAGAACAACATGTTCGCTAAACTCATATTCTTTGTGTTCGTAAAATGAAGGATAGTTCAACATCACAAAATCTATTTGAACTAGTCAAGAAATCTTTGAATGAAATTGAAGATATGGATGAGTTGACAATTTCCAAAAAGTTGGTGTGTGTAGGAGCTGATGGAGCTGCAGTGATGCAAGGTCAAAGGAGCGGTCTTTGCACGAAGTTAAAAACTACTTGTGCACCATACATGCTTGGCATTCACTGCATGGCCCACATAATGAATTTAGCATTCAAAATTGTAAGAAAGTTTCCTACAATATCAAAAGTT
Source organism: Sequoiadendron giganteum (assembly GCA_007115665.2). NCBI lineage: Eukaryota > Viridiplantae > Streptophyta > Pinopsida > Cupressales > Cupressaceae > Sequoiadendron > Sequoiadendron giganteum. The sequence goes on along the minus strand of CM021109.1, from coordinate 452,848,535 downwards.
GAAAATCTAGTTCGCGAGATCCACACATACTTCTGCCAAAGTCCCAAACGTTTCCTTGAATTTCAACATTTTACTGAGGGAATAACACCTAGAAACAAGCTTCTCAAGGATGTCGATACCAAATGGATCTCCCTACATGGACCAGCACAACGAGTTCTTTCAGAATATCAATCCTTGATTGGAGTGATGTACGAGCATCGCAGCACAGTAGACAAAGCTCCTGACCTCTTACATAGGTTAAGCGATATAGAGACACTCTTGACTTTAGCTAGTCTTCTCCCCATGTTGGATGAGATGAACAATCTTGTGAAGAAAGCCCAAGATAGAACTATGTATATTTTTTAATATGCCAATCTACGTAAAATGACATGCTTGGCCCTCGATCATCTATATCTAGATCTAACACAAGAAGGCGCAAATTATTTGATGTGGCAGAAAATTACTGATTCGAATAATCCTAATAATTATTTAGAGTTTAATGCAAGCGGGCACTTATGTATTTGTGTACGTGGATATGAGATACCAATGTACCATTGTAAGACAGCCAGGCGCTCTAGAAAAGAAGTACCTATCAATGAGGAAGATTTTAACGACATTGTTAAATCTGTTAGTGATAATTTGAAAGAAATTGTAAAATCTCTTTCCTCAAAGATTTGTGAAAGATTCCCTCAACATGAAATACTTGAAGCTATGGGTATTGTGTATCCTCAATTTTGGGTAAATCGAGATAACCCAAAATATTTTCATGATCAAGTAAAAATCTTGATCGAACAGTTTTTGAAAAAGGTAACATACAATGAGTAGACAATAGAAGGAATTTTAAATGAAAATAAGCTTAGAAAGCAATGTGGGAGTTTTGCAACAACTATGAGGGACCAGTATAAGTCCATGGGCAAGGAGAAGGCCTTTGAATCGGGATTAATAAAAAAGGTTTAGACAAGCTTAGGTTAGAGTGAAATATTGCGTGGTTCGATGTTAGATTATTTCAAACTTGTTGATTTATGTCAAACAATGATATTGGGGTCGGTGGAGGATGAGAGAGTTTTCATTACATTGGGGTTTTTGAAATCAAAGTTAAGAAACAAACTGGACAAGAATTTGGAAAATTGCTTGAGGATGAAAGGAATTGCATATAATGTCAAAAAATTTCCTTTTGAAAGGGCACTCACAATCTGGAGGTCCACATGTGAAAGAAGAGGGACCGGGTTGTGCAACAAAGGCTCTCCAATTCCAAGAGCCGCCGATATTGGTGGTAGTACTAGTGGTAGTGGTAGTGGGCCTGGGACAGATGACAATGATATTGAAATTGACACAAATCAAACAATGAATGTTAAATTTGAGACACAGGCCGAAGAAAGTGCAGAGTAGTCTTAGAATCAAGATGACTCTTTTACTTTATCTAAAGATGAGCATCGGTTTGAGGACCCTGACTCCATTTGGGAAATGGAAGAGAATTAGCAGGTTTTAAGTATTTTTACTGCACTTCATGAATCAGTTTCCATTGTTCCAAAGTCCAAACTATAGTTGATGATATTTTATATTGTATTCAATGAACATTGAAATTATGAATCATTGCACTTCATGATATCTTATTTTATATTGCACTCAAACACTGCATGAATCATATTCCAAACTGTAGTTGATGATTTTTTATATTGTATTCAAATAAATTGTCAATCATTACACTTCAAGTTTAGGATATTTTATTTTATATTGCACTCCAAGTCTCCATGATATTTTATATTATATTGCACTTCATGAATCATATGCCAAAGTCAAACTATAGTTGATGATATTTTATAAATTATATAAAATTCAATACCATCGGCCTAACAATGCTTCATCAGCGGAACCCCCATCACAGTCCCACCAATGGCCTGATGAAAATAGCTCACAACCTAGTATCGGTGTTACAATACTCTATCAGGATGACTCCTAAGGTGCTCTCTCGATATACCGATAGAGTCAAGTTGTCAACAAAAGTAACCATGAATTATAATTTATGACCATGGGCATGAATTATCTTATTTTATTAATAATCACAAAAATATACCGCACTTTGATTTTATGAGCAATGCAAATTGTAGAAATTTGTGTTAAAAGATCCATATTATAGCCTACATTCACATTGCATCCATAAATATTAAACAAATTTGAAATTTCATAGTGACATAGTCCTTCCCCCATTCCTAACAAAATTCAATACCATCGGCCTAACAATGCTTCATTGACAGAACCCCCATCACAATCCCGTCGATGGCCCGATGAAAATAGCTCACAACCTAGTATCGGTGTAACAATACTCTATCGGGTTGACTCCTAACTCCTAAGGTGCTCTCCCAATATACCGATAGAGTCAAGTTGTCAACAAAATTAACCATGAATTATAACCATTGGCATGAATCATCGAATGCATAAAGCATATCGGGGGAACTATGGTGCATCGAGGAAACATTATCTGGCATCCCACCTGTTAGAATTGGCTATGGATGCCAAGATCTATGGACCAAATGAAAAGCACAAGAAGAGAGAAAATAATGTGACAAGAATAAACTGTAATCAATGTCAATGATATGATATCAATTGTGTGTGTACAAATGTAGTAGAGACCCCTTGGTTATATAGGCAAGGTGAGAACATAGGAGTGCATAAGATTATGACATGGGACAACAATGAGAAGCTATCACTCCACCTAAAGTGGAAAGTGATAATATGATAACCACCACAAATAGTGGATCTCCCACAAAAGGTGGAAACCTAATCACATAATATATCCATGAAAGTTGGAGGTGATAAAGTAATAAGAAGATAAGTCAACCAAAGGTGGAAATTCTCCAACAACTCCTATGTGGTCCCTAAGTAAACTTAACTAAGGTGTAATTATGACCTAGGATAAGGTACAAAATATTTAATTACACCAACACCCCCCTTAAGTGCAACTTAGGGAGAATCAAACAATGCAAGATGGGTCTCGGCAACTAGGCCATGTTAGGTACCCATGTACAAATGCAATACAATCTCTCACAAACGAAGAAAAGGAGAAAACCCAGTGGGACAAAACTCCTCCCCAAAAGAGAGATGAAATACAAAATAAAAATGCTCTTAATGATGCATGAGAAGGTAAAAACCCCATGTGAGGAAAAAGACCCCCCCCATAAGAGAGAAGTGGAAGAGAGACAAGGCAACCCCCCCTCAATGTTGAGTCTCCTGTAATGATGGTAGAAGCTCGACATTGAATGCTGAAGATGATCCAATCTCGTTGAACAACGTTCCTCCCCTTAGGAAGAAACAAAACCAAGGATGTATGCAGGATGTATGATGTCTCTGAAGCATGCTCAAGTGTCTCCATGTCCATGTTGAAAGATGATACACTCCAAATAGGCATTCTAGGCCACACTGCGAAAGAGTACAATCCAAAATCTAGTAGAGAAGAATGTAGAACATGATCCAAAGAGAATGATATCCCCTCTAAAGACAAAGAAGCCTCCTCCAAATTTTGTCCAAAAGTATCCACACTCACGCCAAACTACAAAGAATGATCATGTAGTGAATGAACAATATGGTCAAAGTGTTCCCTCGCAACAACTGAAGAAGGAGCATCTTCATCAAAGAGAAGATGGATGTCATCAATAATGTCCCCCAAATCTACAAGATGAGACTCCACAAAAAAATCTGAAATACATGTCAGGAATCCATCCAAAGTAGCCATATCTGGAAGACTATGTATGTCCTACTACACTGAATCACAAGGAACCCAAACTGTGGAATCACAAGCATCATCAACTACAACAGTAGATGGAGGAGATGAAATGCATGGATCAGGTACTGGAGCTGATGTGAGAACTCCCAAGTTCAAGTAGCCAAATGTCTCCTCTGAATCATTGTTCACACTAGAAGTGTGATCAACAGTCAAAGGAACAATGTCACCATTAGAAGCAAAATCTGCAAAGGTATACAATCGAGATGAATGATCAACCACCCTAGTAGCAATGATCTCTCTACTCTCCAAGTCTCGAATGATGACTGAATCAGGGGTGAACTCCATAGTTCTCCCATCTCCACCATGTGTAATCTGATATATGGAAAGAAGATTATTCGTCAAATGAGGAACACACAAAACATCCTGGAAAGTGTTGTCCGCAAAACTAATAGATCCCTTCCCTATTACACTAATGTATGTATTGTTTCCCATCAAGATAGGAGACATAGAACAAGGCTGAAATGAAGAGAATATAAAATGTGAAGATGCCATATGATGTGATGCTCCTAAATCTAGAAGCCATCTACCTAATCCTGGACTTGAATAAGCACAAAGAGCTTGTTCTTTACTGCTTGATGTAGATGCCAAATGAACTTTTCCCTTAGACTGTTTTGAAGAAGAAGGAGAAGAAGGTGATTCAGACATTCTAGAAGGAAAATCAATTTGATTCTTTTTGAGATGATTTTTCAACTCATCAATGTCCTTCTTATAACAATAGTGTTCTTCATGTCCATCCTTCTTGCAATATGCACAAAAATGTCTCTCCTTCTTAAATGATTCCCCTTTGGAAGATGATTTTTTCTTTGCTTGATCTGAATGTGGATTATGCTTTGCTTTCTTTTGTTTCTTATCTGATTCTGATTCTTTTACTTGATTAACCAACTATGCCTGAGATTTAATAGTCTTGATGAGACCCATTGAGATAAGCTTTTGTCGCTCATGTATCAACATCTCAAAAAATGATGCAAATGAAGGTGTAGTATATGCAGACCCCATAGTCAATCTATGAGTATGAAAGATAGAAACAAAAGAAGCATAATCAGGACCAAGTTTGTTCATTGTATTGTAGACCAACTGAATGTCCTTCTTATCAATTCCACATGCTTTACATTGCTCTCTTAGATCATTAACCTTAGTGATGTAGTCTTGGATGTTGTCAAATTTCTTAGCATCAAGGCTCATCAGGTCATTATCAATTTGATAGGCTCTTACTTCATCTGTAGTACCATACAATGTTTTCAATTTTTCCCAAGCTTCATGAGAATTGTTACATGATTCAATCTGAAACAACAAATCTTGAGAAACAAGTCTACGAAGACATCCAAGAGCTTTGGTATGTTCAATCATCCATTTTATCTTTTTATCTGCATCTGTAGGTTTAGGTACCTTATTTTCAACTTATAGAGAGTGACCTTCTGTCATTAGAATACTCCATGCATTTTGATGCCATGTTGAATAATTATATGATGTGAGCAAAGGAACCTTAGAATGATCCATGAAAATGAGAGAGCACAAGCAAATAGATCAAAAGAATGCACCAAGAGATCCCCCCTAAATCACTCAATCAAGAAACCCCCCAAGCAATATCTGATTTGGCACTTTATACTTAGTGCATTTACAATTGCCACTGCCAAAAATAGCAAGGTGGAATTTGATCTTGGTACATGCAGATTGCCAAAATAGGCCATAGATTCAAGTATAATTTTTGGTATAAAATGAGATCAATCTGATCATACCACTAATAATTACACAAAAAATTATGCACTTTAAAAAAAATGGCACCCACAAATGTTATCGTAGGAGCAAGTTATGGACTCCCAAAGTTCCCAAAATGAGGACGAAGTAGCAACACCTATGAGAATCTAAAATTTCTGAAAAAACCAAAAGCCGAAACCAAAAATTGATTACACCACTATGTAGAGCATGAAAAATTATCCCAAATAAAAAAAATTGCTCTAAAAAAAGAGCCAAAATGATTGAGATATGAGGCTTTGAAGTTGAAGTGCAAAAACCAAAATGCAATCAGTGAAGGGTGAAATTTTTTTGAAACTATTGATGCAGTGCTAATGTCAGCCGACCAGTATATTAAATTTGATGGCTTGCCGAGTGTCAAAAAAAAATATGCTTCTACCCTCAGAATATTCTGAATGTCAGTATATGCTTTCGGATAAAATTTGATGCTGCCGGTTTTTGTAAAGTGGAGTTGGTTGGTTGGAAGGGTTGTCCGCCGGTATGGAGGTGGCGGGGGCCACGCAAGCCAGTGGAGGACGAGCACTGGGCTGCCACTTTGCAGCGATGGGAAGGCCCATACCTATTGGTATGATTTGCAGGTCTGTACCTACTATAGTCTGCGAATTGTAGACTTAAAACTATGCTTTCCTTTTTTTTAATTTTTCAAAGATTTTTCAAATAAAAAAAAAATTTAGGAAAAAATCAATCAGAATTTTTTGATTTTTAATAAAAATATTTCGACGGAACAAAATATAATTTTTTTACAAAAATCGTATCGTCGCGCAATGATGACGACCTGGGGGTTGTACGACTCTTCGAACAAATTTTTTTTGCTTCACCAGATGAATTGCTCCGATTTGGACGATTGGACAGTTGATCTTAGGGTTTTTGGCCCTTTTGGACACGATGGCAGGGTCAGATTTGACCCAAAATGCTCCAAAAATGTAGCTACCTTCTAGATATGGTAACCACTTTGCAGCTTCAAACCTCATAGATTTGGCCTCATATGTCCGATTTGAACAAAACAAAAGGAAAAATCGACTTTCTCGAACCTTCTAGACACAATTGTGAGCTCAAATTTGCACCAGCAAACTCTGATATAAACCTACAATAAAGAGCCAAAAATAGAACCTCCCCAAATCTGGTACCTCTCTTCAAAAAAAGACTCTCCAATGGCACCCAACCCGCTCTGATACCATGTTAGAATTGGCTATGGATGGCAAGATCTATGGAACAAATGAAAAGCACAAGAAGAGAGAAAATAATGTGACAAGAATAAACTATATTCAATGTCAATGATATGATATCAATTGTGTGTGTACAAATGTAGTAGAGACCCCTTGGTTATATAGCCAAGGTGAGAACATAGGAGTGCATAAGATTATGACATGAGACAACAATGAGAAGCTATCACTCCACCTAAAGTGGAAAGTGATAATGTGATAACCACCACAAATAGTGGATCTCCCACAAAAGGTGGAAACCTAATCACATGATATGTCCATGAAATTTGGAGGTGATAAAGTAATAAGAAGATAAGTCCACCAAAGGTGGAAATTCTCCAACAACTCCTATGTGGTCTCTAAGTAAACTTAGCTAAGGTGTAATTATGACCTAGGACAAGGTACAAAACATTTAATTACACCAAGACCACCAATAGAATGAAGGATAGGTGCCCATTGGTGGAGAGGGTGGCTATCGATGAAAGATTGATGTGACATCCCGGGGCATCATGCAGCCATGCTGTGGTGCATTTATGAACCAAAATTGAAGTGAATTATATCACAAGTTGATCGCATAGTTGTTACAAAATCCTGGAAGATTTCGCTTAGGGCAGAAGCAAAAAGGCAAAAACTTAGAGTTTTGACGTAGTAAAGACCAGTGGACTGTGGAGGCGACTCGGTTAGACTCATGTAAGTACTTCACTTTCAGACCCAACTGAGAAGCTATTTTCATCAAAAGCTTAAGATTTAAATAATGGAAGAGAGTACAGACAAACTCAAAGCTAAAAAATAGAAAATCGAAAAGCCTAAGAGACTCCTAAATGAAGACTTGATAGATCAATGTCTTGGGTTGGGGCCAAGACCCAAGAGGAGTGCTCAAATGAATCCTTCCAAGGATCAACTATGGGACAAACAAAAGGGCATAGGGGATATTTGGACATTGCAACGAGGGTACGACATCTTCATGTACCATTACAGAAAACAATTTAGGTTTCAACTAGTCTGCAATCCATGGAGGTTGAACCTGGGAAGACTTGTGGTGCCTAATGTGTTTGTGAACGCAGAGCTAATTAAAGCTCTTTCTATCATATATGACCCTAAGAAAAGAACTATTCAATCACATGGTGGGGGTGACATGCTTGTTATTTCTAGGGATCTCATTTCTAACGTATTTTAGTTAGAGTGTTCATTGAGTTTATCATTCACGATCAAAGATCTCTTGAAAGAGTATCACCACATGGATACCAGCTATAAGAGATGGAAATTACCTTTGCATAGGCCCAAGGATGAAGTAGGCCAACTTAGGAGGTTCTCTAGCAGTGAAAACCCTCCTTTCCATGAAGATTTGTTTGAAGAGTATTTACGATACACCTATCATTCAACTGGTCAGGTTTTGGAAGTAGAGGTTCCACCTCTCATGTCGATTGCCCCAATGGTCTTAGCTGTAGACATACAGAGCAAGGATGCCAGGCCATTTGATTATGCTAGCTACTTGGCCAACACCCTACATCGAGGGCTTGAAAAGATAAAAAATAATAGTGATAATATTAATTTTGAACACTATTCTTTGCTTATGCATTTTCTATTGTACGAGGGACAAGTCAAAGGTGTCTGGAGTGAATAATTAAGGATAAAAGATACAAATGAAAATGGAGATTTTAAACCTATACAAATGTGGACTTCATTGTGGGACAACCGATTTTGAAGAGTTTTTTGTAAAACCATTGATGAAGTTGTTGGGATATCCGTGCAATTATAACCTATCCCCAGAAGTACAAATATTTCTAAGACCAAAGGAAAATGACCGAAGAAATAAAGTGAATCATAACTGGGGAGACTGGTATGCTTTCCCTGATTGTATAGTGATAAGGGTCTATGGGTTCAAAGGGGCTCCACACTTGATGCCACAAGTAGTTCTTGACCGAATTGCTTATTTAGAAATTGTGAGGCAATTGGAAAAATCTGATTCCAAACACCTCAAAGGACATAGGAAACAATCAATTATGCCTAGCACCTTATGTTTTGGAGACTTTACAGTGGTTTCCAATGAAGGATATGGAGAAATTGATTGTAAATTAGCACAATACAATCTACCTCTAGGTGATGTAAGGAAACAATTTGATGTAGAAGGGTTTATTCACAAGGCAAGATTATTGTAGGGGCTATTAGGGTATGAACATTTGTTCTCAATCAAAGATGTCATAAGAAACCATGATGAGGCTTCCACCAAGGAAAGAATGGCCACCTATAACAAGATTATGCTTGTAGAGGAACGAAAGAGGAAAAATGTTCCATATTATTCAAAGGCATTTGGTGAGATACAGGATCCTTTAACAAGAATTGAGCAACTCATCACTCATGTCAATGAAATGGTAAAGGATGTTCCCCCAGTTGTTTTTGATGTACCTCATGCAACTTATTCAGGAGTACAAGTTGAAGACATAGAGCCCTTGGATTACATACCTTCATAACCTGCTCCTGAGGTATGTTTTTCTATAGATATTGATATAAGTGAAGAAGAGCAGGGTGATGAAGAGGGTGAGCAGGTCAAAAAAATCAGTGCTCCTGTGATTGCACAGTACGAGCCCCCTTAAGAGAAAAATATTGTAAGATTTGAGGCATCAAATGAACTATTTGATGATGTGAGGGTCAGGGCTAGACAACAGTTTATTTATGATTGTGATTTTGTTAAATCTTCTGAATTTAAATAATTTGTTTATGAATATAAAGGTAGAAAAATGAGACAACAGATATAAGATATCACTCCTGAACATGAGGCAACCGCTCTAGAGGAATTGAAAAGGGAGGTAGAAAAGGAAATGGAGTCTATCACTCCTGAAAGAGGTAGGGAATTACTTCAAGAAGCTAGAGTGTTGCTCCTACTAGGGTGGGATATTAGCTCTTCAATTGTATTTGATAGCTTCAGAAAAAGAGGGGATACAACAATGAACTTAATAGAAGAAGCAAGTGAAAAAATGTGTTAAGGATCTGGGTACAACCCAAATGAAGCCACCTTGCTTATTTGGTCATTGTATCCCCATTATAAAAGACCTGCTAATTAGTAATCCAAACCAAGTGTTTGGTCATCTCTTGGTTCAATGATTAGTGGATACCAACCCTATGGAGATAATAGAATTGAACATAAATGTGGCAAAATTTACCAAAGCACAAATCGAAAAACTGATTAAAGAAAATGACAAACTAAAGAAGGAGCTAGAAAATCAGAGAGAAAAAACATCTTCCTCCTCCACATCAGATTTGTACTCCCCATAGCTTGAAAAAGATAAGAGAGTGCTTGATGCATTGGCTGATGCAGCCTACTAGAAGAATAACCATTTGAAATCCCAAGGGAAATGCAAAGAATTAGAGAAAGAAGTGAAAACCATCAAATATAACACTGTATTTGAAATGATAAAAGAAAGATTCAACAAAATGATGAAATGTGCTATTGAATATTGGAAAGTATTCAAACAGAAATGCATTGCATTGGTGGAGAATGAACGATTGTAGCCTAGAATGATGGAGAAAAAAAAGGAGCTCGTAGATAAAAATGTCATGAAAGGACAAATATTGCTGACATATAACAAGTTGGTAGAATCACATAATGGATATCATAATAGGCTTAGGGAATATTTCGACTGCTTTGATTCAGTCCCACTCTTGACACTTCATTTTGGCTTTGGAAATCTGCGAGAATATGATGATTGGAAGGAAGAGCTTGTTGGGCTTCTAACTGCTGCGTTGCAAGAAATAAATGACAAGGTTATGGTTTTACAAAAAACTCATAAGCAACTCAAAAAAATGATGTCTATGGAATGTGATATGAAAGAGGTGATCTCTAATGTGGATGCCTATGTTGAATAGGAGTACATCCATCACCTCTTTGCAGTCAATCTGTTTATTAGCCAAACTGTAGATGTGTCAGAATCAGATCCAATGGGACAACCATCAGATTCAGAGGAAGAACGCCAGCGGACAACATGATGAGCACCCTATCATGGAGTAGAAGCCTTGAACATATCTTAGGTGGTTAGTGGTGACAGGCTTCTACTTGGAGATTAACGGATCGGTGCATTCACCTGCGACATTGTTTTATTTATAATTTGAGGTATGTTTAGTTGTCAAACGTCATGAATTTTTGCAAGGGGTTTGTAGCTTGTTGCCTCTCATATATAAGAGAGATCAAGACCCCAATAGGAGGTCAATGGATCATCACATCATTTTTAATTAGACTTTAGAGTAGAAAATAGTAAGAAGATAGATAATAGATTGCACCAATTCGCCCATCCATCTCATATCATAAACTATTTTTATAATGCAAATCATTTGAACTTTGAAGATCAATACAATGGAGAAGGTTACACATATTTATTGATTTTCTTTCGAGTGTTCAACTATTGTGGATTCATATGCTTATAAGTTATTAACTTATTTGGCTGTCTCCAAAGTGGTTGTTTATGTTATTCAAATTGAGTGTGTGTAAGTAGATTTAATTTGTCAGTACATTGAATTTGAATTCTTTAGGAATAGGGGCTGTGACCATGGGGTTTTAGATTTATTTATGGACATGATCATTGATCAAGTAGTAATGCGGGCCACAAAATGGATTTTGTCACACAAATCTCTATAATTTGTGCTAATCATAAAATCAAATGTAGTGTATTTTTGCAGTATGTGGGATGTGGGTGAGGTGTAAGTTGGTGGATACTGATCATGATTTTTAGTCAAAAAATAACAAAAGCTAATAGTTCAAAATCCATAACTTAGAAGCTCTACCAAGAATTAAATATAATGAGCTAACAGTTCAACATCCATAACTTGGAAGCTCTACCAAGAAGTAAATATAATGAGCTAACAGTTCATCACTAGTTCAAATGATAAAATAAATAATATAGAATCCAAATAATTGAACATCATCACATTACTAAAGTTTGAATTTGGGCTTTTTAATTGAATTTCACATGAAGGAGTACATATTGGCATTGGCAATGCAAAATCTTGCCAATGCCCAAAGACAAGTTTGCATAGAGCTGAGTTGGAACTTGGAAACTCATATTATCAAAGATTGAAAATAATAAATCAAGTCACTGTATCACCTTTTCTAGCAACTTCCACTCTTTAGGTGGTGGAATTGCCATTTGTTCTAACTGATATTGTTTGACTTAAAGTTTTGTTAACATTTCATGATTGTAATTGGAAGTGGAACCTGTCTTGAATTCTTCAGTCAATTTTGCATTCAAGGTTATCAGTGTTCTGATGGAATCCAAATAGTTCACATCTAGGTTCTAAGGAAACTGGTCCAAATCAATCTTCCTTGCACCTTCCATCTTCTTTCTGAAACCATCCTTTCCAATGAATCACTCATTTGTGTCAAAAGCCTCTAGAAAACCAAGCTCTGTGAAGCTCCTTACCTTTTCATCTTGTCTGCAACCAAATGCAAATATTCCTTTGTTACACACATTCTCGAACACTTTTCAATGATAGATAACTTCATTAAGGTTTCAATCTGATTAGTAATCCCTTTTGATTTCAGATCATTGTCACTAGCTTTGTAGACTATTTGTAGAACTTAATTTGCAGATTTCTCTAATTCCAACACGTTTTTGTTGTCCACTAAATATTTGCTGAGCTTCTTATAATGTTGTCTGATAGCATCAATCAATTGAAACATGTCACACAAATGATCAAACCTTTGCATTATTTCATCCCGGATCTTTTGTTTCATATGCCTCACTGTATCTCTACAAAATGCAAATAACTTATTTTGAGAAGACTTAATTTCTTCTTTTGCTTATGTCAGCTCTGTCTCCAATCTTTCATTTGTTTTTCTCTGTTTCTCTAATTTTTGTTCCCACTGTGCATTTCCATTCACAATGCTTAGTTTTAATTTTTTTGAAGTGGATTTTTCCTCATCATATTTCTTGTTGCTCTCATCTAGCCTTCGCTTCAGGTCATTCACTTCTCTCTCATTTGATTTATCCTCTTTGCTTGTTGATGTAGAGGCATATTTTATTATTCTTTTTTCTAATTCATTGCTCTTGTTATCTGTTGCTTTCTTCTTTGCTTTCTCACTTGCTAGGTCTGCCTGTAACTTTTCTATTTGGGTCTTCAACCTTTTCTTCTCTCTATCTTGCTTTAGCAATGATGTGTACACCAATTTATTGTTCTTCTTTGATACATTAATTTTGTTAGTATTTTTCAGGCCAAAAAAATCCAATTGAAAATTAGTTACCTGGTATTCAAATCGATCAATCTGATTTGTTGGTTTGTTTTGAACTATGGGAACAACAATTGTGTACTCCATGATTTATTTATTTGTGTCAAATGTGGGTAATACCATGGTTATTGCAGGCTCTAAAGTTACAATAGATGCACTCTCCATCAGTTGCTTCTTTTCTTTTTTATTCAAGTCTGATTTCTTTTTAAACTCTTCAATGAAATCATAACCTGGGGAGGAAGGAACAATGGAATGCTTGAATGGCAAAGGAATATGAGTACTTGCAATTGCTAATGATGTCACACCCACACTAACTAGAATTGGGTGAGTGCCTGGAAATAAATCCTTTGTGGTGGATCCACTGATAGTGCTACTTGGACTTGTCAAAATCCTTTGCCTCTTTTGATTGACTTGATCACCCGGTGTTTCTGTGGTATGTTTTATTGTTTTCCTCTTAGTATTGTGTGTAATTTATCATTGTAGCACATGTTGACCACTACTAGTACTACTACCCATACCATCGCCACCAATGGCACTCCCAGTTGCACTAAGTTGTCCACCAAGGGCATGTCCTAGTTGTGATTGTATCTGACCATGATGATAAGGATTAGAAGCTCTAACAAATTGAGTTTGACTTGTATGCCCTTGGTCTACTTTTTCACCTCTAGGCCCAAGGCTAGATTTATCAACTATTTTTCTATGCTCAACATATGTTATTGTCCAAGGGCCTTGTCCTTTGGACCCCAAAGGACCACCTTCATAACCAATTTTTTCAAGTATGGTTGCTCTTGAAGTATATGTTGAAGCATATGCTTCTTTTGCAGCCTCACTTAAACTAGGTTTGTAATTGGCATGGATTTGTTCTTCTTCTTCCCTATCAATATCATCATTAGATTCGTCATTAGATTCATCACTTCCTTTGCTTCCACATTGATTAGGATGCTCTATATTCCACAATTTTCTAAACTCTTTATCTTCTTCGTTAGCTCCATATTCTATAAGAGCTCTTGGATCACCTAGATCCTTCCTCATAGACCAAAAGGCAGTAATTTTTTATTGTGACCAATTTTTATCTATAACTTCTTTCTCTAGAGAACTTGGAATTTTTACTCTACTAGATGTTTTATCACTTTTTTCATAAAAATTGTTGTATGTCCTGATTGTCTTTCAGTGCAATGCCATAATTTCTGTTGAAAAATGTTCAAAAGAAATACCATTTTCAACAACACTTTTCTCCATTGCTATTTTGACCTCATCCCAAGAATCCTTGTTTCTCAAGTTTTCAAGCAAGGGTTTACTTTGATGTTGAATTCTATTTGCAGCATTCCTATTGGCCACAATCATTGATTTAATGATGTCACATGGATCATACTGCTAGTGACAGATAGCATCAAAGTCAAAAAAATTCAAAAGATTATGTGCCACACTAAATGCTTTTCTCTCGAATGTGAACCCTCCACATGAAAAAGGTAAAGAAAGAAATAAGGTCTTCTTTTGTTGACTGAGAAAGTGTAGTTCATCAACACTCTGCACCTGCCTTACATATTCCAATGCAAAAACCCTTTCTATCACATTTATTGGAAGTTTGTATAGCTATACTCCCGATCCATAAAATCTTAGCACAGTATATTCTTCCATTAAGTACCAATCAACCAATTGTATTTCTTTTCCTAGTTGCATGCAATTTCTACATGACATAGGCAATCTAGGCATTGAAGTATTTGTAATTAATTGATGCAATGGAGCCAAAAAGTAGTCTATAAAATTATTGTAGTTCCTTCGAGAATCATGCATCCTTATCTCAATGGTCCATTCATATACTAGAGCCATTTTATTTTCCTTTGCATTACTATAGGGCTGAATCTGAAGCTTGTTGGCCTGAAACATTCGTCTAAATTTGAATAGAAAAAGATAGCAAAAGTAGGTTGTGAACCTAAATGTCTTGGTGGAACCTGCTTTAATCATTAAAAATTGTTTATGCATGGATTCTACAATCTGCTGAGTATAATTATATTTGACATGTTCATAAGCATAATGGATATTATATACCATTTCAAGGAGGCTTGCACCCACTTCCAAATTGCTATCCAGACCGAGGCAAAATGATAGCATGGAAATAGTATCCTGAACCCATGGTTTAAAAATACCCAAATTATAAGGAGGCTTATGATCACCTTTCAATTTGTTTCTATCATTAACTATTTTATTTAAGAAATTATTTTTCAGCCTTTCTTCCACTGCTTCATAATCACTAGCAAGCTTTTCTAGGTCAATGTGGTGGTTTCCAAATTCTTTGGTTGTAAACCCCAACACTTTTCCAAGTTCTTCTGCATTAATGGATAAAAATTCTTCTTGGTTATCTTTATTGACAATTGCTCTTTTCTTATCATCA
Source organism: Sequoiadendron giganteum (assembly GCA_007115665.2). NCBI lineage: Eukaryota > Viridiplantae > Streptophyta > Pinopsida > Cupressales > Cupressaceae > Sequoiadendron > Sequoiadendron giganteum. Next base: position 452,833,212 of record CM021109.1, on the reverse strand, counting down.
TAATTTTTGGCATAGACCATGATAAATTTTGGGCAAGGGAAAACTTCATGTAACATCATGCGCCCTAATCCAGTTACCCACGGTGCACTGATACTATCAACTTGTGTTTACTTTGCAGCCTTATTCTGAGATGAAAATATAAGTTCTGAGGTATGCCTACCATAGATTTCAGGATCATAAATATCATGGTACCCATCGGTGAAACCTGGGGTTTTAAGAAATTTTGCATAATATATTTTTTTATTGGACATTGCTCTAGTGTTACTGGTGGTAGACATGCTTATACAAATGTGAAGTTGTGAATTTTGAATTCCCTAATAATTAATACCTATTAGTCCTCCTTAATTTTAATGAATTATTGAGTCTCTAAAGTCTAAACAAAAACTTCAAACTTTGACAAAATAAGATTTTAAGAAATGTCAAACGATGAAATGTAGCCACAAGAGTTATTTCACTTACCCAGATTATGAATCCCGACTCTTGAAAACTGGAATGGCGTTGTTGGAGGTGGAACCGTGGAATCCAAAATAGGGTGGTGCACTACAATGAGCAATCTAAAGAGTGAAGACTTTAAAAATAACTGTACAATTTCAAAGTGCAAAGTGTTTTAAATGATTTTTTCTCGTAATTGGAACATTAAAGTGAATGACACATCTTAGGAGTTAGGTCTGCAAGACTACAAGTTGCAAATTCTTAACCTTTGATCTTTCTAAATCTAACGGTTATAGGGTGATTCCAGAGGTTTAAGTTGGGAAGCCCATCACTCTGTGCATTTCATTACGGAATGCAACTACAACCATACATCAAATGTTCATCCAATGGTTGAAACTTGAGTAATTTATGGTATTAACTTAAAAAAATAAACATGACACGTGTTTTAAACTTTTGTGTGCTAGGATTGGCATCAAGGCCAAGGGGCTAGTAACTTAATGTTGCAAAGGACTTGAAAATATCTCCCCATGTGCTGACCCTCTCACTTAAGAAAAATCACTTGACTTGATAGTTGACACTTAGCAGTACAAAGTGTTTTAAATTCTTTTTTTCTTGAAATTGGAGCATTAAAGTGAATGACACGTCTTAGGTCTACAAGTTACAAATTCTTAATCTTAATCGTTGATCTTTCTAAATCTAATGGTTATAGGGTTATTTCAGAGGTTTAAGTTGGCAAGCCCCTCGCTCTGTGCATTTCATTATGGAATGCAACTACAAACATACATCAAATGTTCATCCAATGGTTAAAACTTGAGTAATTTATGATATTAACTTTAAAAATAATCTTTAATCACTTGACAGTTGACACTTAGTAGTACAAAGTGCTTTAAATGCTTTGTTTCTCGAAATTGGAACATTAAAGTGAATGACACGTCTTAGGTCTACAAGTTACAAATTCTTAATCTTAACCATTGATCTTTATAAATCTAATGATTATAGGGTGATTCCAGAGGTTTAAGTTGGCAAGCCCATCACTCTGTGCATTTCATTACGGAATGCAACTACAACCATACATCAAATGTTCATCCAAGAGTTGAAACTTGAGTAATTTATGATATTAACTTAAAAAAATAAACATGAAACATGTGTTTTAAAGTTGTTTTAACTTTTGCTGGCTAGGATTGGCATCAAGGTGAAGGGGCCGGTAACTTAACATTGCAAAGGACTTATTATAGCCTACATATTACATAATGCAAATCATAGAAATTTGTGTGACAAGATCCATATTATAGCCTACATAATTACATTGCATCCATAAACAGATCTAAAATCCCGTATGCGTAGTCCTTCCCCCATTCCTAACAAAAATCAATACCATAGGCATCAGCCTAACAATGCTTTATCAGTGGAACCCCCATCATAGCCCTTTCGATGGCCCGAAGGCGAAGACTCATAACTCATAAGGTGCGCTCCCCGATATACCGATAGAGTCAACAAAAGTAAGCACATTGCTGTAACACATAAACATCGGTGGAACAAATGATTGCATTCCCTTGATGGCTCGATATAACCATGAATTATCAAGTGCATATTGCATAAAGTATATTACTTAATTTCTCAAAAGAAAAAAACTGATTTGAATATATTAAATTATTAATAGACACTGAAGTTTCGAACTCAAAAAACAACTCTTTACTCTTAAGCGTAAATGAATAAGGAAGATTCAAGAATAACACAACACAACCATTTATTTTATTGCAATTGAATTTCAATGTCACATTATTACATATTTTTACAGACGAGTAGCAGTGTAGCTCCTATTTTGTATAAATAACATATGTCAGTGTGTCACTTTAGTACTTTACATAGACAAAATTTAATAATTTATTCCAAGTTGTTGCTCGTTACAATGGATTACAAATTGATTCCAATTTCCAAGCTTCTACTGCTGAAAATTTACTACAAATGTAACTCTAAAAATAAATGCATGATTCCAAGCTTCTATTGGTGACAACGTATACAAATGTGGCTCTGAAAATAAATTCATGATTCCAAGCTTCTGTTGGTGGATTTGCCAACCATGCTGGGGAAAGGGGGTTCTAACCAATCTTGGGGAAATGGGAGCCGTGAAGATACAAAATGTACTTATCCCCTTCGAGAACCAGAGTCATACAAAAGATGTTATACAAATGTCTCTTTGAAAATAAATGCATGGGGCTTGCCTGGCCAGCCATGCTGGGGAAATGGGAGCTGTTAGAATACAAGAGGAGAAGGAAATCTTCTCCCATCTTTTGCATGCAGCTTCGATGCACTGGTATAGCACTTACCTCCATCAGAGCTCCTCATCCTAGTTCAAAACCTATCTGAGAAGTCAGGTTAACCAAATCAACTTCTTTCCAATTCCACCCATTCTGAACTTGAAGGAAATTAGTCTTTTACTAATTACTATGTAACTACATAACTATAGGTAGGAGAATTTATAGTATCCCCAATACTGCATCATCTTCTTCATGAATCCTTATTAACCCTAGAAAATAAAAACCCTTATGACACTATCCACTATTCACTGAATCACTATCCCTATTTATGGGCCACTAGTACCGCTACCAACCTATATAATTAAATTTTTTAATTTGATTGACGTCTGGCTACATGCCAGCTGTACCTCAAGCTGACAAGCTATCAAAATTATTGATTCAACAGTGCCACTCAAAGTTCAAACGATATGAAATCATTACAAATATTATTTCATTAAAGCTATGAGTTGTCCAAGAAATTGCTTCAGATTTTCATATCATGATAATATGGAATTAATCGTCGCCACTACTTGCACTAGCAGTACGCCAACCACACTTTCTTCAAAAAGATTAAAAATTTCAATTAAATGAAATGTACAATGTTGAGGCATTGAAAAGATAGAATGAGTGATGAGTGATGTGCCTTGATCTCGCCACATGTCCGCATCTAACGGTTATAGTGTTATTCTAGAGGTTTCAATTCACAAGTCTAATGATTCAAAGATTTACTTCTGTAATTTAGCTCTTTTTGGTGTGTGAAAGAATTTGAGAAGACATCCCTTAATGGCACCTTGCAATTCATTAAATGAGCTGACACTTCGAAAGTTGTGCATCCCGCCGAGGTCATCCAATCGTTGAGAAATAGAACTTTATAACCATTTGTATGGTAATAAAATCTCAACCATTGATTTCTAGAAATCTAATGGTTCTAGTGTTATTCTGGAGGTTTCAAATCGTAAGTCTAGTGCTTTAGAGATTTACTTCTGGAATGCAACTACAGTTGTCCATCGAACATTCATCGAACGACCCCTATGATTTTTCTTTGGCATATCTATTTATTTCGCCACTGGATTTTTTTATTATTTTGAGATTCTTTTTTATTCACCAATGAAAATATATTTTTTGCTTTGAAAAACGGTTTTAATCGCCAATGGAAAAAAAAATCTGGTTTGAAAAATGGTTTTAATTGCCAATGAAAAAAAAAATTGGCTTGAAAAACAGTTTTAATCGCCAATGAAAAATGTTTTATTCAATTAAAAAAATTTGCAATTCGCCAAGATTTTTCATGAGCTTCCAAGGATTATAAAAGATTCACCAATTGGGATTTATTTTTTTTCCCGAAAAATAAAAAAAATCGCCAATAAAATTAATATTTTTCATTGGGAAGTATATAGGATTCACCAGGATTTTACACTTGCGTCAAGGGGGGGGTTTCTTAATGTTTTCCCTGATCTGCAAACCAAAGAAGAATCTTGGATGAATCCCTACGACTACTCCATGTAAATTTCCTCATAAAGATCCTCGTGAATAAATGCACTCTTCACATCCATTTGATGTACCGCGCAACCATGAGCTGCAACAATAGCAAGTGTCAAGCGAATGGAGTTCATCTTAACAATAGGTGCAAAGGTCTATGTGTAATCAACACTTGGAACCTATGAGAAACTTTTTTCCACAAGTCGAGCCTTGTATTTATGCACACTACCATCCGCTGCATACTTGGTCTGATAGATCCACTTACATCGAACCATCTTTCTCCCCTTAGGGAGTGGAACTAAATCCCATGTGTTGTTTCTCATCAAGGAACTATACTTGTCCTCCATTTCTGAATCCCACTCTGGAATTTTGGATGCTTCCTTGAAGGATTGTGGATTAGTAGCAATAAAAGCATGTGGAAAATCTTGATGTTGTGACTGAGTCCTTCGAGTATATGAAGGATCCCCAACAAGAGAACCCGTTGACTCAAGATCCTGTCAAGCCTAATGAGGTCTAGTAGGGGATTAAGGATGAGGCTCCTCAATTGCAAGTGGACTCTACAAAGGTGTGATCCTGCGAGTTGGAGTTGAGTGAGAATCATCATTTGAGTCGCTATCATCACTTTCCACTACGGAGGAAGGAAGAGGAGGATTAGAAGCCAAGCTAGGAGAGCTTTCCTCAAAGTGAATGCTTCTCTCATTGTAAACAATTATCTCATATCATTGAAACCATTGATAAGAATACAGTTTATTCTTGTCACATTTCATTCTCTCTTTTTGTGTTTTCCATTTGGTCTCAAGATCTTGGCAGCCATAACCAATTCGAACATGCGTGCCCAAGCTAGACGGCCAAAAACTTTGAAGTGTCTCACAACCAGTTTTCTAACACACCAAGCCTCAAAAGGATTCATACCCTTCAAAACCTTATGGGGAACCCGATTTTGGACGTGGGTGGCACAACTGACAACTTCTACAGAAAATTGAGGACCAAGAGAACAAGCATGAATCATGCAACTAGCCATCTCCTTAAGGGTTCTATTCTTCCTTTCAGCAACACCATTATGATGTAGAGTGTATGCAACTCAATGCTGAGGATCAATCCCCTCAAGAGTACAAAATTCCTCAAGTCTATTGTTCACATATTCCCTTCCATTATCTGTGCGAAGAATCTCGACTTGCTTCCTTGATTGCTTCTCAACATGAGCCTTGAAGGCTAGAAATCTATCAAACACTTCACTCTTGTGAACAAGAAAATAGACCCAAGTGAAGTGGGATTAGTCATCAATGAAGGTGAGGACATAGTGGGCCTTGCTGAATGATGGCACTGGAAATGGACCTGCTACATCACTGAGAATCAATTGAAGAACTTCCAAAGCTCTCCAAGATTTCCCTTTGTCAAACTTCTCTTCTGGATGCTTACCCAAGGAACAACCTAAACAAACACCATCGAAAAAGCTGATTTGAGGGAGTCTTGTAACCATATCCTTGGAGCTAAGCTGCTGAAGATAGTGGTAATTGAGATGTCCAAACCGCTCATGCCATAGCTTACTACCTGAATTTGAATGAGTGAGTAATGTTGTAGAAGGAGACTTAGGAATAAAGTGGGAAAATGAGTAAAGTTGCATGTTGTGATTGGCTTGTCCCACTGCAACCAAGGCATCATCCTTAAGTTCTTTGACCACAATTGAATCTGGTAGAAACTCAACTTTCTTGCCATCTCCAAAGTGAGTGATTTGGTAGATTGAAAGAAGATTGGTGCTGAAGTTAGGAACATAGAGAACATCCTCAAATGTTCCATCATCCATGACAACTGAACCTTTGCCTCCAACATACACTTGAGTATCATCTCCTATGAAGATTTGAGGTACCTTACATGGCTCCAAAGAAGAAAACCGCTCCCTTGTAGAACCCATGTGATGAGTAGCACCTGAGTCAAGTATCCATTGCTGTGAAGAACCTGTAGTAGCCATAAATGCTTGCCCTTTTCCTTTTGATTGTGAGGAAGTGGAAGGAGATGAATCCTTCTTCTTATAGGCAAATGGAAAATTGATGTTGTTTTTCTTGATGATGTTTGTCAACTCATCAATTTGCTTATTATGGCAATGATGCTCATCATGACCAAATCTCTTGCAATATGAACAAGTTGGTCTCTCCTTCTTGCTTGAATTTCTCTTCTTAGGAGAAGGTGAAGAATTCCTTTGTTGTGGAGAGGATTATTGTTCTTTATCTTGTTGTGTCTTTGGCTTAAATTGATTTTGCTTCTTGTTGGAACCTTTTCCTTGAGTCCCTTGATTCCCTTGATTAGGCACCAAAGCTTTTGACTTTGAAGACTTGATAATCCCCATGCTTATCAAATTTGCTTGCTCTAACATCAAAATTTATGTGAATGCATCAAATGATGTAAGAGTGAAAGAAATACCCATTGTCAAGCGATGGGTTTCGAAGCTAGAAAAAAATGTTGCATATTTTGATGGTAGCTTTCCCAACAAATTGTAGACCAATTGTGCATCCTTTTTGTCAATGCCACAATCCTTAAGTTGTGCTCTTAACTCATTTGCCTTAGTGACATAGTCTTGGATTGTATAAAAATTCTTAGGATCTAACATTGAGAGATCATTGCCAAGCTAATAACCTCTAATCTCATCAACTTGGCCATACAATTGACCAAAATTTTCCCAAGCTTCTTTAATTGTTTTACACTTTTCAATTTGAAAGATTAGATCTTTTGTTACATATTTCCTCAAAGTTCCAAGAGCCATAGTATTTTAGTGAGCTAATCCAAATGAGCATTAGGATCAGTTTTAGGATTAGATGGTGCAACAATAGCTCCATCAATATAATGAATCCTTTTTCCATCAACTTACTCCAAGCATCAATTTTTTGAGAAGCATAGTTATGTGGAGTTAACAAAGGAAACTTAGAAGAACCCATAGCAGCAAAATGAAAGAGAACAAGAGAGAGAGAGAGGCACAATCACAGAAGACACCCCCCAAATTCACTCAATCAAAGAATCCCCCCCCAAAAAGATGATTTGGCACTTTATATTTAGTGTGTTTACAATGGCCACTTGCAAGCCAAGAAAAATGGGCTTCTGATTTTTAATGTCTTACAACAACCTTAAGTAGGCAACAACAGACTCAAATGACTGATACAAAAGACCAAATTGAGATATTGTCCTTACAAATGTTGAAATAGGCCAAAAGTGACCAAGTGTTGAAAGTACAAATTCTGATCACAATCACTACAAACTAATGGCACCACTATGAAGCTTAGAAAAAATCATGCACTTTCAAAAAAAATGGCACCTAAAAAGGAGTTCGTATGAGCCTGAACGAAGCCCCAAAAGTTGCAAAAATGGTGACAACTCAGCTACACCTATGAGAAACTGAATTTTCTGAAAAATATGTGCATCAAAATCAAAAACTGATTACACCAGTGCGTAGAGCACAAAAAATTAGCACAAATAAAAAAAGATTGCTCAAAAAAGGGAGTCGAAATGAGCAAGATATGAAGCTTTGAAGTTGAATTGCAAAATCAAAACTGCCAATGGTGAAGGGGGGAAATTTTTTTTTTTAAAATGCTGACGTGTTGCTGACTTTAGCAATCTGGTAGGTTAAATTTGACAGCCATTTGGCTCTCACGGTCACTGTCACCACCTACCATAATATTCTTTTTTGGGCTGCCGGAATATACTATGAGGTGGAATCTTTCACTGCTATCGGAATATTCCAATTGGAATATTTGCCGGATATTCCTCCCCTTTTTAACCACCGAATTTTGAGAAGCCAACCAATTTGATAAATGATGCCAGAATTTAAAAAAAAATGTCGAGTTTTTATATTTTTTTTTCACTTGTCAGTATATGGGAGGTGGGGCTACGTGGGTGTGCATGGCTAACTGCGATCATGCCAAGTGGCACCTGTAGGGCGCAAGTACCCTGCCCCTGGTACGACTATGCAATCGGTATGTCTGTGTACCGGTTGTAGAATTTCCCTTTTTTTTTATTTTATTTATTTTTTGATTTTTTATTTTTCAAATCAATTTTTTTTTTGAAAAAACTTTATACAAAACTCAATTTTTCTAAAAAAAATTTCAATTTTTTATTTATTTAAAAAATCGTACTAGACGTAATAATGGCATTCGTACGGTCGAGGAGGAGAATTTTTTTCTAGATGGCTCCGGACAAAGTTGTTCGATTTTGACGAATTGACAGTAAATCTTAGCGTTTTTGGCCCTTTTGGATGCGATGTCGATCTCCTTTTTGGCTGAAAATGCTTAAAAAATATGGCTACCTCCTAGATCTGACAACCACCTCTGATCTTCAAACCCTTGTAGATTTGGCCTCCAATGTCCAACTGAAACAAAACAAAAGGAAAATTTGTCTTTCTTGGACACTCCAGACGCAATGGCGAACTCAGAAATGATGCAACAAGCTCCCAAAATGCACCTGCAATACAAGGCCAAAAATGGACACCGTGGCCAAAAGTTATGAATTTTTCAAAAAAAATGAATTTAGCTTCGAGGAAAATAGGTTTTCTAGCAAAAAAGTTTAATTTTGATTTGATTTCTAAAAAATCTACTCAATTTTTGTAGACAATAATAAAAACCCAAAAATATTTTGATGCGAAAAATATAACCCTAAAATCGTTTTTTGATCGAACAAGCAGAAGATGAGAAAATGATTTTTTTCAACCTTCAGCCAAGGGAAAAATGATGCACGCTACTTTTTGTATAGTGATTTCCTCTAGATCTGTGTAAGATTTGCAAAATCTAAAAGATACCCAGTTCAGATTTTGACCTTGGCTACAAAACCCATAAATCGTTTTTCTTGCAAATGAGTGAAAATTGGATTTTTAAAGCAAAAATGATGATGACTTTAATAAAAAACGGCTTGCAACAAACCCTTGTTTGCCAAAAATGCAAATGGTGACCAAATTGAGTGAAACAAAAGCCAAATCTAATTTTCTTAACCCTCCTAAATGCAATGTTGAGCTCGGATTTGGACTAGCAAGCTCCAATATAAACCTACAATAAAAAATCAAAAATGGAACCTCCCCATATCTGGTATCTCTCTTTGGAAAAAGACTCTCCAATGGCACCCAACCCACTCTGATACCATGTTAGAATTGGCTATGGCTGCCAAGATCTTGAGACCAAATGAAAAAGCACAAGAAGAGAGAATATGATGTGACAAGAATAAACTATATTCTCATCAATATGATTGTGATTGATTTACAATGAGAGACCCCTTGGTTATATAACCAAGGTCAGTACATAGAAGGGCATAAGATTATGGCAAGTGTCGTAATCTTATGACATGAGACAACTATGAAAAGCTATCACTCCACCTAAAGTGGAAAAGTGATAATGTAATAATCACCATAAATGGTGGATCACCCACAAAAGGTGGGGAGATAATCACATGATATGTCCACGAAAGGTGGAAGTGATAAAGTAATAACATGATAAGTCCACCCAAGGTGGAAAAGTTCCAACTACCTCCTATGTGGTCCCTAAGTAAACTTAATTAAGGTGTAATTATGACCTATGACAAGGTACAACACATTTAATTACACCAACACCTCCTTGAATCTGGTATTTCTATGAAGAAAATGCAAGATTGTACTCATGATCTCTCCAAAAAGGAAATCCAAAGGCACTCCAATAGCTCTGATACCATGTAAGAATTGGCTATGAAGGTAGCCACCCAAGATCTAGAGGCCTAATGGAAGCACACACATAAGAGAGATAGAAACAATATGACAAGAATAGACTGCATTCTGTCAATAATGCAAATAAAATCAATGTACAAATGTAGTAGAGACCCCTTGGTTATATAGCCAAGGTGAGAACATAGGAGAGCATAAGATTATGACAAGTTTCATAATCTTATGACATGAGAGAACTATGAAAAGCTATCACTTCACCTAAAGTGGAAAAATGATAATGTGATAATCACCACAAACGTGGAAAGGTAATCACATGATATGTCCATGAAAGGTGGAAGTGATAAAGTAATAACATGATAAGTCCACCAAAAGTGGAAAAGCTCCAACAACTCCTATGTGGTCCCTAAGTAAACTTAACTAAGGTGTACTAATGACTTAGGACAAGGTACAAAACAATTAATTACACCAACAGTATTAATAGCAGTAGCATATTGATAATGTCTATAGATCTATTTCCCCCCTATGCAGGGTCTAGCTACATTTTAATCTTCTAAACTTGGACACTAGCACAACCATTGGATGCCAATGCAACCATAACAATGTGCATGAACTATGATTTTTCCTACCTCATAAACAACACTAGTAATAGTGTGTTATTCCTTTGAACAATATTTTACTCTATAACAATATCCTTGTATTTTATTATTCATTTATTTATTCAATTAACATATTTCTAATAGTTGAAAAGAAATGGAGCTTCTCATTCCCACTCCCGCTAATCATTCAAATGGCTCTCCCATTTGCATGACCCTACAACTACCTTCATGTTTGTAGTTGTCACCTTTGTCCTCTTCTTTTATCTGTGATGTGTTGTTGGGAATTATTCCTCTTGTCGACCCTAACTATCTTGGTTCTATGCCTAGGATTGATTCAACCCTCACTCTTGGTGTTGTGGACGTCGGCTATGCCTATCATATGGTTCTTTCTTTCGATAGATTTACCCCTCCTCTAGTGACTACAACTTATGTGGGTGTTCGCAGTTTTTCTCAAGCTACCAGGTTTAGTCCTCCTCATTCTCTTTATGTGTCTCACCCTCTTCTATGTTCCAAACAATCCTCGATGGTGGTTTGCAATGTGGATGTGGTTGAAAATAAGGGTTTCTACTAATGTCGAGGTTTGTTGTGTAAATTCTCCAACCTTAGACCTTCTCTCCCTGACTTGCAAAGTGGGTGTTGAATTATTAGAGGCCCATCATGGCTAGAAAGATTCATCTTTTCCCTTGTGCTAAAGGTTTTTCATTGCTTCCTTTACCACTTTTGAGGAAAAAAAATTGGTGTTGGGTAAACTATGGGCTTAGGGAGATCACTCTCTCTTGATCAAACCTTAGATAACCTTCTTTAGATGTCATTGTTGCTTTGCAATTGGTCACTTGGTTTCAAATTGATCCATATTGCATCACAAAGGCTTTGCTACTTAGTGAAAGAATGCTATTAGGGATCACTTGACTGTCCATGCTCTTAAACCTTCAATGGATGTCTCCTCTAAAGATATTAAGTACCTTTCTTTTGAGGTGGATTTGGTATGTCCTATTGAACCTTCTTGGGCTCCTCATACTCTATGCTCTCTTGTCTCATCAATGATTTATGCTCAACTCTAGTCTTCTCTTGTGGTTGATGATTTCCTTTCACATTGTTGTGAGGCTTCTATTCCCCCTTTGAGAAGTCCTCTTGAGAGGTATCTCCTTGTGCTTCTCCTTGTAATGAAAACTTGGATGATAACATTAACATTTCTTGGAATATTTCTTGTAGGAGGAAAGGTCTTTCTTCTACCTCTTTCCATTCATATTCTTGTGTCGTGACTAATAAGGGAATTTTATAGGGTCAGGATCCTTATTTTCTACTTCTATCTGGTTCTTTGCTCTGGTCAAAAGCATTATTGTTCTTTGGATGGTTTTCCCAGTATCACTACTAGTGAGACATGTCTTGCTTTCCTTTAAGGTTTTTTGTAAAAATTCTAGTGTAACATGCTAACCCTTCAATGAAGTAAAAATTCCTAATTTTCTCACTTTATGAGTAAATAAACTATGTAACAAGCCATTACAACAAATAAAATTCTTTTCTTTATTGAGAATATATGAACAAGGATGCCATAACATAATACAATAAGGATTCCATTTAATTACAATAATTCATAAGTTACAATCATACAATAATGCATGCATTTACAAACATAGCTCAATGAGATTTAGAACAAATATCTTATAGATAGTCCAGGATCCTTCCTTTCAAATCTTGGTTCTTTTTTCGCATGTTGTGGAGGAGAAGCATCACTCAAGCACTTTTCTATCAACCACGAACTCTAATGCAATCCTAGCACATTTATCAATGATAGATGGCCCTTCCCTTCAATGAAGATATTGGTAGAGTGACTAAATAATGACAACCAACTAAGCATATAGTTATGTCCTACATAACTAAAACTTGTAAACCCACAATATGGAACTAGCATGTAATATTGGATCACACTGAACTAACAGTGGAGCGAGAGGTAGTCACACTACTTTGGCCAAAGTGTTCTCATTTAGTATTTTGAATGAAGGTCATCTATCACATACACTACTCAGGGCCGATTTGACTTAAGGCCATCTTAAACTACACATAGGTATTTCCTTCAATGGATAATCTATCACCCTAGAGATAGCCTATCACCATTTCTACATACTTGGAATAAATCTACTTTAATAAAGTAAAAACACAAGCTTCCTCCCTTACTGGATAAACAATCCTAGGAGTAAACATAAGCTATTCTAGTTAAATCAATAACCTTACTAAGAGTAACTCATATGCCACTCATATTTAATTATATCTAATATGTAATACCTATGATAAACACAAACCTTCTATAATGGAGTACATACAAGAACATCATAAAAATAACATAATAGCTTCTATCTCCTTTTCAAAGCCATTCTAGTTTCCCTAAATGCAAGTACTCATAAAATACAATTCAAAGCATTCATGGAGAACAATCTTTCATAAATAAAATAACAAAGAAGAATATCCTAATGCCTATTTTCGCTTATGCAATCAATTGACATTAATGCAACTTCCCCAAACAATAACTAGCTTGATTATAACTTCTCAAGAGATGACAAAATAGACCTCTAATACTCAAGTTGGTAGAATAATTCTCTCAAATACTATCCTCTCACAAATAAAATAGAACTCCCACTCTCTTTCAAATAAAATTGAGTAAAGTTGATAATAATGCACAGTAAAAATGCTTGCAATAATGAACCCTCAACAAATGTGTTTTCCCTGCTATTTATATAGCATAAATGAGGCCTCACATCCTACAGTTTAGGCATGGATATTGACAACAATTTCCATACACAACCTACTCACTCGACTTATCAAAAAGGTGGCATAAATATAAGAACTTACTTGGCAAATCACAATTGCAAATCAACCTTGTTGATTGATAGCAATCAGAGACATTCAAATCAGAACATGATTGATATAGTGCAATTCAAATTACTCAAACAATGGAAATCTACAACAAACAAGTTTCCAAAGGTGGCACCAAGTAAATATTATCTAACCAACAATTGGCATGATTTCTATTATGTTTAAAATAGTCAACATCAAATATGCAACACCAAGTTTGCATCGACCAAGTATTGGTATGAGTTGATTCAAATAATAAATCGGTTTGACAAAGTCGTCGACTTGTTTACTAATCACCTTGTTTTCCTTTTACAGATGTTGGTTTAAGCTTAGTGATATGGTGTTTAAAGTTTACCAAGTCAACGCAGATTCCAATAAAGGCCCGTCGACTAAGTCTTCACCATATATCAACTTAAAGCTTGATGAGATAGATTATAGTATACATGGTCTACTATGCATGACAACAAGAGTAAAACTCAACCTCTCAAAATACAATCATAAGAACAAATAATAATGATAGTCAATTCCTAGAAAATTGTTAATATATTAAATATGTATATATATAATACTACATACACACACACACACATATATATAAATATTAATGTATATGTATATATATGTATACATATGTTAATATATATACATATATATACCTTACTCCAACTAAGAATGTATACATTTGATATATAAATAAGTATAAGAAAAATAGTATTCACATAATAAACACAATATATAGATTGTATAAGTATATATATATATGTATATAAGTATATGCCTCTATGTACATGTATGTGTATGTATACATATATCGATACATTCGTATGGGCATGTCCATTTTCCATCATATGCGTGTATCGATACATGTATACATATGGATATATGTATATATTATACATATATATGGGTGATCCCACAATAGTGGTTTACAATTTTTGGCCAAACTGGACACTAAAATTATTATTTTTAACTAAATCTTCACATTCGGGCACCTATAGCGGCTAAACCGTGAGGAATTTGAAGATGATGCAAACTAGAGTCTCCTCACATTTTGTCTGTAGATTCTAAAAATATTTTTTTCAAAAGTTTTGGAATCAGATTGCACTTCTTTTTCCATCTCCCATGAAAACTATTTTTTTCAAAAAATAACATTTTAAAAAAGTGACGCACATCGTATAATACATAACTTTTTTTCCATGAAGGAGAAAATTCTAATTCTTTCGAATTTAGATTTGTAACTCCGATATCTAGTGCTTCCACTTGGTTAGATAGTTTTTTATTGAATATTTTTTCTTTAATAAATTTTTGAAGTCAGACCAATTAAAATTCAGACATAGCACGACCGCATAATGCGTAACTTTTTTTGTATATATCAAAATTCAATTTATTTTTTTGTTGGATCAAGGACTTGAATATCTGGTGCACTCATATTTTTCAATTTTTTTTTGATAATCTGCTATTTTTCCACATGTGCAGAATAAAGACCTTCATTTTTGATGAAAAACCTATGTTTAATAAAACTAAAAAAACAAATACATAATAAAACCAAAACATATTAAAATTATATTTGTTGGATAGCTCGTTCTAAGGACTACTTGAATCTAGTTGGGTTTGTGAAGATTCCTCCATTTTCATCCTCAACCCGAGCTCTGAAGTGCCAAAATTTAGGTTTTTTTTGTGTCTTAGGGGGGGGATAGGGATAAGGGGGGTTCGTACAAACCCCTTCAAAGGGGTTAGCTCTAACCCCTTTCCTATGCATTTTTTTTGTTTTTTGATGGCCAAGATTCAAAGAGGTTCGCTCGAACCCCTTATGGGTTCAGTCGAACCAGCAGGTTCGTATGAACCCCCAAAATCAATTTTTTTTCCTTGGGGTCATTTTTTATGAGTTTTCCTTCCTCACTTGAATTGTAAACCACTATTGTGGCTTCACCCATATATATATGTACACATTCGATTCACATATAACCATTCACAATTATCATTATATTGATAACATTTACGTATGGTACATCTATACATATGCATATACATGTCATTAGATCTAATTGACATATATGTGTGTATATATACATGTACTCCACATATGTCCTTCTTATCAATAAAACCGTAATAATTTCCAAGAAAGAACTCTACTAATGTAGGCACATTGACTAAGGATGAATTACCAACTTCTCACTTAATGACTCAACTCAATTATTCTACTGTGGTGTGTGTATGCTCATGTAGTTTACGTTATCAATTATCCAACCAAGATCTTCTCTTAAGTGATACTTACCCTCCGCCTAGAGGAATTGAACATATACCTGCAACCACTAACACTTGCACATGACATTTAAATATTCAAAAAATATGTAGTATACATAATACATCTCCAAAGTTAGAGTATCAATTCAATAAACATCTATTCTCATATATGCAATACTTTTCACATAACATCAAATGAGATAATGTTCACTTATAACACATCGATAATAAAGTACAAGAACAATTTATTTATCTCCAAAATTCACATTACATTCATATTCACCCTACATAGTAATAGTAAATAGTAATTACACGATTGGGGTGTAACATTTGGGCCCTTTTTCTTGGCTTACCTAATCAGAAAACATTTCCAACTTATCAAACATTAATAATATAAAATCAAAATCCAATTTTTAATTAAGTGTTAGTTAATTCTAAAAATAAGTGTTATTTTAATGATTTAACATTATCTTAGCTAACACAATTGAATGGTTAAAATTAATCTATCTAAATAAATTGTTAATGTAGGTATTACATTATTTAGTGATGCAATTTTGGTAGTTATGATGAAAAAGAAAGCGCTTATAGTTATTTCAACTATATTTTTCTTATTTAAATACTTTTGTTATTCATCAATGAAACCAATGAAGCATTTACCCCTTCATATGGTATCAAAGTTGTTATCATGGAGAGTTAGTTATGCTAGTATGTAGTGATGTTCAGGGTGTTAGTTTCATTTAGAGAAGAACTTTTTCTTATGCTTTTAAAATGCTATCGAAGGAAGTTTGAGGTGTTGAAATGTGCAAGGAGGCATGGCATAGACCTGTAGATGACAACGATAAGATGTTTATACCTATGCATAATTGAGGTAAAACAAAATGTAGAGGATGCAGATAGTGAAGCATCTACACTATGTGAATTGACACATGATAAAAGGTTAACTTGTTTACCAGAGATTTTCCTTGGTAAATATCACCAAGTTTCTTCCACAAAGTAGCTACAGACATCTCCTCATGAACATTCAAGAGCACAGAATCAGCTAGACTCAGTCTTATCAATCCTCTTGCTTTTCTATTAGCAAGATCCCAAGCTTCTTGGGTTGTAGTTTGTGGCTTAGTTCCAGACACTGCAATCCAGAGGTCTCTATCCACAAGCAAGTCTTCTATCTTGAGTTTCCATAACTCAAAGTTTCTGCCATTAAACTTCTCAATATCTATCCTACCAGATGTACTCGCCATCTCACAATAGAAACAAGTTTAACAATGCAAGACTCCCACTGAAACAGTATTAGTGCAAAAAACTAATTTTCCCTAGCAAGGATAACACAAACTGGCCAAGCTCTGATACCACTTTGAAGGGAAAAGAATGCGGATCTACTGACCCAATAGTGCAGAATACATTCCCTTTTCACCTTTACTTCAGGGGAGAGAAGCAAAAACGAAAAACTAACAGTTTCAAAACTTATAGAGATGCATACAAACATGGCAATGAGAAACCATAAAGATAAGCAAACAAAGATGACACAATATTTATGTGGGAAAACCCTTTTAGGTAAAAAAACCACCACACAAAGTCAAATCTATTGTATTACAGTAATGAATCAATTACATACAATATCCAAACTTCTTTGTTCAGATCACAATCACCCAGAGAGTTTTAGATCCACTGTTACAATGTTTTCACAACATACAGTTCAAAACCCTCTTCAAGAACTCACGTCCTTCTTGTTCTTTAGCTCGCAACTTCCACTTGCTCTACAATTCATGACTCCAACTTAACTTATCTCACTTCTGAGAAATAGCATATCTTCATCCATATGTAACCGACTCAGAAGAGCAATGAAGTCCATCCTCAAATCACACAACTAGTCGGATCTGACAGATTTCCTACAGTGAGCTGACTTTGCATTCAAAGCCATTACTCAAAATGGTTGAGCTCGCCACCCTTCGTTGACAAACACAAATGCCACAATAACTATCTTGGTATCCATCCAATCACTATTCAACTAGGTGCCACACGTCTAAGACCCATCAACAATCACAGCTGATAGAGCAACCAAAACGGTCAAACAGACATCGGGCGTGACCAAGACTTCAAGTCATTAATAACACTGCCGGAGTCAGAGTCGGAATAGGAGTTGAAACAGGACTCCACCGAAAATACACACTGCCAGAGTCAGAGTCAGAACAGGAGTCGAAACATGACTCCATTGAAAATACACATTGCCGGAGTCGGAGTCGGAGTCGGAACAAGAATAGAAAACAAGACTTCACCAAAAAAGTCCAAGATCAGGAACCAATCTGGTTCCGGTCTCGCCTCCGCCAACAACAGGAAACAACAATCCAGAACCAGGACAAGGTGGAGGAAAACACCTCGAGTAGAATCCAAACATCCAGAAGAACCAGATCACAAAAGCAGGAGTCAGACTCGGAGTCAGAACATAAACTGAAATAGGAACCTGGCAAACGGACATTGCCAACTTCCAAAACTGGTTCCGCCTCCGCTAGAACCTACGAAGCGAGAAACAATAGATGGTAGGAAGCGGGGTCAGAGCAGGAACAAGAACCGAAACCCAGAACTTAGGCAAATAGAACAATGCCAAGTTCCATCCCGGTTCTGCCTCCGCCAGAGACCTGGAACTTAGGCAAACAGAACAATGCCAAGTTTCATCCTAGTTCCGCCTCTGCTAGAACTTTGCAAACAACACAAAATCACCAAGGCATGAAAACGAGGACTTCAAGCTGGAAGTTGAGACATAATTTCTCAACAATATCTAAAGTTAAGCCCTGGGTATGTGCAGGATCATCATGGAAAAAATAGGCCCTTAAGTGGTGATGAAAAATCAGAAAATCAGAGTCAAGCAATTTGACGTAAAAATTTGAATAAATTATCTATATTATTTAAAAAATGTAAGAATAGAATCTGTAGAAAATTGAATGTAGTTTCTAAACTAATAGGTTTATTTTTAAAAAAATCTATTTGATGAAAATTTGAAATTTCAATGCGATACTTAAATTTTAAGGAAAAAGAAGAAGTAGGTGTTTGTCTGACCACCCTAACCACAATAAAATGATAATATTTTTTTATAAGATTTTAGATATAAGTAGAGGACTCATGTCCCAATGTGATGTGTATTTTTTGTATTTTTTTTCCAAGTTAATAATTAATTATGATTTCTTATTACAACTTATAAAAAATATAAAAACTCCTATGTCTGACCACCTTAACTTGGTCAAAACTTCATGAAATTCATTTTTTTTTAATCCTATAGTATGCGGAGCATAGAATGTGACACATGTTTTAGATTCAAAAAATGTGATATCGTTTGAAAACTATAGATGTTTTTCAATCAGCCTATCAATCAGGATTTTAGTTGTAATTCAAATAGAAAATGAATAATAATTATTTATTAAATTCAAAGTAAATCATAATTTATATTAGTTGAAAGCTGAGAGTCTCCTTTAAAAACCCTTTTTCATTTCATCAATTTTGGGTAAAAAGAAGTCGTCAACCACATGGGCCATCATATCACTTACATATCACCAATATTTGGCCCATCATGATCCTGCACATACCCCCTCATAGTTACATCTATGAAAATATAGAGTAAGAAGGAGACACAAAATCTGGTAGTATTGTAGTGGTTGATCATGATGCCTTTTTGAGATCTAAACCCTCAACATACAATTTAAATTAAAGAATTAAATTTTTTCTAGGCCATGCGAGCCAAATATCCAAATCCATTTATCAAGGCCAACAATATCATCTAATTTGATTTAGAAATGAGCAAGATTGAGGATTTTATCAATTTTAATGTTGGTAGTGTCATCATGGTTAATGGAAGTCATAATGGAGGATGTGTTGAAATTAGAAAGTAAAATAGGAGTATGCACATCTATATGAGCTTCTAGAAAAGTTATAGGAGTTAACATATGTAGACAATCTCAAATTTCAAGGTACCTTCATTTTATTATGCTCTCAATGGTGCTAGTTTAAGCATTTGAGTTATTCACCTTTTCTACCAATTATTTTTGGAAATTATGTGTGATAGTGATTGCATCTAATTGATATTTTTTATTTGGAGAAATAAGGTTGGTATTATTTTACATTTAAAATAAATAAAATTGAGATTCCATTAGATAAGTATTTTGGATTCAATTTTCATACTTAGAGAATGAAAATCCAAATGCCATTAATATAAAAATTTATGGGGAATAGTAAGTGGAAAGGAAAAAACACCTACATATGCAAACAAGTTATTAGACTGAAATATAATAGGTGATAAAGCCAAGGATATTATTGGTATATTGCTCTTTATGAATCTCAATTACATCATATAGATTTGATAAATTATCAATGAAAATTTGGGATGATCCTGAATAAATTATTTGGAGAAAAAGCACCTAATGTAAAGTTTTCCCTAAAACATAAATAATTCAAGTTCAAAATGGAAGATGAAATCACAATGTCAAATCACATAAGTAATCTGAGGTCTCTGATTAGGCAACTAGCAGAAGTCAAGGCTCTTGGAGATGATGATGCCGGAGCTATATTTTTAAATAGTTTGCAAAGTTAAAATATAATAATGTTATTTTTAAACTTAGTCAAATAAATTCTTAAACCTTAGAAGATATTGTGCGTTTGAAATATGTGTCAAGTGAATGATTTAAACAATAAGAAATCAAACAAAAAAAAGATAAAATAAATAATTAAGATAAGGCATAGAAAGCTCAAACCAACATAATGAGACTCATGTTGAGTAGATTTTCCCAAGATTGTTGATTGGATGTGTTCTCACATAATTTTGATAGCATAATTGTGCTCCAAGTAAAAATGAGTGAGATCCTTGTTAAAATGGTTAAGCCATGGATATATAGGATTTGGATGAAAATGGATGAAGGGATAGGATTGCTTGATGGAGATCAAGGGTTGAGATGAGAGGTGATCTCTCAACTTGTGAGATTGTGTCAAGTGACACAATGAGATGAGTTGAGAGGGATAAGGGTATTATGGTGGGACAAGGCCCATGTGAAATGGTACCAAGGCCATGTCACAAGTACAAGAGGCCCATGTGGTTGATGTGATGGGGAGAGTTTGAGGATGTGATATGAGGTGAGAGTAAAACAAGAATTAAATAATTAGATTTAATTTTTATTTAGAGGAAAGGGTATTTTGGGATTAAATAAAATAAATAAGGGTCTTTATTCAATTTAATGGATGAATGGGATGGGGGTAAATAATTAAAGGCAATCGTTTAATTTAAACTAGGATATATGGATAATATAAGACATATATTAAGATTAAGGTTGAGATAATTGAATATTAATCAAATAATAGGATATTATTTAATTAATATAGAGGATACGAAATTGGTCGAATTAGGGGTAAATTAAGCAAATGAAAGAAATCAATTTTAGGTGTCTACAGATATGATTTCAACCCTTTTAGTAGAAGAAAAGAGAACTAATGCAAATGATACATAAGTTGATTCTCAACAAGAGACTACATTATATTCATGAAGTAAAAATAAAAGGTCAAGTACAAACAAAAGGTAAATTATAGGTTTTTACTATAAGAAAAAGTGCCACATAATTTGGCCTTGAAGAATTCGAGCCAGTGATCTTCTTAAAGGAAAACTCCAAGATCAATCAAATGAAGGTAACCTAGTCTATGTTGAGGATGAGGATTCAACAAATGATGACACTTTTGTTAATGATTCTAGCTTTGGTACTAATAATGGATTTGTACTATGAAACTTCAATATTGGAGGTTGGTGGCATTGAAGGATGGAGGAATATCCATCATCTCAAGTCAAATTCTCACTTTGAGATGGCAGTTTGCATGAGAAGCAATTTTTCTTAAAATCTTTTTACGTTGATAGATTTTAAAAATACATATATTATGAAGTTTGATTTTTTGAGATAATTAAGGGATCTTGTGCTGAAACTCAATATGGATTGTTACCTAGAGAGTTCATGAGACTGTGATCAAGAATTATACCCTTAAAACGGCCAAGAGAAAACTTGATGGATCTCTATGTGTGCAAATCTCAATATGGATTATTTTCCAATAATTCAATGTCTATGATTTGGGAGTTTGAAGAAAAGAGAACTTGAGAATTCAACTCAGAGCTATACCCTACAAGGTTCACAAAGCAGTTTCATGGATTTCCACTTGATTCAGGATTTGTTTCTTCAAAAAATATCTTCTCAATAATGTGTTTTTATTTATGTAATCATCAAATTTTGTTATGTATATCTTAAGGGGGTTCCCTTTCACAAGGTGAAATTTGAGATTTCAAGGGCGTTGATGCTGTTTTTCTGCATAGCAACAACTCAGACAGAATATGATATCCTATCTCTTGAAAGGTAAATCTCTATGAGAAGAGAGATAACCCCAAGGTCTCTAATGTTAGGTCTTGACAATGCAATGAAACAACTCAGAGATAATGTGAAAAATGCTGGTAATCACAAAGGGACCTTATTACGAGCAGAACTGGATTCCCAACTTATCAGATATAAACAATAGAGTGATACTCTCAAACTTGATACAAATCAGATAATAAAGAAATAACAAAAGATAAAAGGTTTCCAGAGATAATCTTAAAACTATTTTAACACTAATAACACTAAGATTGAAAGTGCTGAAGGATAAGATGTTCAAAATGGACCAATCTCTCATAAACTATCTTCTGCTTAACCCAGACAAATCTGTAACTCCACAGAAATAGTGCAATCTTCTAAGGTATTGAAAGATTTTCAAATCATGAATATTCACTCAATCAACCTTACAACAATTGAGCTGAATAACTTTCACAATTGAACTAAGCACAAATATAAGCCCAGGCTAAATTTGCAAAGTAGCTAACAATCAACTAACTACAAAAAGTATGGACTAGAGATCACTACAAACATTTCAAACATAAAACCCTAAGCATCATCAAATCATTAACCATAAACTATAAGCAATTTTAAAGATAGAATAACAAAACCATGCCAAATGAGTTTCTAGAAGATGGATACCAAACACAATATCCCCCTTCTATTAAATCATCCAAATAGCAACAATTCCAGTTTTCTGTTACAATATTGCTTGAAAATGAACCCTAACTTGCTCTTACTTGCCCTTACACTTCTATCCCTCAATCTCCTATCTATATTTTTTCTCTTATCAAATGAGGCAACATGCCCATTCTTATATAGAATCAACGAGATAGGTTGGCAACTCTTATAATTTTATAATAAACATAACCTAAAAATAGGTCGGCCCAAAAGAATAATTCAAACATATGAAATGTGCCATAACACCAATTTTACCAAAAACCGCCAAAATATGAAGATGTTAGCCCAATTCATATAAATAATGGGGAAGCACAAATATCCATGCAACTCTATATATTCAATCCCCATACTTATCCTTAGCTTTATCCTCTTCTCCATGTATGGCCAATAGAACCCTATCCAGCTCAACAATAGGTGGCATAGGCAAAACCCTAACCTTTCTCTCAAGAGTTTTAACATCTTCTCTTGCCTGTTGAACTATACCATCCCAATCACCCTTGTTGGTCAAATATCTGTCAATGACAACAATGTAAGTGGTAGCATCATCCAACTGATGTTCAGTAAGTGGTCCCTCACTGACTAGAGAATATACATCTCTCCACCATTCTCTAAGTTGCTCCAAACTGAGATGCTTCAGAGCAAACCTTTTCCTTCCAGTCATGACTTCAAAGAATGAAATGCACTTTCCATGAACATAAGTTAGAGCATCTTCAATTAGCTTTGCCTGCTTATGGATCTTCTTCAAAGCCCTCTGCCTCATTTGCAGAATTTCAAACCACTCCCAAGGTTCAGAAACCCTAGGGGAAGGAAGAATCCTGCATTTAACCAGCCTATCCTTAGAGAACCCCATGATAGTTGTAACCTTCTGCAACAAGAGGTCAGTCTCCACATTATCTTGTGCCAATGCAGTCTTTAACTATTCAATCAACCTCATTGCATCTCCCCCAGTGGATAATATGCCCTTAATGGCTTTGTCTCCTCTATATTGGACACCTTTCAACCAGGTAGCTGCAGCATGTGAAGTAATTTTCATTCTCTCCAACTCAGAAATTGTCTCTTGGGGAATGAATCTTGCAGCAAAAGAGGAAGAGCCAATGGCTTGCAAGGGTTTCATTAAATCCTGCAAGTATTTTCTCAAAGTTTCATTCTCCTTCTCTAGTTCATGTCTAGTCTGCACTACCTTCTTTAATCTCCCCACAATGACTACACTGGAACCCTCATACTCTTCAATATCTTGTTCCACAGTAGCATGTCCCAAATCAACAGTTTGCACATCATAATCCTGAGCAATGATATTATCCCTTTCTTTATTTGGAGCAGGGGTAGCAATATGGGCCACCCGATTGCCTAATCCATCTCTTTCAATCCAAGACATAACCCTTGAGTTCTTTTTACCCCTCTGCTTCTCTACATTCACCATGAGGGCACCCCAATTAGGAGGAGCATCCTCAACAATTACCACTTTACTCCTAAGTTCCTTTTTGAGCCAATCAAGAATAGTGAACTTGGTGGGCACAGTGTTTTGTTTACCTTGTTCCTTCTCCTGCTGATCATCAATAATATCTACTTCAAGATTTGGACTTTTGGGAACATCCACTATTGGGTCTTCTTCCTGCCATACCTATTCTTCTGCAACAACTTTTATTGGTGAGGGAGCCCTAACGAATGTCTCCTCTTCCTTTTTGGAAGACTTACCCATTTGTTCCTTTACAGGAGAATCCGCATGTGCCACCAAGGGAGATTGAATCACCTTATTTATCTCTGCCTTTGCATTGAAGAGGTCTCCCTCTTGAAACTCCTCTCCATCCAACTCCTTAGGATATTCGTCTTGTTTTTGCTCTCCCCTCACACTACCAGGATCTTGAAAAATGGAAGAGCTCACCTGCTGAATAATAGGAACACTTACCGAAACATCCTCCTTGGCCACAGTATCTCTTGGGGAAGGAGTCTTGGATCTCCTCATATAAACTTGTGTCTTTTCCTCGGAGCTTTCCACTTCTACCATTGGTGGCTCAACCTTCTTGTCAACCTTGGGAGTCTCCTCCAACTTGTGTGATGTCCTTGTAGTTCTTCTCTTTTTAATCAATGCATGGACACTCTCCACCTCTTCTTCCTCTTCCCGATTCTTTTCAACTTCTTTTCTAGAGGCATGTTTCCTCTTCTTGGCAACAGGCTTTCTCTGCTTTCCTAGCTCCACAAATTTCTCAACCTAGACATCCCTTACCTGAATTCTAAAAGGAGAGGCCACCTTCTCCTTACCCTTTTGGTCTGGTTCAACAGAAGCTTTAGAAGTAGAATGAGACTCTAAGTCTCCCATCAGGTCATAGGTGCATGGAACACCTTCACCCTTGAGCTCTAGCATCTTGTTTTTCAACCACATCCTAGTGAATCTAATTACTGGGGCCATGACTTGATCCAAGTTAGTCTTCTCATCTTCCAACCAGTCAACTTCTCCAACTGATTTACCCTTCACTGCTTCGTAGACATGGCCTTGAATCACATTTCCATCCTCCTGAATTTGATCTGGGATGGCCCTCACGTTATACAGCCTCACCAAGTCTACTGGTAGTCTGGAAAACTTCTTTTCCCTTACCTGAAACTCATCGGCAAGGTTCGCCCAATAATCCTCAATATGAGGCTTACGGCCATAATCCTTGTTGGCTCTCTTTTGAGCCTCACCAGTTATATCAAATTCTATTCTCTGGGTGTGGAAGGAAAGGCCAAAAGTACTCATCTCTTCCTTTGCAGCATGGGTGGACTGAATGGAGGCACAATCTTCACCCACTCCAACCTTTAGAGGGAAATCATTCCCAAAACCGGTCTTATGCATCTCTCCTTTTACAATATTATCAAAATCATAGATTTGCCTAATAACTTCTAACAAAATGATGTGATCTGTGGGATACCTTGGCAATCTGTAGGGAGCCTTCTGAAAACCACCAATTCTTATGTAAGAAAAGGTGGGGAACTGGATAAACCATGCTCCATATCTTCCCACTAATTCCTTTGCCTTGTCGAAAATTCTCCATGCCCTGCACCCTGGAGCAATCTAGTGATATACATAGTGAAGGCATCGTTTGACCTCCTGTAACTCCCACCAGTTAAGTGCAACTGTGGGTACACCTCATAAATGCCATCCTACCCAAAGACACCTCTAGTGCTCAACCCCTTATATTGGTGAAGTCGTGCCAACACATACACTAGATAGGAAGTCATAGTAAAAGACTTGGTTTGCAAGACGTTGCATAGCTGCTCATGGATTGCAGCATTGATGGCACCCGCCTAGTGATAATAAAATCCTTGCTCCATTCTAGCAATTACATGGAACATCTATGTCTCAGAGACCCTTGCACTTTTCAATCCTACCAACCTGCTGAGAAGGGTGATAGCATTATAATATTCTCTCTTGAACTTCAGCCTGAATAGTTGCTTGGGCAACTTAGAGAAGTGAGATTTAGGCTTCTCCAGCCAAGAGTTAATCACCTGTTGGGACTTAACCATGTCTTCATTATAATATTTTTTAGCCCCGTCCCTGTCAAAGCCTACCACATGGGACCTCTCAGGCATGTAAAAGGTTGCAACAATGGAGACTGGATTGAATCCTGCAAGAATCCTACCTTGAGGGCCAATGATCCTTTGTGTACCCCTATCATAGTTCCTAGCACATTGTAGCACCAACTCATAACACTATACCATAGGAGGGAAACCTGCCACATGAGCTAATCCAGATCGTACCATCCCTACTGTCAACAAAGGAGGATTCGGTGCTATCATCTCTTCCTTGAACTCTTCATAATCCCACATGCCAACATTTGTATCTGTTATCCCTGACCAAATTGAGGTCATCTTGCTGTCAGGAATTTTACTCTTCATATCTAGCTTAACCTTCTCTGCATCCGAAATAGCAGAAGCCTCTGCACCAAGGTCAGTTGCCTTTCCCTTGCTCCGACCAGTAATCTTTTGTCCTGATCCTACCTGCAAACACGTAAAGATAACATAGGATTAGATTCATCAAAAGCAAATAAGTGCAAAAGACCATTATCTCAAAGTTCGGGATTCAGCCCCCCTCGCGGATTTTGCATTGGGAAAGATTTCAGGAAAATCTAGGCCAGGCGGATTCCAACGAACCAAACAAACTAAATCCCAAAATATCTTTTAAATCATCAACTTGGCCAAGGAAAAGCATTAAGAATACTTAGCACAAGTTTCTTAAGTTAATCAAATGTATTACTAAGAAACCCACAATCCGCAATTATCAAATTCAATCATTTTCCTAAAACACCTGGAAGAATCCGCTAGAGAGGGATTTTGGCGAGATTTAGCAAAACTATGACAGAATCAGGGAAAATGAAGGGGCACAGAATATCAGGGGAATCTGGATGGAATGGATTTTCCTGAAATCAAAGGTATGACAATATCTAAGCTTGAAATCGGAAAAACAACCCGACCTCGGACTTCGGGAGAATTCGGATGGAACGGATTTTGGCGAAACTAAAGGAAAACCGGGTTAAAGCGGTAAACGAAGGAGAGATAGAAAATTTGGGGAAATCCGAGGAAAGTGGAATTCTGCGAAGACCTCAAAAATTCAAACCCGTCTACATCCTCAGTACTTTACCCGACTAGATATCACCCGCGCACTCCAAAAGCAAATGCACAGCTCAAATAACCCCGAAGGTCAAAATATCCAGCAAAATACCAAAAACTTCAATCACACAAGTTCAAATGATAGCAAATGCACAACTCAAAATGATCAATTACTTCTCAAAACCTCAATATATCAAAGCCTCTTGCCCTTGTATAAACGCCATTAATGCACCCGACAAGACAGCCGTAACCATAAAGAATTTCGGGGATTCGACTTTGGGAAGGATTTCGGAGTAATTCGAAACATGCGGATTTTCCCAAGAACTGCGTAAAAGGCCCATTTCAGACAATCAGAGGAAACTGGGAGAATCTGGCCCTGGCGGATTTTTTGGAAAATAGTAAAAAACCTGAAATAAAGCCGATACTTTAGATTTTGAACATAGCTCAAAAGGATACCACTTCAATTAGAAAAATAGGACATTTAGAGCACAGAGTCAAGCAAGCAACGCCCTCAGAAAGAGGGACCAAAACACCAAGAGGAAAAAGAAAGAGGGTC
The DNA here is from genome assembly GCA_007115665.2 of Sequoiadendron giganteum. Classification (NCBI taxonomy): domain Eukaryota; kingdom Viridiplantae; phylum Streptophyta; class Pinopsida; order Cupressales; family Cupressaceae; genus Sequoiadendron; species Sequoiadendron giganteum. Next base: position 452,805,448 of record CM021109.1, on the reverse strand, counting down.
CCCACATTCAGTGGGGCGTGTGTGCAAAAACTGCACAACACGATTGACACTAGAGGGAGGGCCTTGAATAAGCAAGCTGGAGCATTTTTTAAATGCCATCTCTCCTGAGAGACTTCGAAGAAGAACTAGATCCACTCCAGGAGAGGAAGAATTTCAAGAATTACAAGTCCCTACTAGGTCAAGAAGGACCAGAAGAAGGGAAGAATTATCATCAACTCACCCACTCCCATCATCTCCATCATCTTCATCTTGATCTGATTCTGAGGGGATTCCCATTCTACAACCAGTTATAAATCAACCATTACCACCCTTACCTCTGCCAATGGATTTTCTCACTACTAATCCATCCCCATTGACCTTCAATAATTACAATGTTATGCCTAAAAATCCCGAGCATTTTTGTTCTAAGTTTCATACTCATGATCCCAATAGAACAACAAAAGAACATATTCGGATTTTCCAGACTTGTCTGAGAGATAGAGGGATTAATCATGAGGATGTTGCATGTAGGTTGTTCCCTTATTCTCTAGGAGAAGAAGCCTTTTATTGGTATAATCACCTCCCTGCTACTTCCATCCGTAATTGGACTGAGTTGGAAGCTACATTCTTGCAAAAATTCAAAATTCCCATCAGTGCTAATGAGCTGTACTTACATTTTACTGGGGTAAAAAGGGAGATTAATGAGCCCATAGGATCATTCAATGATAGGTTCCATTGAGCTTATACCAGACTCCAAGCACCTTATGCTAGACATGAAGATACTACTTTAGAAATATACCTTGAAGCCTTGGATTGCCTCACTACTACCTTCCTGAAACAAAGGACTAATCCTCCAAATACTTTGCTCAATGCATATGCGGAGGCAGTGAAAGTCAGCACAGACTTAGGGCAACATCTATCAGGACCTTTGCCATCTTTGAGACCTATTGCTCACCCCGGACAAATCCAAGCCCTTAATCAGGCCTTGACTAGTCATGCCCCAATAATGAATCTTGTGCCATCACTACCTCTAGTTCCTCATCCAGGCCCACCTATGAATCAAGCTCAACTGACAACCTCTTATCCTCAACAAAGAGCCAATCAACCCTTACAATAGCAACAAGCGTGTTTCCCTCCCTATTTGCAGAATTCAGAAGTCTTGAATCAGGCCGTTAGTTCTGGAAATGTACCTAGACATCCTTTGGGAAGTAATCGAACACAATCTAGCAATCTGGATAAGGAGAGGTTGGATGAACTATCTGAACAAGTGAAGAGGTTGAATACAGAGGTGACTTATTTGAGAAATCAGAATAGTCAGCTTCAAGCTGCCCAGAGAAATATACAGTCCAGTTATGGCAGGGAAAACAAAAATTTCGAGAGAGGTCAATACTTTGATAGGAATCAAAATTATGACAGAGGGCAGGGTTCTAGTTAGAATTTTGATAGAAGACAAGGATTTGGTCAAAATTTTGATAGGAATCAACAAGGTGGACAAGGGTTCGATAGGGGACAACAACCTAGGAAAAATAGAACTTGGAATACTGGACCTAACAATGGGGGAATTCCTACTCCCTTGGATCAGCCCTCCACTCAAGAGAAGCCTCCCAATGGTGTATACTTGGTAGAAGTAGCTTTGTTTGGATGGTGCAGACTCCATAAAACAAGCCAACACTCTAAGTTAGACTGTGCTGAATTCTAGACTGCCGCTTCTATCTTTCAGTATGAAGTAGAAAATAATGCCACTGGTCAAGAAGTTGTGCCTTCAAATCCCTATGATTCTCTAGTAATGGTACTTAATCATGCTCCATTCCCAAAAGGTGAGGAAAACAAACTAGAGGAAGTATCCAGTAATGCTATGGATGAGGTTGAGCAGATGTTAAATGAAGATGAGATTTCTCAGCTGTTCAGTGAGAACAATGAAAATGACAATGGCCCTTTGGATGAGGAGGAAGTTTGAATTGAGGAAGTTCAGATGTTTCAACAACTAGCAAGAAAGTATGATCTAAGGAACAGGCCCAACAGGGGTCCCCAAGTTGGAGGTCCATTCACTACTTCCACTCCTCCTAATAATTTCAATACTCCACCAGATCCACAAGCTAGTAACGATCCATCATATCCTCATGTACCAACCCAATATTTATCAAAAGGAAATGATGTTGAGGTATCCAGAGATAAACAGGCTAATAGCTACAAAGAAGCTCATGCTGACCTGAATGTAGAACAATTGGGGGAATATGTAACTGAGGAATTCAAGGAAATAAAGGTGATCCTTTCTGCTTTTGAATTGTTAAGAGTTCCTATTATTAGGAATGCAATTTTGGGATCATTTGGTTCAAATGCAGCATCACAAGGGGTAGCCACAAGTGAAGCTACTGCCAGGTCTTCTAATTCTCACACACCCAGAAGTCAAATTCCATCTGTGGAAAAGAGGGGAGATAAAGATAAGGGTCAGGTTACACAAGCTGATACTGATTTGAACTTATTTCAAGGTAAGTTGGAAACTCCTCCTTTCCTAATTTCTATCCATATCTTCGGAAAGAACTTACATAATTGTCTTCTAGATTCAGGAGCTTCTACAAATGTTATGCCTTTTGCTATTTGCAAAGCATTGGGTATCACTCCTATAGCCTCCCAAAAGAAGGTTACTCAGTTGGATAAAATAGAGGTGAGTGTGGTTGGAGAATTGAATATGATTCCTACACAACTTGCATCAGATCCTAGGGTCCAACAAGTGATCAATATCCAAGTTGCTGACATCCCTGATACTTATGGGTTGATCTTAGGCAGGGATTTTACTAAGGCTCTGAATGGATATACTTCCACAAATCATTCCCATATGTGGTTACCATGGAAAGGAGCTCCAAATCAAATCAGAATTGAAAGAGAGCCTAGGATGAAATATGTGATAACAAAATACCAAAATATCTCAAATGAGGTATTGGTGTCTGAAATTGGCATGGGAAGTTATGTGTTGGCTACATCAATAATGGAGGATGAAGAAGTTTTTATGTTACAAGACTCTTTAAGTAAACACCCTCTAGAGAGCAGCAGTCCTTAGACTCTGATTAAACCAGAAAATGAAATGAGTGAGGAAGAGGACAAACAGCTTGGTTTGTTGGATAACTTTCAAGAGTTCATCAAAAAGTGTATGGAAGATCAAATGCATTTGAAGCAAAGTATGGCTTTTGAGGAGCTACTCCTTCCCAATTGGTGTAGAGTATATGATGCACTTCATTCTGAGCTAGAATGTGACTTGTGTCAAACTATAGTCAGACAAATACAAAAATGCCTTAATCTAGTTCCACCTATCAGGTTTGAGGAACAAGGTAAGTTGAAGCTGAAGGAACCTGATGGTTGTTGGACACTGAGGTTTGACGAATCTAAGTCTAAATAGGGTGCTGAAGTAGGATTTGAATTAATCAGTCCCAAAGGAAAGAAATATTTCTCTGCTAACAGACTCCAGTTTCAATGCACTAATAATGTTGCTGAATATGAGGCCTTGATCCATGGTTTGCTAATGGCATCAAGAAAGAAAGTCAAGATATTGCAAGTATTCGGAGATTCCGAATTAGTGGTCAAACAAGTAAGGAAACAATATTCATGCCGAGATAGAAGAATGACTAATTATAGAGATAGAGTATGGGATCTCATTGAGGGGTTTGATGCCTTCAACATCCAATTGATCCCTTGGAACAAAAATCAGGTTGCGGATTCTTTAGCTCAGGCTGCCAGCACTTTACAACCCTTGTCACTTTCAGGATTGAAGAAATTTACGGTTGAGCTCACCCCAATCCCTTCAGTGCCTGACAACATTACCAACTTTCAGGTATTTGAGGATGACAAGCATATTCTAGACTTCATTACGAGCTGTGATGTATTTGCTTCCCAAGTCATCTATGAGATAGAGCCTCAGGAAGCAGAAATTGATTTTGGAGGAATCATTAATCTAAAGACCAATACCATCCCCAGGGGTATGGTGCAACTTGAATGAATTTTTGATTTGGATAAAATAAGAGATCAAGAACAACATACTAAAAGAGAATCCATTAGCAGCCAGTGTGAAACATATAGTATGGGAACACTGGATGATTTGAAGAATGTTCTTATTGGCAAGGTATGTACTCTAGAAGAAAGGAAAGGGATTATTGATACCTTACATGCATATCATGATGTGATTGCTTGGAGTTATGAAGATTTGAAAACATATGATACTTCGATCATCAAACACACTATCCCTCTAAGATCAGATATTAAGCCGTTTCGACAGAGGCAAAGGACAATCAATGCTCTGTTAGAGCCCATTATTCAGAAAGAGGTGCAGAAATTGTTGTCTGCACGTATTATATTTCCAGTAAGACACTCCACTTGGGTGGTGAGTTTGGTTCCAGTAAGAAAAAAGAACAGAGAAATCAGATTGTGTGTTGATTTCAGGAATTTGAACAGAGCATCAGAAAAGGATAATTATCCAGTCCCTTCACTGGATGAAGTGCTTCAAATTGTTAATGGATCACAAATGATGTCCTTTTTGGATGGGTATTCTGGATACAACCAAGTCATGGTACAATATGAGGATAGACACAAGACTACCTTTACTACTAAATGGGGAACATTTGCTTATAGAAGAATGCCATTTGGGTTGATCAATGCTGGAGCTACATTCCAGAGAGCCATGGACATTGCCTTTAAGGATATAATTGGAAAATGCATTATTATCTATATGGATGATTTGACTATTTTTTCAAAGATACGAGGTGATCATATAGTCGACTTGGGTAAGGTATTTCAGAGATGTAGAGAGTTTTGTGTTTCACTCAATTCGAAAAAGTGCATTTTTGGAGTCACTGAAGGCAAGTTATTAAGACATATTCTCTCTGAACAGGGTATTTCTATTGACCCTAAAAGAATTCAGGATATCTTGAAGATTCAGCCTCTTGCAAGTAAGAAAGAGATGAAGTCATTCTTTGGAAAGATTAATTTTGTTAGAAAATTTATCACAGAGTTTGTAAAAATAGTCAAACCATTGAATGCTATGTTGAAACAAGATGCAAAGATAGAATGCAGTTCGGAAGCTAAGGAGGCATTTGCAGAAATCAAAAGGGCCATTGTTGAAGCTCCTATGTTAGTGAGTCCAAATTATTCCAAGCCTTTTTATATATATTCATTTGCTTCTGATCACTCTTGTGCTGCAATGTTGACTCAGAAGTCTGATAATGGGGATGAGCACCCTATAGACTTCATGAGCGCGCCTTTGAAAGATGCAGAATTGAAATATCACATTGTGGAGAAACAAGCCTACGCTTTGGTCCGAGCAGTAAAGAAGTTCAGACATTATATTTTGAGGAATAAAGTTTTTTCCATAGTGCCCGATCCTACAGTAAAGTTATTGTTGATGCAGAACGAGTTAGGTGAACGAAGGTCTAAGTGGGTGACAATGCTACAGGAATATGATATGGAAATCTAGCCCATGAAATTGGTGAGAGAAAAAGGACTCACAAAGACGATGGCTGAGATTGGTCCAGACCTTGTAGCTCAACATTATTATCTTCAAGAGGTTTCTCCAAGGGACTGGTATGATGAAATTACGTTCTATTTGCTGAATCAGCAATGCTCTGATCACCTTAATACGGTCCAAAGGCGAGCCCTACACTTGAAAAGTGGGAGTTTTATGATGAAATGAGCTATACTATATAAAAGAAACCATGAGGGTGTTTACTTGAGGTGTTTTGGGAAAGACGAAGCTGCAAGGGTAATGATTGAATTTCATGAGAAATATGGCACTGCCCATGGTTCTGCATCATCTACTGCACATCAAATTTTGAGGGCAGGCTATTATTGGCCTACCTTATTCAAGGATGTACACCAACATGTACGAACCTATCACGTATGTCAGACTACGACAAGTAAGGAAAAACATGCAACTCTTCCACTCCAGCCAATCATTGAGGTAAAACCATTTGCCCAGTGGGGCATGGACTTCATAGGTCTAATTAATCCTTCATCTTTCGTGGGCCACAGGTATATTCTTACCATAACTGATTATTTTACTAGGTGGAATGAGGCTATTGCTTGCAAACAATGTATGTCTGATTGGTAATCGATTTTCTTGAATCGGGGATTATTAATCATTTTGGTTGCCCATTGTCTTTGGTTTCTGATAATGGTCTTGCATTTGCATCATTGAAATTTTCTAATTGGGCGTATGATCATGGAATTGTAATTAAGTTTTCATCCAATTATTACCCGTAGGGTAATGGTTTGGCTGAGTCCCCCAACAAGAACTTTTTGATAGTAATTCGTAGGCTATTAGAACAAAATCCTAAGGATTGGCACACCTAGCTTCAATTTGCTCTCTGGGCTGACCGCACTAGATAGAAAGCATCCCCTTATCACTTGGTATATGGTTTGGAACTAGTATTTCCCATACAGTTGAAAATCCCTACCTTGCAGTTCATTAATGAATACTATAGTGGAGAGGATAAACGTGAAGCCCGTTTGGCTGAACTATTGCATTTGAAAGAGCAAAGAGATGAAGCCCTAGAAAACTTTGCTAAACATCAGGGTGTAGTAAAGAGATGGTGCAAGAGGAGGGCTAAGATAAAAGCCTTCAGAATCTCTGACTTAGTTCTTCATTGGGATAAGGCCCATGATTGTAAGGGAGAACACGGTAAATTTGATAAACTTTGGCTTGGCCCTTACCAAATTTCAAAAAATTTGGGAGACAATGCTTTCCATTTGAAAACCCTCACTGGTGAGGATATCTAGCTGTGTGTCAATGGGCATCATCTAAAGCATTATTTCCAGGCTTGAACTGCTCATAGTTCATCCTGTATATATTTAGAGTAGATTTGCTTTGTTTGCCTCGTTTCTGCTTTGCTTTGGTAGATTAGGTTTGCTTCAGTGTGTTTTACTTTTCGCTTTGTTTTTCCTTTTGGGTTCCTAATTTCTTTGGGGCTATGTTGCCTGTGCATCAGGGCTACTCTGTTTGGTCTTGTTCTAAGGATTTCTTTTATAAACTCTAACTAATTTTTCAGAATCAAATGGTGTTTTTCTTTTATCTAAGTTTCTTTGTACTTGGAATTAGAGTCACTTGTTTTGGATATGCTCTGGAATATATTTGGGTCTCACACTCTCACACTAAATTAATTTTCTGGGGTTGCATTGGGTTCTTGAGTAACTCGGCCTAGTGAAAAATCTTATGTTCTACTTTAGTGCCACTATGCCCCTCATCCCTGAGAGTGAGTTTCATTACTTACAAAGGTGACAGAAAGATCTAAAAAAAAAGAAAAGAAAAGAAACTAGGACATGTTGAAAATTCAAAAGAGTTTCACCTTATTAGGAATATCCTAGTATCTCTACCGGGGCTATGGATACCTAGCTGGCAGTAGAGCTATGCTTGGGAGGGTCATGGTGATAACCTAACCGGGGCTATGGACGCTTGACTGGCAGTGAGGCTCTATCCAGGTTACTTTTGAAGTTTGAATTCTTATGTAGCTTGGTCCAGTTTACTCTTGCCCCCATTGCACTTACAGGATGGAAATGAATACATAATGCACAAACTCAGATCCTGGTATAGGAAAAGGTCTTCTTACTTGTGATTTCTAAACCTTTGTTCTCAAGAGTCTTGATACAAAGATCGATACCAAAAATTCTAGGTTCTTGATTCTAGTTTATCTTTGAAATACTCTGGAGTATTTCCCCAGCATAGTCGCCATTTGTTGTGTAGTTTTTGCACACACGCCCCACTGAATGTGGGGACCCTCTTTCTTTTTCCTTTTGGTGTTTTGGTCCCTCTTTCTGAGGGTGTTGCTTGCTTGAGTTTGTGCTTTAAATGTCCTATTTTTCCAATTGAAGTGGTATCCTTTTGAGCTATGTTGAAAATCTAAAGTTCCGGCTTTATTTTAGGTTTTTTACTATTTTCGGGAAAATATGCCTGGGCCGGATTCTCCCGGTTTCCTCTGATTGTCCGAAATGGGCCTTTTACGCAGTTCTCGGGAAAATCCGCATGTTCCGGATTTCTCTGAAATCCTTCCCAGAGTCAAATCCCCAAAATTCTTTGTGGTTGCGGTTGTCTTGTCAGGTGCATTAATGGCGTTTGTACGAGGGCAAGAGGCTTTGATATCTTGAGGTTTTGAGAAGTAATTGATCATTTTGAGTTGTGCATTTGCTATCGTTTGAACTTGTGTGATTGAAGTCTTTGGTGTTTTGCTAGATATTTTGATCTTCGAGGTTATTTGAGCTATGCATTTGCTTTTGGAGTGTGCAGGTGATATCTAGTCGACATCAAGTGGTTATTTATTAATTTCCTTCATCACAACCCTTGCACTTCCATGGTATGTATATGCACTCTGGTTTCTCTTGGTTTCAATTTGCTTCTCACCATTTTGCTTGGAAAGTCATTCATAGTTTTCTGGTCTTTTGGGGTACGTGTCATCATTGTGCATTTTGGGGTTTTTATTCTTGTGCATTTTGGGGGTTTTATTCTGTTGCACCAGTTAGTTTTTGATTGATCAAATGTTGCGCTTGGTCTGGTGTTGGTTATTGTTTGGGCTTTGGTTCGCTGTGACTTTGAGTTTTCATTTTGGTGAATTGCTGAATTGTCTGTGCTTCCATGGTGGACATTTAGGGTTCCCAACCTACGGCATGACCATTTGTCTTCGAAATTGCTGAGGAGTGGGTCATTAGTTCATAGTTTATTCATTAAGGTCCTAGGTTGGGTTGGTTTTGGATTTCTAGCTTGGATCCGGAATGAGTTGAATTGATATGGTAAAGTACTGAGGATGTAGACGGGTTTGGGTTTTCGAGGTTTTCACAAAATTTCACTTTCCCTAGATTTCCCCAAATTTTCTATCGCTCCTTCGTTTACCGCTTTAACTCGATTTTCCTTTAGTTTTGCCAAAATCCATTCCATTTGGATTCTCCCGAAGTCCGCGGTCGGGTCGTTTTTTCGATTTCAAGCTTAGATATTGTCATACCTTTGATTTCGAGGAAATCCGTTCCATCCGGATTCCCCTGATATTTCTTGCCCCTTCATTTTCCCCGAGTCTGTCGTAGTTTTGCTAAATCTCACCAAAATCCGTCTCTGGCAGATTCTTCCGGGTGTTTTGGGGAAATGATTGAATTTGATAATTACGGATTGTGGGTTTCTTAGTAATACATTTGATTAACTTAAGAAACTTGTGCTAAGTATTCTTAATGCTCTTCCTTGGCCGAGTTGATGATTTAAAAGATATTTTGGGATTTAGTTTGTTTGGTTCGCTGGAATCCGCCTGGCCTGGATTTTCTCGAAATCCTTCCCAGTGTAGAATCCGCGAGGGGGGCTGAATCCCGAACTTTGAGATAATGGTCTTTTGCACTTATTTACTTTTGATGAATCTAATCCTATGTTATCTTTACGTGTTTGCAGGCAGGATCAGGATAAAAGATTACTGGTCGGGGCAAGGGAAAGGCAACTGACCTTGGTGCAGAGGCTTCTGCTATTTCGGATGTAGAGAAAGTTAAGCTAGATATGAAGAGTAAAATTCCTGACAACAAGATGACCTTAATTTGGTCAGGGATAACGGATACAAACATTGGCATGTGGGATTATGAAGAGTTCAAGGAAGAGATGATAGCACCAAATCCTTCTCTGTTGGCAGTAGGGATGGTATGATCTGGATTAGCTCATGTGGCAGGTTTCCCTCCTGCGGCACAGTGTTATGAGTTGGTCCTAGAATGTGCCAGGAACTATGATAGAGGTACACAGAGGATCATTGGCCCTCAAGGTAGGATTCTTGCAGGATTCAGTCCAGTCTCCATTGCTGCAACCTTTGACATGCTTGAGAGGTCCCATGTGGTAGGCTTTGACAGGGATGGGGCTAAAAAATATTATGATGAAGACATGGTTAAGTCCCAACAAGTGATTAACTCTTGGCTAGAGAAGCCTAAATCTCACTTCTCTAAGTTGCCCAAGCAACTATTTAGGCTGAAGTTCAAGAGAGAATATTATAATGCTATCACCCTTCTTAGTAGGTTGGTAGGATTGAAATGTGCAGGGGTCTTTGAGACATGGATGTTCCATGTAATTGCTAGAATGGAGCAAGGATTTGATTATCACTGGGCGGGTGCCATCAGTGCTGCAATCCATGAGCAGCTATGCAACGTCTTGCAAACCAAGACTTTTACTATGACTTCCTATCTAGTGTATGCATTGGCAAGACTTCACCCATATAAGGGGTTGAGCACTAGAGGTGTCTTTGGGCAGGATACCATTTATGAGGTGTACCCACAATTGCACTTAATTGGTGGGAGTTACAAGAGGTCAAACGATGCCTTCACTATGTATATCACTAGATTTCTCCAGGGTGCAGGGCATTTGAGAATTTCTGACAAGGCAAAGGAATTAGTGGGAAGATATGGAGCATGGTTTATCCAGTTCCCCACCTTTTCTTACATCAGAATTGGTGGTTTTCAGAAGGCTCCCTATAGATTTCCAAGGTATCCCATAGATCACATCATTTTGTTAGAAGTTGTTAGGCAAATCTGTGATTTTGATAATATTGTAAAAGGAGAGATGCATAAGACCGGTTTTGGGAATGATTTCCCTCTAAAGGTTGGAGTGGGTGAAGTTTGTGCTTCCATTCAGTCCGCCCATGTTGCAGAGGAAGAGATGAGTACTTTTGGCCTTTCCTTCCACACCAAGAGAACAAAATTTGATATAATTGGTGAGGCTCAAAAGAGAGCCAACAGGGATTATGGCCATAAGCCTCATATTGAGGATTATTGGGTGAACCTTGCCGATGAGTTTTAGGTAAGGGAAAAGAAGTTTTCTAGACTACCAGCAGACTTGGTTAGGCTATATAATGTGAGGGCCATCCCAGATCAAATTCAGGACTATGGAAATGTGATTCAAGGCCATGTCTATGAAGCAGTGAAGGGTAAACCAGTTGGAGAAGTTGACTGGTTGGAAGATGAGAAGGCTAACTTGGATTAGGTCATGGCCCCGATAATTAGATTCACTAAGATGTGGTTGAAACACAAGATTCTAGAGCTCGAGGGTGAAGGTGTTCCATGCACCTATGACCTGATGGGAGACTTAGAGTCTCTTTCTACTTCTGAAGCTTCTATTGAAGCAAACCAAAAGGGTAAGGAGAAGGTGGCCTCTCCTTTTAGAGTTCAGGTAAGGGATGTCTAGGTTGAGAAAGCTGTGGAGCTAGGAAAGCAGAGAAAGCCTATTGCCAAGAAGAGGAAACATGCCTCTAGGAAAGAATTTGAAAAGAATCAGGAAGAGGAAGAAGAGGTGGAGAGTGTCCATGCATTGATTAAAAAGAGAAGAACTACAAGGACATCAAACAAGTTGGAGGAGACTCCCTAGGTTGACAAGAAGGTTGATCCACCAATGGTAGAAGTGGAAAGCTCCAGGGAAAAGACACAAGTTTATATGAGGAGATCCAGGAGTCCTTCCCCAAGAGATACTGTGGCCAAGGAGGATGTTTCGATAAGTGTTCCTATTATTGAGCTGGTGAGCTCTTCCATTCCGCAAGATGCTAGTAGTGTGAGGGGAGAGCAAAAACAAGACAAAGATCCTAAGGAGTTGGATGGAGAGGAGTTTCAAGAGGGAGACCTCTTCAATGCAGAGGCAGAGATAAACAAGGTGATTCAATCTCCCTTGGTGGCACATGCGGATTCTCCTGTAAAGGAACAAATGGGTAAGTCTTCAAAAAAGGAAGAGGAGACATTCGTTAGGGCTCCCTCACCAATAAAAGTTGTTGTAGAAGAATAGTTATGGCTAGAAGAAGACCCAATGGTGGATGTTCCCAAAAGTCCAAATGTTGAAGAAGATATTATTGATGATCAGCAGGAGAAGGAACAGGGTAAACAGAACACTGTGCCCAACGAGTTCACTGTTCTTGATTGGCTCAAAAAGGAACTTAGGAGTAAAGTGGTAATTGTTGAGGATGCTCCTCCTAATTGGGGTGACCTCATGGTGAATGTAGAGAAGCAGAGGGGTAAAAAGAAAGCAAGGGTTATCTCTCGGATTGAAAGAGATGGATCAGGCAATCGGGTGGCCCATATTGCTACCCTTGCTCCAAATAAAGAAAGGGATAATATCACTGCTCAGGATTATGATGTGCAAACTGTTGATTTGGGACATGCTACTATGGAACAAGATATTGAAGAGTATGAGCATTCTAGTGCAGTCATTGTGGGGAGATTAAAGAAGGCAGTGCAAACTAGACATGAACTAGAGAAGGAGAATAAAACTTTGAGAAAATACTTGCAGGATTTAATGAAACCCTTGCAAGCCATTGGCTCTTCCTCTTCTATGGCAGGATTCATTCCCCAAGAGACAATTTATGAGTTGGAGAGAATGAAAATTACTTCACATGCTGCAGCTACCTGGTTGAAAGGTGTCCAAGATAGAGGAGACGAAGCCATTAAGGGCATATTATCCACTGGGGGAGATGCAATGAGGTTGATTGATCAGTTAAAGACTACATTGGAACAAGATAATGTGGATACTGACCTCTTGTTGTAGAAGGTTACAACTATCTTGGGGTTCTCTAAGGATAGGCTGGTTAAATGCAGGATTCTTCCTTCCCCTAGGGTTTCTGAACCTTTGGAGTGGTTTGAAATTCTGCAAATGAGGCAGAGGGCTTTGAAGAAGATCCATAAGCATGCAAAGCTAATTGAAGATGTTCTAACTGATGTTCATGGAAAGTGCATTTCATTCTTTGAAGTCATGACTGGAAGGACTCCAAAGCATCTCAGTTTGGAGCAACTTAGAGAATGGTGGAGAGATGTATATTCTCCAGTTAGTGAGGGACCACTTAGTGAACATCAGTTGGATGATGCTGCCACTTACATTGCTGTCATTGACAGATATTTGACCAACAAGGCTGATTGGGATGGTATAGTTTGATAGGCAAGAGAAGATGTTAAAACTCTTGAGAGAAAGGTTAGGGTTTTTCCTGTGCCACCTGTTGCTAAGCTGGATAGGGTTCTGCTGGCCGTACATGGAGAAGAGGATAAAGCTAAGGATAAGGACGGGGATTGAATATATAGAGTGTCATGGATATTTGTGCTTCCCCATTATTTATATGAATTGGGCTAACATCTTGATATTTTGGCGGTTTTGGGTGAAATTGGTGCTATGGCACATTTCATATGTTCGAATTATTCTTTTGGGCCGACCTATTTTTAGGTTATGTTTATTATAAAATTATAAGTTGTGCTGACCTATCTTATTGATTCTATATAAGAACGAGCATGTTTCCTCATTTGATAAGAGAAAAAATATAGATAGGAGATTGAGGGATAGAAGTGTAAGGGCAAGTAAGAGCAAGTTAGGGTTCATTTTCAAGGAATATTGTAATAGAAAACTGGAATTGTTGCTATTTGGATGATTTAATAGAAGGAGGATATTGTGTTTGGTATCCATCTTCTGGAAACTCATATGAAATGGTTTTTGTTATTCTATCTTTAAAATTGCTTATAGTTTATGATTAATGATTTGATGATGCTTAAGGTTTTATGTTTGAAATGTTTGTAGCGATCTCTAGTCCATACTTTTTGTAGTTAGCTGATTGTTAGCTACTTTGCAAAGTTAGCCTGGGCTTATATTTGTGCTTAGTTCAATTGTGAAATTTATTCATCTCAATTGCTATAAGGTTTATTGAGTGAATATTCATGATTTAAAAATCTTTCAATACCTTAGAAGATTACACTATTTTTGTGGAGTTGCAGATTCGTCTGGGTTAAGCAGAAGATAGTTTATGAGAGATTGGTCCATTTTGAACATCTTATCCTTCGGCACTTTCAATCTTAGTGTTATTAGTGTTAAAATAGTTTTAAGATTATCTCTGGAAACCTTTTATCTTTTGTTATTTCTTTATTATCTGATTTGTATCAAGTTTGAGAGTATCACTCTATTGTTTATATCTGATAAGTTGGGAATCCAGTTATACTCGTAATAAGGTCCCTTTGTGATTACCAACATTTTTCACATTATCTCTGAGTTGTTTCATTGCATTGTCAAGACCTGACATTAGAGACCTTGGGGTTATGTCTTTTCTCATAGAGATTTACCTTTCAAGAGATATAGGATATCATATTCTATCTGAGTTGTTGCTGTGCAGAAAAACACCATGAACAGATGATCTCTATGTGTGCAAATCTCAATATGGATTATTTTCCAATAATTCAATGTCTATGATTTGGGAGTTTGAAGAAAAGAGAACTTGAGAATTCAACTCAGAGCTATACCCTACAAGGTTCACAAAGCAGTTTCATGGATTTCCACTCGATTTAGGATTTGTTTCTTCAAAAAATATCTTCTCAATAATGTGTTTTTATTTATGTAATCATCAAATTTTGTTATGTATATCTTAAGGGGGTTCCCTTTCACAAGGTGAAATTTGAGATTTCAAGGGTACATTTGTAGGAAAAATGTAAAAAGGGGGGAATGTTAGCATAGGTATTACATTTTTTGGTGATGCAATTTTGGAAGATATGATGAACAATAAGCCGCTTACAATTATTTTAGTTATATTCTTCTTGTTTAAATAATTTTGTTATTCAACTATGTAATCAATGAAGCATTTACCCCTTTATAACGAGGGGTAGATTAAAAATATATTTTAGCCCCATGTTTAAAGATAGATTAATCTATCTAAATGCCTTATAGATATATTAGGATTCATTATTTATAGGGAATTTAGGCCTAATTTCTAAATTTTAAGGTTCTCCATATAAATGCTTTCAATGCAATGAGATTTGACATAATTTTTTAGTTTGTCCTTCCACCATTCCCCTTATCTTCATTTTATATTCCTAAAAAATAAATCAATAAATATGACAACCCTAAAATCAATTTATATGGGACAACCACATTTAGTTTTTTTATGGGTGAAAGTTCAAAGTTATGTCTCACTTTTAAAAAGTAAATGGATAAATCTAATGTAACTTTTTAACTCAAGAATCACCTAAAAGTGACATATATGATTTGAATTTTGAAATGATGTAAATGAATGAAATATATGTATTTTTATAAAATTGACACTACAATTTAGTTACTAAAAAATATTTTTTGTGTTAACTATTTATCCAAAAAAAAAAAAAAATTCAGATCTTGACTTGGAATCTCTCTATAACATAAGAAAAAGGGAACCCAAAGTTTAATGCCTAAACCTAGGATTACATCTTGCTCCTTTTTCAAAGGTACATTAGGATACAAATCAACAAAATTTTTAGTTTGAATTTCAACCATGAAGGTGAGTCAATAAGACCTAGATTTAATCCTTTTGAGCCTTAGAAATGGATTGAAATTAATTTTCTATGATTAACCTAATTCAACTATGTTCCTTAATATGAAAATTGCAATATCTCTATGATTAATAGACTGAAACAGTAACTTGCAGGCAGATCTAGGAAGTGTAGAGGACTATGTACCTACCAAAAAATGGTTTTAGCTACTATAGGAGGACATAGACGTCCTAGGGAATATGGGTCCTTGTATGCCTCTCTTATTTTGCTTTTGCAATCCTTTGATCTTAGATCTAAGATCTCCATTTCCACTTGCAAATTTACTAAAACACCATTGGATAATTTTATAGGTGAGTTTTCGTGAGTTGATAATATGTAGGGCTTCAAATACAATAATGAACATTTTTTCTTCAAGCTTCCCTTAATCGTCTTTAAACCTGAAATATACACATTCAAAGAGAGGGAAAAGGTTGTGTCATTTAGGATATTTCCTTAGCCAAACCCCATGTTAGTGTTCCTACTTCCACAATGGCAATTCCAATGATAACAAAGGATAAATAATAGGAAAGAATGATGAATCAACAATGTGTTGCAACTCACCACCCTTAAATGGCTTCCTTGAAGGACTGAATTCATGCACATCACTTCAAGGTCTTGGATATTTCTTGCTTGATTTCTTGAATTGATTGGAGACCTACAACAAGGGTTAGCCTTCACAAACAATGATTACGTAAACATGCATAAAATCATATAGGATTTGACATGATGCTTAGATCTTGAATTGTTGCATTAAGGCTCTAAAATACTATTGATAATAGTTATTGCTCATAAATTCTCCTTCTTGCTAGATAATTTCACTTAGATTTTAAATTATGTAATAACTAGGTATTTATAGGCATTTATCTAATTTATTGAAATTAAATCCCAAAAGTTGGCATTTACAACTTGAATTTGGAATGCTAAAATACCAACACCGACATATCTAAAATTAGTCCCTGACAAAATAGGGGGACCCATACACACTAGGGAGAATAGGTCTTGGCCCTATTTTCTAGGACATTAAGTGTCGGGGGAAAAATATTAATTTTATTCATTTGTTCAATGCCTACAATTTCTCAGAAAATGGTACATATGGGCTATAAAATGCATAATTTAGGAAATTAGGGACTCAATAAGACTCAATAATTTAGGGGGGACAAAACATAGTGTGAAATTGTCAAGGGTGACAATTTACAATGCTACATTTAGCCCCAACTTTAGTGAGAGTATGAACTTACGCTCAGAATCACACTAAAATAGAAAAACTATGTCAAGAGGGGTTTGATTGTTCAAATGTTAAAGAGAAAGGATGAATACAGATCTAAGGGGAGTGCACAAGCCCCTAGGATCCAAGATCCCATGGCAAGACAACATAAGCAAAAAATACACACATGACATTCAACAAGACAACATACACAAACATATATGTTGGAAACACAATGAAATCAAAAGGATAGTACTAAAGTGATTCAATTCGGTAAGGTAAAGAGACCTTGATCTTAAATTGTATCAAATACCAAATTTCATCCATCAAATGTGTTCTCTAACAAAATGATGATCTCACAAGGATTTAAAATTAGTTAGCCACATGGATCTACTAGCTAACAAGTTGTGTTATGATAGGTGTTCATGCAATATGATGGGTTCCATGAGGCTAGCAAGTTGTTTTATTCTAAACACTCACGAAAGAAATGGATCCACTAGTAAGAAAGTTGTGTTATGCTAGGTGGCCATGTTAAAAATTCTCTAAACTCATAGACCACCAAACACAATTATGCTAAGACTATACAAACCACACTTCGGGGAGCACACACAAATCACCTCAGGGGGTGCACAAAGTTTAACATCGTGGGGGACAAATGGATAGCCACACCTCAAGGGGAATAAAAAAAAACACACCCCCAAAGGGGGTGTGTCAATAGGTCAAATATCAAAATATGAAATGGATAGGGGTACTAATATACGCCCCCCTTAAAATGTCAACATACTTGCTATGTTGGTATTTTAAGGAGAAAGAGGGGAAGAGGGGATCATTGAAAAGAATGCACACCTCCCAAAACTAGTTATCCTTTCCCCCCAAGTGTAGAAACAATCACAACCACACCAAAGACTTCCATGTTTCGACTATGAAAAATATGGTTGCACTTAAGATTATACCACCATGAAGAGCAATACACAAAACACATAAAGCTAAAAATTCCATATAGTGATGAGCAACACGACAAGATAAAGATTATTATTGATTAAAGGAATTATATGTGTCAACACATGGAAGAGAACAAAAATCCCTAAGTTATTATATTTTATTACTCAAGGCCTAACATTCATTAGTAGAATGATCGTGCACTCAATAATATGCACAAAATGAGTTTTTGTTATAAAATTTATTTGATGTTAGAGGAAGATTAATCAGGAAATATTTGAGAAGCCTTGATAAGATATTATCTTGATCAATATTAGGGGACATTTCTTTCCCTTGTGAAGAAAAGCTTTCTTTCTTATTAAAAGATGTCATATATACAGTAGATGATAAAACATTTGATGAAGATGGAGAGGAATGTTGGAAACCTAGACCTTACTTGGAAAAGTACAATATAGACTTGTCTTGATCCCTATTTTGTTTTATGTTTTCATTAAATCCATGTTTAGAAATACTTTTGTATCCAAGACCATAACATGCTTCCAAATCATATGAAGAGATTTTATCTACATGCTTCTTAGGAATATTGGCTTCTTCTCGAGCACACAAATCCTTTTTAATTTTTTTAAAGTTAAGCACCTTCCACCCATGAGGGATGGGAGTTGAAGAGCCCCCATCATGACCATGGGGTGATGTTTTTGATGTAGAACCAAGCTGATAAAATGAAACACAATACATTTTTGGAACTTATATTGTGATATTTTGTACTCTCCCCTAAAGGAGGGTGTAAAATTTAATGAACTCCAACCATCCCAAAACATGTGTTTGCAGATGAATCATTAGCATGATCATTATTTGTATTTGATTCTCTAGACTTTGATGGTGATATTTTAGACTCCCCTTTGAAAAAAAGTGTAAAATCTAATAGCCCCCAATCATCATCTCAGATTTTTGTTGTAGGTGAAATACAATCAGGATTACCATCAACTTGTATAGGTTCTACCTTTGAAGTTGGAATCAAAGAATTAAGAGAGTTGGAAGTGTTATGATCATGTTGAACTTGTGATTTGTAACTTTGTTCATCCAATTTAACCATCTGCATCTTGCTATTATATTCATACTTCATCTCACTATGAAGAGTAGATGGGACTCCCTTCATGGCATGAATCCATGGTCTACCTAGGAGAAGGTTGTATGAAAAAGGTCTTGGAATGATATGGAAAAGGGTAGGAAAAATCACAGGTCCAACCTCAATGGGTAGTGTGATCATTCCTAATGATTACTTATTAACATTGTCAAAGCCACAAATACTAACATCATTGGGTTCTATAAGATTCTTGTCCACACCAATTTTATCTAGGAGTTCAATGCTACAAGCATTAAGACCTGCTCCATTCCCTTTGAGAGTATGTCTAACTCTAGTTTCATTAATGATCAGCATTATGATTAAGGTTTCAAGTTTATTTTAGATCTCAAGTGAGGGAAATTTATGTTGAGGGAATGTAATATCCAACTTTTTCACTTGCATACAATCAAATAAGGTGGCTACATCATTTGATCAAACAAAAGTGAGTATATCAGTCTTTTGCAAATCCTCTTGGAGAATCTTAAGGTATGTAGGTGATATTTGAATCAATTCCCAAAGGGATATTTTTTCTGGAATACTATGTAGTTGCTCAACAAGATCATACTCTTTACCATTATGTTGAGGAATGTTATATGTGTGAGCAATTACATGATAACTTAGTTGCTACAACACATGCTTACTAGTGAGCTAGTTTGAAAAGTTCATGATATGGCCAGGGGGTTTAGGAGGTCCTATAATTAGAGGTGATCCAATTGTTTCTTATGCATTCATAACCTCAACTAAATTATCTACCTGTTGATGACCTTCTATTGAGGGGGGATCTAATTTCAACTTAGAATCTTCATCTATGCCACCCATCTTACCAAGTTTGTTGAAAGAAATGTATCAATTAGTTCACACCCCCGTGCCACAATATCTTCTCAAGTAGGAGAAGTATTGAGAGAGAAACAAACAATATTTTCATGACACTCAATGATTGGATCCTCTAACACCATGGTACCTTCATCAAAAATGGTTGAGGTATCAAGAGAAGAATAACTATGATTGTCCATGATTGTATCCTTTTGCACCAAAGTGTTCTCACAAGTAGGGAAGATGTTGGGAGGTGAATACAGATTAGGCAAGGTGATATGAAGAAATGTTTCAATGATTTCTTTTTCTTGTGTTAATATATTCTCACAATGAGGATGGATAGTACGAGAATAGCTACCATGATTATCATAAGTATTAATGATTGAATTTGTTGGAATGTTAGAAGCCTTAGTGGATGATCTAGGCGAGATGAATTCCTCAAGGGCATCATATAACATGTCAAAGTCATCACAACTAAAGGGCTTGGTATGTATATAATGCACTTATGAAAAAATATCTAGCATGATAAGATGATTATGCTTTCCCCAAGATTAATCATTAAAATTTTTAATTGCAATCTAGGTTTATGAGTGTTAAGGAAAACTAGGATTGAAAATGGATTTATAGACTCAATGCAAGCAAAAATCTAGAAACCAAGTTCCAGATATACAAACTAACAATAGGTATTAATCTATTTTAAATATCTTAGGTAGGTTTTTAGAGGACTAGGATGTCATAGGGCGTCTGTGTCCAACTACGTCCTTTTTGAGATTTCAGCTTTAGAGGGACTAGTGAAATTAAGTGCCAGGGGCAAAATATCATTTGGATGCATTTGTTCAATGCCTAGAATTTCTTAGAAAATGGTACAAATGGGCTATAGAATGCATAATTTAGGAAATTAGGGACTCAATTAGGCTCAATAACTTAGGGGGGACAAAACATAGTGTGAAATTGTCAAGGGTGACAATTTATTACATTACACCCTCTTTTAGTGTATTATAGTTTTTCAATTCTTTTAATAAAATTTAGTATTTCTTCTTGATAAGAAAATCAACTTTATATTTTGGTGTTGAGGACCTAATATATATATATATTATATATAAACATTAGTTAATTTTATTTATTTTTAGATATACTTATAGATGTAAAAAGATTATTTTTGTATTTTTTTCAAATATTATTTATGCAAGTAGGAGCTGTGAGAACATCAAAATTTTCTAGTAATTATAATTTTTTTTTATAAATTAGCGTAAAATTAATACTACATATGTATTTAATGGGCACTTCTAGCTGAAAATTTGGTGGCTCAAATCTAATTTATTGTAGTGTCAAAAAATGTTGTCTGTAACATTTTCACACTTGTTTGGGTCCTCCTTGTAAAATTGAGCTTAATGATGCCTTGACTTAGTGTTGTAATGTGTTTAACACCCTCACATTAGCTCTTGGGCCCTTGTAAACTAAATAAACCTAATCATACCTTATTTAGGGTGTTGTAAAGTATTGTAACACACTTTCACATTTTTCTAAGGTTGTCATTAATAGTTAGGCTTCTTTATTCTTTAATTGGTTGTATTTTGCATTCACAGGCCTCATTTAATGCATATTTTCAAGGATGATCCTGACATAAATCAACATCTACTCATAATTTAAGCATTTTTAGGTTATGTGACCTAGATTTGGTGGTCTGGAACTCATACACCACCTTGGGTGTATGAGTCTCGCCTAGGGTTTTGGGTCCTGATTTGAATTTCACACCTTTCTAAGAATTTTTGAAAATGGTCCCATAATTAATGCCTAATGGGACTCATACACCAATTTTTGCGTATGAGTCTCGTGTGGCCCAAAATTAAATTTAATTCAAATTCTTGGTGATATTTTACCCTCCTAGATCTGATGTCATCTTGTAGTGTTGTAATTTCAGGAAATTTTGCATAAACAAGTATAAATACAAGGTTACTAACTCATTTTCACCCCAAGCATTCAAGTATTCATCATTATAGAAAATTTGAGTTCACAAGAGAATTCAAGTGTTTATAAGAGAATTCAATAGTATTCAAGGGTATATTATCAAGTGTTTTAGAGCATTATTCAAGCATCAAGCACCATGTCAAAGTCATCATGAATCATGTTTATTTTTGAGCTAACAATTGTGATGTAGGGTATTATGATTCAAGCTGGCGTTCAAGTCAAGATCTATCCTATTCAAGTAAGAGTCAAGATTTACATCCATTAGATCCACTTCATACATGTTTGCAACACTTTATTGCTAGGGTTTGGTGAGCTATAACATTGCATGTTTCTCATTCGTCATTCATCATTCTACATTCCTATTTTATTTCATTTCAAGGTTTGATTACCAAAATAGGGTTTGACCAAGGAAAACCCCTTTCTACTAACAAAATTTTTTTTTCCCTCTCTTTAGTGTGTGATTTGTAGGTCTAGATTGAAGATACATTGAAGAGAAATATTGGAGAATATTTTCAAAGTGTTCAAAGTTGTCACCTTGCATTGGAAATCATTGGAAGACATCTACATGTTGCACATTAGGGTTTCAGATCCAAAAATCAATAGGAAAGGATAGAGAAGATATTGAGGAGTAGAATTAGACTTTGAATTTCTAGAAAAACCTAACTGGAATGATACACCACTTTTGATGTATGAGTCCCCAGTATAGGCCATTTTCTAGATTTTTGTAGATCTAGAATCTACACTGCCAGAAACCAGTTCCTACCCAGAAACCCTAATCTGGGACTAAATCACCTAGTTTGGCATATGAGTCCCAGTCAACATCAGAAACAATATTTTTTAGCATTTCATAGCTTCATCTAGTCTTATTTAGGTTTCTAGGTGCAGACCTTTCATCTCTCAACTTTCTATTCTATTTTACATGCTTTTCTAGGTAATTTGGTGAAAGATTGCATTGTATTAGTTTCAAGCATTATGTCTTGCATTCCATTAGTCTTTCCAAGCCCTAGCTTGGTGGTGAACCCCTCTTTAGTTTAAAATTAGACCCCATGACAACCCTATTGCAAGGTTAGCCTTGATTGTGATCACCTCATTATTAGCAAAAAAATTAACAGAACGATGCAAAGTAGAAGTAATTGCTCCCAAAGCATGAATCCATGGTCTTCCCAAGAGAATATTATATGGTAAAGTTCATGGAATAAAATATACTAGGGTGGGTATTGTAAGAGTACCTAACCTATAAGGTAAGATTACCATGCCTAAGGCTTGTCAATCGATGTTATTGAATCCACAAATATACAAAGAAGAAGCAACAACAGATGTTGAATCTACTTTAATTTTACATAACAAATTGATGCTACATAAATTAAGTGCTGAACTGGTGTCAACAAGAGTATGTCTAATACCAATGTTATTAATGTAAACTATTATAATTAGAGGATATGCTTGCTTCTATACTTTTGGAGGTGCTAGTTCATGTATATGGAACATAATATTTGGTGAATCCATACGAATATGATCTATCAACTCATTAACATCAGTTGGCCTATAAAAAGAGGGAAATAGGATCTTTTGCAAGGCTTTCTAAAGCATACCTTGGTAAACCCGAGTAGTTTGAAGCAAATACCAAAGTGAGATTTTGGTGGGAGTAATGAAAAGTTGCTCGACAAGATCATACTCACTTAGTGGCTTAGCTATAGGTTTAGGTGCTTGTGGAAGACTTGGTTGAGAATGTGGTAAAGAAGTATATTGATTAAGATTTTGTTTATTCCTTCTAGTATTATAGGTATGGGATACTGCTTTATAAGAGGGAGCCTTAGATTGTATAAATCTTGTGTAGAGGTCCAATGTGTCATTTTCTACAAGAACCCCATGAATAGAATGCATTATTTTAGGAGACGAGGTAGCTAAAGTCATTTAAATGATTAGTCTCTTTGGACTTTAAGGGGAGGCAAAGACTACAACTACATTCATAGAATCTTCAACTTGCAAAGAAAAAGATCATGATAAAGAAAATTGTTTATCAGATTTTTGAGTAGAAGGAGATGCCTCTAAGAAATTATCTATGGAATCATCCAACATATCAAAATCTTGTTTAGAAAAAGCTTTATCAAAAGTGTTAAAATTTTAAAGAAAAATATTTGACATGCTTTCATTGACATTGGGTTCACCAAAAATGTAAAGGAGGGGATTCGCTACCCTTAAGACATGAAAGTATCATGGAGAAAATAGCCCTCGATTACCTCAAGGATCAGAGCTCAGGTGATGAGATAAAGACTAAAAAGTATTTGCAAAAATTAATTGAATAAAAAATAAACTACTAAGGACAAGAATGATAAAATCATTGAATTATAGAAGTTAATGCCATAATTAGAATCTCTAGTAGACAAAACAGGAAAGTGTATAAAACACAGATTTTATCCTCAGGTGGATTAAGCCTCGACCATGTATGAAAGCACGTCGAAAGGACATTTGCACCCTAGACTATTGTCTTTGGTAAAATAGAGAATAAAAACCTTGAATTTGAAACATCTAGCTTGTCAAATCCATACATCTACACACAAACAAAGAGTGAAAAATATTGGAGGTTGTTTCAAGGCTTTCCTTAGTCAAACCCCCATTTTGGTGTTTCCACCTCCATAGAATATCCAGTTAGATAAAGATAGATAAAAATGCATGAAATGTAAATATTTGTGATAGAAACAAACCCTACAAAGGAGGAGAACCCCTATCACGATTATAAAGATGTGTAATAGAAAAAAACCCTGCAAAGGAGGAGAACCCCTATTATGAATAAAATTGATGAGATCAAATTGATAACATTAAATAGACAAGACTAGAAGATAAGAGAGTGTAGCCAATAGCCTATGGCTCCCCTCTTGGCTTGATATACATGATAAGATTACATTCAAGAGAGCCTTGACTATTTATTGAGAAATAAATTCAATAGAGCTTCACGATGAAGAGTGAGAGAGCAAGGTGTGACAAAAAATGAGGTAGAATGAAGAATGAGAGTGAAAAATGGAATTTTGTGAGGCTACATAGGTGAGAGGAGCCATTACATCCATGTTTCTACCACAATAAAATGTGCCATAGGAAAAGGACATGAAATATTCTCATTTAAATCTCATGAAGTTCAGGGACAATAGAACGTTGTAGAGATATCCGCGTGTTGCACAAGTGTCCTACTCAAAACTTTGTAGGGATGAGATTTTCAGGTTGTTAGTGCTTCAACATATTTTGATGTGAAGTTGGAATCATGAAATTCCAACTTGTAGGTTTTTGTCATAAATATGGTGGGCTAGATGCACAAGTGTGAAATTGCAATGGGGTACAATTTTACGACACTATATTTTGCTCCTACTTAGTTGATTTTTTGGGAAAAGTTAGCTGCACTAAAGTAGTGAAAAAGACATAAATGCTAAATTTAAATTTTTTAAATTTTTACTTTTTTTGTGAAAAAGGATACGATAGAGACCTTAGAGGTCGAGAAGGTGGATACTAATGATGTCACCAACAATTGAGCTCGATGAGAAATTATAGTTCCTAATGTGAAGATTTGTTAAAAAAAATTAAAATTGGGCTAGTTTCGATATTGAAAGAAGCTACCATGGTGAGAAGAATGCTTAAGAAATTTTTGGTGAATTAGAAGAAAAATATGATGAAGTGAGTATATGCCCCCTCTTGTTTTTCCCCCCATCCAGGTGGATGAAAATAGGAATATGAGAAAGGGTCATTTCACAAAATGGGAAAAAATGGGTCTATATATGCTTGGTGTGGGCCCACAGAAGGTCATTTTCACTATTCACAATGAGGATCTTATTGAATTTTCTATAGATTTTTGAGAAAAATATCTCACAAATGATACTTTTGGCTGCGTAAGATCGACCAATTGCACACCGACATGGAGAGGGGTGATTCACTAGATGAGGTACAAGCAAATTTTCTTCTTAACTTATCATTTTTAGTGTAGAAAGGTGACAAGCAATGAAGGCATCCAGTTGGCATGACGACATCTAGTAGACACACCAACATCTCATGTGACAATGCTCGTTGACCATGTAGGAATCTTAACTGTATGCTGGCATCAACTGAATGGGCCTCAAATGCTAGTGGGCTACATAGACATCTGTGCAGTGTACTATAATCTCAAAGGTAGAGTTAGAAAAAAATTGATGATGTAGAGTAGAGATGCAGAATATGAATGAATTTCCTTGACATGGTGTTTAATTTTTTGCACGAGTTTCTTGAGATCCAAGAGCACAATGACGGGGTGATTTTGACACTATTATGGACTCTTAGTTGTGAGATTGACACTGATGACTATGAATTGCTATAGCAATTCAGACTATGGTGGGTCTACACCATGCCAAAGATATATTCCCATACATCCATGATGATTTCTCTTATGGGGAGGTGGGATGCAAAAAGCTCCACATTTCATCTCCCCAACATGAAGATGATAGTCACACTAGAGTATGTCTATTGTATCCTTCACTTTCCCATCCATAGAGAGTGGGTGGCCTATGAGGAGGGTCACATGGTCTAGGATGAACAAGCAACACAAGAATACTATGTTTGGTACATGATCATAAGGACATAATAGGTCACATTTACATGCAGTGGCTTGAGTAAGGTCTTATGGTGATGCCTTTGGTATGTCACGTGATGATCACAATGGTCACATTCTATGTTTCTATAGATGGGTGAGGCTCAAACCTCCACACAAGAATTATCCATTGTATCCAAGAGATGGAGGTGTAGAGGACTGTATTTACCTGGGTTTGGAGCATGCTAGCCCATCTATACCACGACCTCGAGTAGTACATGCATTATGAGTACCATAGTGTCAATGCTTGCATGCTTCTTCAAGTGTGGGAATTTAAGAATATCTAGTGCACACAACCGATTGGATATCCCCAAGGCCTAGTGCATAGTTTTCCTCGAGCACATGTGTACCCATTGATACATGATTGGTAGTATGAAGATTTTTTATTTTGGCTAAAAAAATTATTTTCTATGGATCAAGGATATTAGATGGTGGCCATATAGGCGAATGGGGGTTTGGACATCTGACAGGAGGCAGTTGTAGAGGATGCAACAAGATCAAATCTTGGTCAAGCAATCAAATCATATTATTATACCTATATAGGAGTGAATTTGCACCCCTTAGGAAAATTTCCCTTTTACACATCCTCACCTTAGAAAACCAAATCTGAAGGCGAAATTCCACCTAAGCTCGTTGAATTTGTTCCAATTGGCATCCATTTTGTGTGTCGAAAGAGGAATAACTATCGAGGATGCCCACGCGATCCATAGAAGTTTGTGTGATGCGCTTATGTCCTTGATAGATTCCCACATCCGAAGCCTATAGAGGCGTTACCATTCCCATTGGGAGTCAACTTGTAATGCCCTCCTTGGTCGACCAACCCAAATATAGCCATTTTCTTCCCTCTACTTCATATTCACTCATTTTTTATTCTATTTCACAATTGGCTAATCTCTCCACAAGCTCCAAGTAGCTTCTTCACCATCTCTCCAATCTTCACTCAACACCTTACACTTCTTAGTAACAACATCAACACTCCATCACTTCAATAGAGCAAGTGTGGAACAAACACCATTGTAGTAGAGGCTTGAGTTCCTCTCATTTTCTCCTCCACAAGCCTTGAGTGCTTTGGGTGAAGGTGGTAAGCTTTCACTCCTCTCTATTATTTGGTTGAGTAGCATAACACTATTTTGTAGTGCTTTCATGTTTACTTCATTTCCTACATTTCTCTCTATCTATTTGGCTATTCGTGAAGGCGGGAACACCAAAATGGGGGTTTGACTAAGGCAAACCCCTATAAAACCCAAAAATTTTCCCTCTTGTGTTTAGGTATTGAGGACATTTACAAGCTAGAAGCTTCATCAGTCACATGGTTGTAAGAATTTCCTTTCCATTCTTCTCCTTGTCTTTATCTTTTCTATTTTAGTCTATTTCCTTTATCACATTTTGTTGCTTTATCACTTTCTAGAAGTTCTTAGAAATTAGCTTGCGATTAGCCACTTTGCTATTTTTTGTGATAAAATTGCTCTCTGGTCCACATGAGATGCCAACACACCTCAAGGACTTTGACATGCCACATCATCATTTGCATTCTGCACTGATGTCCTTTGGCCGAGAGCTTGTCGGTTTGTCCAGAGAATCTCTATGACCTACTCTTTCTGATTCTAGAACTCTCGTCATTGTTCTTTGAGGTATTTTAGGGTAGTTCACCATGTGAGGGTCTCTGAATGAAGAGAACTTGTGAGTAGAAAATCCCCCTTCTCTACATTTTGGTGAACCCGACGTGAAGAACGCCTTTTTTGAAAACTAGGAATTTATTTACCCCTACTTGGCGGGGTCATAACTTTTGACTCGGTGCTCGGAATTCAAAATTGTTTGCATCGTTGGAAAGGTCTCCTAGAGAACTAGTTTAGTCCAAAAAATACAAGTGGCTTTGACAATCAAATTTTAGGGATCAATGCAAGTTCTGACCTCAAATTCCACTCCAGGGACCTACAAAAATGCAAATTACTAGAACATAGAAAATACCAAAAAAATCATAATGAATTTAATATCTTCTTTTATTAGTTCTACATCTAATTTTATTCAAAAGGTTAATGATATTCCATTTCATGCATGTGATAGTGACTTGGTTTTTCCCATGTCACTTTGTATCTTTGATCCTTCTCATGAGAGTCTTGCTTTAGAGATATCTTGTTGCAAGAAGCTGAAATCATTGATACCTTTCTTAATGTTACTCTACCTTCTACTCATTCCAATGCACTCTCCTCTAGAGATGATGCATTTGTGAATGATGAATCTCCTACTCATTCCAATGCACTCTCTTCTAGAGATGATGCATTCGTGAATGATGAATTTCTTATCTATTCTAATGCACTCTTGTCTAGAGATGATGTATTAGCACATGATGGATCTCCTTCCACATTTGATCCCATTTAGATCGATGTTGAGAATATGTCTTAAGTTGTGATGATTCTGTAAATGTAATTTATGTGTCTGCTACCCCTCAAAGGCCTAAGAGATTGGTCATTTACATGACTTCAGCTAGCACTTCTCTTGAAAGGGTTTGTTCTATTGATGGTGTTCCATTTGATAGTGATCCCCTTGACCTTTCTAAGGCTCGCACTTATATAATGGTAGCTCGTACCTATGATACTAAAATGAATAAACAACTAAGCCTTTCTAAAACACCTGAACCTATGACTAAAGCACCTAGTGATTATGATCTTGTCAAGAAACCTCAGGTTACTTCGACTAAGATCTCAGTATGGGACTTGCTTCAGTCTACTCCA
The DNA here is from genome assembly GCA_007115665.2 of Sequoiadendron giganteum. Classification (NCBI taxonomy): domain Eukaryota; kingdom Viridiplantae; phylum Streptophyta; class Pinopsida; order Cupressales; family Cupressaceae; genus Sequoiadendron; species Sequoiadendron giganteum. Next base: position 452,776,805 of record CM021109.1, on the reverse strand, counting down.
GTTTATCAAGGTATGCTTCAGGAAGCCTTGCAAAAGATCCTCATGCCTTCTTCCACTAGGCCGATAGATGTTGATGCATTGATGGTGTGTATTCATGCAAATTCATCAAATATTACATTCTATCCACAAGAAATCTTACCTCTAGAAGTATAGAAGCAAGTGGACCTTCTAATGATTATAGTTAACATTAATAAGATTGGAATTAGATGTACTCTCATTGATGTTGGTTCAATGCTTAATGTATACAATATTGATCTATTGCCTAAGATTAATATTGATTCATCTTCTCTTAATGCTTCTTTTATCATCATTCATGGGTTTGATAATGTTAGGAGACAAGCTCTAGGTACAATAGTATTACCTTTGCAGCTTGGACCTATTACCATACCTACTCTTGTATACGTTATGTTAGAGAAGTTACCTTATAACCTTCTTCTTGCTAGACTGTGGATTCATGCTATGGGTGCAGTCCCATCTATCTTACATAAATCTATTATGTTCATTTGTAATAATAAAGTAGTCACAGTCAAGGCTGACCCTAATGCTATACATTTATGTGAGATGGGAGTTTCCGGTCAAACTTCAGTTGTTCCTACTCTTATTCCTTTAGTATCTTCTAGTGTGTCGATGTTTACTCTAGCAGTACCTACTACAAAGGGTACACTTGAGATAGATGTCCCTGAAGAAGATCCTTTTGAAATGAGAAATATTGAGTCTATTCCTTCTACCTCTCCTCAAAGGAATGCATGTCTTGGTGATGATTGGGGTCCTTTAGACTTTATAGATTCCTTCATTCAGGAATATAAAGTCAACCCGATCCACTTAGACCCTTCGATAACATCATTCACACCCGTTATCAAAGATGATCATTCTTTTGCATCATGGGATAATGTGAATGTGAACTGTAATGTTCTTAGTGTTGATCCTCCTTCTAAGGAGGATGATTACTCCCTTGCTAAAGAGGATAATGTTGGCAGTCCTGTTAAAGAGGATGATGGTAATCTTGTAGAGGAGTATGTTCCCCCTTGCTGGAATAATGCTCTTTATGAGGATCCCCTTCTCCTTGTGATTTGCAAGCACATTATGGCCTCAACATTAAGCTTGTCTCTAAATATGGTTATGAGCATAAAGGTTGTGGGCGTAATAAACAAGGAATTCAAGTCCCTATAGAATTTGCACCTCACAAGCGTAATCTAGGGCTTGGTTGCTCGAATAAACAATCTAAGAAGAAACCACGGTTGAACATTGACGTGATGTCTACTCAACCTTGTTCTTGTAGATTGATCTATCCTCGCTTGTCTTTGACCTTCATGTCTTCTTTTTCTAAGAAGTCAATATTTTCTCCATAAGAGAAAGGGTTGTTTCTTGCTCCTCATCCTTTATCTGAGTAAGAGCGTATTTTGTTGTGGCTTCTCAAAGCGCACTTGATTACTCTTCCTTCTCCTACACGTAAGAAATTTCATGAACATGATAAAGGAAAACATTCCTTCTGTGCATATCATCGAGTGCCTGGCCATTCCACTAGTGAATGTAAGGCCTTGAAGGACAAAATACAACAACTTCATGATTTAGGTGCCATCACTCATTGATTTGTTGATGCACCTATGTCTTCTTCGCATGACTAGTGATATCAAGGTTTACCTCTATCCTGTACAATCAAAGTATCTTGCATGGTTCTCCTCCCCTTTATGCTGGGGGCAGTGATAACTTGTTTTGAAGATGTGCATCCTTCTGAAAAACCCCCCCTATGTCTTTCAAATGTAGCATCCCTTGAGTGGACCTTCTTCCTTTTGAAGGGTTCCCAAGGACCCCTTTGAAAGATTTTCTCTCAAATGAATTCCATGGTGTCTAGCTTGGGGACAACCCAACTAGACTTACTTCATGTCCTTACATCTAGCTTGGGGACAGCCTGACTAGACTTCACTTTTCAAAAAATGCATCCCTTGAGTGGAACCCTCTTCCTTTTGAAGGGTTCTCGAGGGAGCCCTTTGAAAGTCTTCCGGCTTAATGATGGTCTGTGTGTCTATCTGCTCTATAATATGGGATCTTCTCCGAAGTGGGTTTTTCTTTTATCACTTTTACTTTATGATAAAAGCTCTATTCTGAAGCGGGTTTTTCTCTTATCACTTTTACTCTGTGATATGGGTTCTACTCTGAAGTGGGTTTTGCTTTTATCACTTTTACTCGGTGGTACGGGTTTTACTCCCGAACAGGGATTTCTTTTATCACTCTTGCATTCATTTCATTCTAGAACATATCAGATTGAAGATCTACATTTCTTCATCTTGAGTATATGCTTTTTCTTCCACTTCCTAGTTCTATAGAACTATGAATTCCTCTTTTGACCCTGCACTCTCGAGTTCACCAGATTGCATTCTGCTTCCTTGTCATTTTAGGTATACATCTCTAACCTTAATACTCTACTTTACCAAAGCACTCATCAATATTCATGCTCGCTAAAGTGGGGGAAAAATATATAGGAGAGAATTTGTACCCCTTAGGAAAATTCCCCTTTTACACATCCTCACGTTAGAAAACCAAATACAAAGGTGAAATTCCACCTAAGCCTATTGCCTTCATTCCACTTGGTGTCCATTTTGTGTGTTGAAAGAGGAATAACTCTCGAAGACACCTATGCGGTGCATAGACATTTGTACAACACATAGGTGTTTGTGCGGTGCACTTACGTCCCTGACAGATTCCCGCATCCAGTGCCTTCAGAGGCGTTACCATTCCCATCGGGAGTCAACTTGTAATGCCCTCCTCATTCGATCGACCCGAATATGGCCATTTTCTTCCCTCTCTACTTCATATTCACTCATTTTTTATTCCATTTTATGGCTAGCTAATCTCTCCACAAGCTCCAAGTAGCTTCTTCACCATCTCTCCAATATTCACTCAACAGCTTACACTTCATAGCGGAAAAATCATCACTCCATCACTTCAATAGAGCAAGTGTGTAAAAAACACCATTGCAGTAGAGGCTTGAGTTCCTCTCATTTTCTCCTCCACAAGCCTTGAGCGCTTTGCATGGAGGTGGTAAGCTTTCACTCCTCTCCTCTATAATTTGGTTGAGTAGCATAGCACTATTTTGTAGTGCTTTTGTGTTTACTTCATTTCCTACATTTCTCTCTATCTATTTGGCTATCCATGGAGGTGGGAACACCAAAATAGGGGTTTGACTGAGGCAAGCCCCTATACAGCCCCAAAAATTTCTCTCTGTTGTGTGCAAGTTGTTGGTGTTTTAAAATTTCCATCTAGGCTTTGAAACTCTCTAAGAGGTAGTCAACCTCCATATTGAAGAATTAACAAAGGCTAGTGGCCAACTAACAAGATCCAGTCAAAGACTGAAATCTCTTACACTTTTGGCTCTATGAAACCAAGAAGGGTTTTCCTAATTGTGTTCATATGAATGTTTCATGGCCTGGTAAGAAAACTTCTTCTTACAGATATAGTCCCCACCAACACAATTAGATAGAAATTATCCTGGTTGTGGAAAACAAAATAATAACAACAAATATCTTAAAGCAACAAGACTAAAAATTAACATAAGATTTTTATCTCTAAAGAGATAAGGCTTGATATATTAGATTTTTTCAAATTTTAAACCATGCTTAGAACTACAACCCTATACCCTCATAACAGGGATCCTGAAGAAATTATCCAGTGCTTTACCCGTTGGGCGACGGAGTCACATAAATCATAACAAAGATATCACAGACATATCACCATAGTGATTTACACTATGAGACTTTCAGTTATCAAAACAATAATCCTTAGGAATCCTAAAGACAACATCATAAATCTGTAAGTTTAATTAACTCATTAAGTTAAAGTAGGAAAATGAGGTACACACTCAAATATACCATTGAAGCTGAATGAATATATCATTAATAAACTCATTCATTATTCATGACATGAAACCAGGAGAGAAATTATTCAAACATATTGTCATTTATTGTTTCAATATCCTTAATTACATAAGCAGAGCCTACTTGTTTTATAATATTCCTACCCAAAAAAAACATACCAGCAAATAGCTTCAAAGAAAAAACTTACAATAACAAACTAACTATACAAAAACTAAGCCATTGGATACCAAAATATCTGACCCTTAACAATGAGCCATGAAATATCCTTTATAGAAAAATAGGAGAGCAACAAGCCTTGAACTCCATTGTTAAACTCAAAATTGAATTTCATTCAAAAATGAAATGAAATTCGAATTCATCACCCCAAAAAATATTTCTCATAATTAGAAAAACAGTATATGATCTGAGGAATCAAAAAACGGTTACACCCAGTAACCAGTCAAATAAAAAACAAAATAGAGCATGCCACACACGTGCACGTCCATATCCACCAGTCGAAGCACCACCCACAATCATTTAGTCAACACATGGCCCCTATATAGGCGACCTCTTCTAGTTCTAGCCTTAGTTTGAGGCAGAACCACTTTCTTTTTGCTATCCACATCAACACTAACCCCAGTAACTTGACACGGTGCCATTGCAGTTATTGGTGAAACTGCAAGGACCTCTTCATCAACACCCACAAGCTCGGTCATGGCTGCAATATAGCAGTGATAGTCTGAGTCAGTCTCAAACCCATCACCACCAGAGCTTGAAGAGAGCATGATAGGAGAGCTGCAATGCCCAAACCATTTGCCCGCACCTCGAGTACTCACCTCAGGAACATTAGGAGCACGTTGTTCCTCCTCACACCGAGAATTCCTTGCACCTACTTTGGTACTTCAATGCACCCCAGACTTGTCCATTGTAGATGCATAGCTTAGGAATTATTAAACAAGTCCACTACCTGCAAACAAATCAACTCAAAAAAAAAGCAATGATAGTATTGAGCAATTCAACAGGTATTTGTAGAGTAATCTAGTGTAGGGAATAATAATTGCCCCAATGCTTGCACAAGCATGTGAATGATTAGTGGCTGATATTGCCACCACAAATTTATTCTAGGTGTACAACACATCATTGTATTTATCAGGAGGCTACTGCTCGCACACAAGGAAATCAAGAAAAAAATCCACTGAAAAACTTGCACCATTAATGAAACAAGTTACATAGAACAAAAATTCCTCACAAAGATGAACAATACCCCCTTTGAATTTGAACCATTGACGTGGAATAGACCTGGCAAGTCGGATGACTCAGATCAAGTTAATGAGTGTTGAAAATCCATATCAGCGCCTGGGAAAAACCACAGCCAATTACAGCCCACAAAAATAGGAGGTTGCGATCGGGCAGTAGACCCACCCAGCCCTGTTGTTCCAAGAGCCAGGCCATGTGTCACCTTTTCGAAAACCTCATGGTATGATTGGAACATTTACTCTGATCGTGTGAGGCCTACGAGGGACTGTCATCATTAATTCGCATCATTCAATTCCCACTAGTGAAATGATGCCCACTTGTCACTGCTGACACCTCGGGAAAAGGCCCCACTCCTCTATATATGACATATGGTAGAATCTCACACACCTCACACCACTTTAGTGACATCAATAGGAAAACCTAGAGGTTTGCGAGAAACGGTCTAGATCAAAACCCATGATCAGACGGTTCGCCAAGCTGCATAAAACTCATAGAATATATTGGTGGGGCCGCCTGGGAAAAAAAAAAACTTTCAATGGCATAAACATTTAAGCCCAAGTGGCAAATAAGAGACCAATAGGTTGGGTAAAAAAGGGGCCGGTAAGAGCATGAAGGAAAGGCTCAATCAGATAACTTGAGTGACCAGTAACCCTCCATAGCAAGTCAACTTTGAAATATAATGTGAGAGTTTTAATCAATCTTTCATTAGTGATCAAAAACCGTTTACCCAAAATATCATACCTCATCACTGTTAAAAGTAACTAGTCATGCCCTATTTAGGATTTTTTTTGACAAATTTTAAAAGTCGCACCACAGGTATTGAGGACATTCATGAGCTGGAAGCTTCATCAGTCGCAAGGTTGTAAGCATTTCCTTTCCCTTCTCCTTTTCTTTTTCTTTTCTATTTCAGTCTATTTCCTTTATTGCATTATGTTGCTTTATCACTTTCTAGAAGTTCTTAGCAATTAGCTTGCAAGTAGCCACTTTTTGTTTTTTATGATAAAATCACTCTCTATTTTGTAAGAGATGCCAGCGTGCCTCAAGGACGCCAGTGCACCGCACCATCGTCTGCATTCTGCACTAATGTCCTTTGGTCGAGAGCTTGTCAGTTTGTGTAGAGAATCTCTATGACCTTCTCTTTTTGATTCTAGAAATCTCACCAATGTTCTTTGAGGTAGTTTAGGGTAGTTCACCCCATGAGGCTCTTTGAGTGAAGAGAACTCGTGAGTAGTGAATCCCCCTTCTCTACAATACCATACTATTCACATCAGTTTTCCTAACAATTCAAGAAAGAGTAGGATATCCCTTTGACAAATTTGATGTACATACAATCCCATAGGATCTCAACTAGAGTTAGATACCATCCCCATCTAACTATTGTTGATGTTTCACTCAGTAGTAGTGATGGTTTAGATGGAAACCAACCTAAGGCACTAGGGACCAATGATGTTGAAATATTAGTTGGCTTTTCCAACTAGTGGCTGATAATAGGTCCCACCCTAATTTTTCCAGCCAGTGCCCCCACAAGTGATGGTGGTGTATAGGGGTGTAAGGGTGAGGCACCCTAAGGTGACGGTGAGGAGGATGAGGTACCGATAGGAAGAGTAGAGGAGAGGCTGAGGTGGAAAGGATGTGTAGCATCACCAATACATGCTCCAGCCATTTGAATGGCACCACCCACCATCTAGCTGGTTGTGCCTCCTTTTGTGGTGGCTACAAGGTCAAGCATTGCTTCTAGAAGTGGTGCTCCAACTCCAAACCCACACTGGCAGGCTAGGGACCCAAGTATGAGTATGTTACATGTTATTTAATTTCATGATTTCTCATATATATAAATATGGGTATACTTCGATGATATGGTACTAACATCGTCCACTATCTCTATGGTTGCAGTGTTCACACAAGAGTGGGTCATTTTTTTGGGTAGTGAATCTTAGAGGTGGTTCCGACCATCTAGATCTGGGGGTAGTCACAAATTCTTATAGGCTATGTATAGTAGGGTGCTATACCCCATTATTCGAGCCTGTAGTGCATCTCAAGACTATTTGTGAGGAGGTATAGGTGGAGGTCATCTAGCAGATTGTTGAGCTAACTATGATGAATGGATAGAGGGACTAGAGGGGTGTAGAGTTCATCTCTACACTTACCAAGAGATATCCACCCATGATGTGAGCCAAGAGTGTTGAACAGGCACATGATGTCCTACAAAGCTAGGTCGATGACCTCAGGAGGTAGTTGGGGGCTACTAGATCAACATCCATTGATCTTTAGGTACAATATCTCAAAGATGAGTTGTGATAGGCCCAGGAGTGGGAGGTTTCATTAATAGAACATGTCACATCACTGTGGGAGCAAGTAGTTGAGCTATGAGAGGAGATATAGGGATTGTGGTCACATAGCATGTTTGTGTCATGATCTCACTATTCTCACTCATATGCATCCATTCAACATCCTCCTCCACCAACGCTAGTGCTAGAGGGATTTGAGAGCCATGTACATGGGGGCTAGAGATATCTTTGTTTTATAGATTCATTATTGGATGTATATATTTATATATAGATATACATACACCATATTTTATGATAGTGGTGTGATACATGTACATGAAATTTTATATATGTATATATGTGAGATTTTGGATCGACAACATGATGTGTTCTTTATGTGTATGTTTCTTCATGTATGATTATGTGATGGATGTATGATTAATTAAATATAGTTATGTTCTAATGTATGGATACAATAATTAATCAAAGGTAATGCATGGATACATAGTATAGAAATAAACACATGTATATATAATTCCTAATTAAAGAAATTAATTACATACACATGTTTACATCATAACAAAAATTAAAAGATAATGTGTTAATATAGAAATGTCATAAAATAATAGACTCTGATTCCCTAAAAAGGGGATGAGCATCATGCCCATGCCACATAGGCCTTATGTATAATATAAATGGAGATGCATTACATTGAATGGTTCTTTTAGAGGAGTACCATCCATAGACAATAATACATATGCACCCGAACGATACACAAAAGTGATTATGTAAGGAACTAACCAATTAGGGTTGAACTTCCCTTTTGATTAGGTGGCACAATTATATTTCTCTGGTTCTCATATAGACAAGATCACCCACCTTGAAAGCACAAGAAATAACACCTTGATTGTAATTATTAGAAATAGATCTTTGATAAGATTGAAGGTGATTAAGGGTCTGTGATTGATGCTCATCGAGCAACTTGAGTTGGTTTATACATTCAACACAATATGTTCCATAATCAACTAATCCATTAAGGGAAACCCACAAAGAAAAAAATCTCAACTCTAAAGGCACAATAGCCTCAACACCATACACTAGGTTATATGGGGTTGTACCATTAGTTGTATGAATACTTGTGCGATAGACCCATAAGGTGTATGCCAATTGATTATTCTAGTCTTTACCATGTTATTTTACTTTTTTTCAAATAATTAGATCAAGATTTTTGTTAGACACATTTGCTTGGCCATTAGATTGAGGATAGTAAGGTGTAGAAAATCAATGTTGGATATGGAACTGTTCTAAGAATTATTTTATCTCTTTTTTCTTAAACATAGTACCATTTTCAGAAACAAGGGTAGATGGAAATCCAAAGTGAGTAATGATATTGTTCAGAAGCAAGCTATAGATTACTTCAATTTTTGTGGATTGGAGTGGGATAGCTTCAACCCATTTCATAGAGTAATTGATAGCTATGATGATAAAGGTATTTCCCTTAGAAGAAGGAGGCAATGTTTTTTTGATAGTATCAAACTCCCGTTTTGCAAATGGCCAAGGAGAGGTCTAATTCTAAAGATTTTGTGTGGGATCTCAGATAAGATTACTATGTTGTTGACATTGAGAGAATTTATTGATAAAGGAAAAGGATTCTCGATTCATTTTTTGCCAATAATATCCCATGCAAATATATTTATGCACTAAGGATTTATCATTGAAATTTCCACCCCCAGAGCTCAAATGAGATTTTCTAAGGGCAAGGGGTATCTCAACTTTAGTGAGACATCGAAGAAGAATACCATTGTAGGATTTTTGATAAAGAAAATTAGATAGGATAATATATCAAATTGAAAGCTTTTGTATCTGAGTGCGAGTGTTTTTAGTCACATCATCAGGAAAATTTCTAGTCTTCAGATAATTATAGATGTAAGAATACCATTCCTTTGTGTCTACATGAGCACACACTAGACTATTAGGTTCAAGTTGATCTGAGATAGTGGGAGAGAAGAGAAATTGAACCAAAAAATGGTACTCATGTACACCATCGTTCGAAGGTAAAAGGGAGGTTGTGCTCACCATTGCATCCATGTGGTGATTCTCTCTCCTAGGAACATTGTCTATGATAAAGGAAGAGAATCAATCAATCAAGGATAAAGCCAAATCTCAATACTGAGATAGCTTTATCTACTTAGCTTGATATTTTCTTGTGATTTGGTTTACAATAAATTCATAGTCACTATGAATGAGAATGTGTTTAGTGTTCAATACTACCATGGCATGTAAACCAACAATAAGGGATTCATACTCTGCGATATTATTAGTACAATGAAATTCTAATAAAAAATGTATAGGAACCATCTTCCTTTCAGGTGAGATTAAAAATACACCTGCCCCAAAGCCAAATTAACATCTCGATCAATTAAAATACATTTCCCACATAGGTTCATGATTCAATGTGAATACATTTTCATCCAAAAATAAGTGCAAATTGAAAAAGGAACGAGATGAGGAAGCTTTTTCTAATTGAACAACAACTTTTCCTTTAATTTCTTTTTGGGCTATGAACTTAATGTCAAACTCAGAGAGAAACATCACTCATTTTTCTAACCTTCTAGAAATATCAGTTCTAGTAAATAAATGGTTAAGGAGATTTCCTTTTATGATTACATGGGTTTTTACATGGAGAAGATAATGTCATAAATTTTGCATTACAAAAAAAGAGCGAGAAATTATTTCTCTATTGTAGAATATCAGGTTTCATAATCAATCGAAATATGACTAATATAGAGGCCACTCTTTCTTTACCTTCATCATCATGTTGAGATAATAAAGCTGCTAAAGCATGAGGTGATGTAGAGACATAAAGTAAAAAGGGTCTATCCTACATAGTCATCATCAAGATAGGAGGATTGGTCAAATAGCTCTTGATAGATTCAAAATCATTCACATTCATCATCCCATCAAAAACAAAAAAATTTCTTCAATAAATGTGTGAAGGGAGGAGCACAATTAGCCAATTGAGATACGAATCTTTGAATTGCTTGAATATTCCCTTGCAAACTACATAATTAAGAGATATTCTTAGGAAGAGGCATGTTAAGAATTGCATCAATATTATTTGTATCAACTTAGATTCCATGATGAAATATAATAAATCTTAAAAGCTTGATGAAATCCACACCAAAGATACACTTAAGAGGATTTAATCTCATCTTATAGATCCAAAGTATTTCAAAGATAAGATGTAGCTTCTCAATGTGATCTTGGTGAGTTATTGACTCAGCCAACATGTCATCAATGCAATCTTCTAGGAAATTGTGAATGAAATCATGAAATACGAGTCTCATCTATTGTTGGTAAGTTTCTCTTGTATTATTTAATCCAAATGAAATGACCACGTAATATAAAGTACCCCAAGGGGTAGTGAAGGATATCTTATATTGATATTATGGGTTAATATGAATCTAATTATAGCCCAAGAATCCATCCGTAAATGATAATAAGGAATGGACTATAATTGATTCTACAATCATATCAATATTAGGCAACAAAAAATCATCATTAAGTGAAGCCTTATTAAGATCACAAAAATATATACAAATGTGAATATGTACATCAAGTTTTTTAATGACAACTATATTCAATATCCAAGGTGAATGTTGATCATGAAAGCTTGCGCTTCTCCCAAACAACCTTATGGAAAATTTAGTGAGTGGGGGACCTGATTGTGCCTCATTGAATAACCTCCAATATTTTTAGAGAAGCCATATCTTCTTTGGTATTTGCAAAAATGGAAGAGGAAATGCAAAAAAGAAAACTAAATACGGTGATGCGCCAAAGATTTTACAACATTTTAAAGACTCTAACAAACTCCAATTTCTAATATGTCGAACAAAAAATGCCACAAACCCTTCATTTTTGGAAGGAGAATGAGTGACTAAGGTTGATGTGGGAATAGAGAAATCATTCAAATCCACTCGTGGGAAGTACCCATCAAGGTTCAAACAAAAAAAGGAAGCCCAAAATTAAAAAAAGATACTTTGGATCCTTACAGAGCCATTTCACTTGATAAAATAATATGGAACTAGCAAAAAAATTATCAGAAGAATGAAAGAATATTATAGCATGATTCAATTCCTAAAATTTTAGGTTATAAGATCATAAAAGCTAACAATTGAGAATTGAATATCAAGACTTATATATAGAAGTAAAAGAACATAGAGCATTCAATATATGTGAAATAGAGAACAAGGCATAACACAAAGGCCACATGAGCACAATCTGATACAAACTTTCATCTTATATTGCTTAATATTGTTGAATAATGTAAATGCTAAGGTTAGATAATAAATCTGAACAATTTTCTTAATATCAATTATAAAATAGTGAGCTTTGTCAGAAATCATTTATATCCTATTCTACTGCTGATAATCTATGTATCTATTGATTGATATATCATCTACTACTTCTATTTGTATGTATATCTATCTATCCCATGTCTAGAGGATCCTAGAAAATTCCCTTTTATAATGAAAGGGAAGCATACAAGTACTAAGCACTCTACACCAAAAAAGATAGAAACCCTAATAGGTGTCATCACTAGAAGACCTCAAAATATGATAAAAAATTAGATTCGATATGATAATAAAATTTGAGCTTCTTTAATACATTGAAATAGGTATAAAAAATCGATAACTCTGGTCTCCCAAGAGCTTCATGCAGGTCTCTCTATTAGAAGGAAGATATGGCCATAATATTTTACCTAAATATGATCTAATCTTCTATAGGAAATAATGGTGTTGTCAAAAGAAAGGCTAACTCTAATAGTGGTAGAGGAACAAAAATGTGTTGCCACCTAATATCATTCCCAAAGGTATAGCCTTGGAGAAGTGAAGAAACCTGCTCGATAAGAGACAAGTGACATGGCAACTTGGTGAGCATTCTTCAATATTTTGAGAGAGTAGCTTGAGGAAAATCTCTATGGGGTGGTGACATGTAGACCTTTGGGCCTAAAGAGAAGGTGAAGGCTGAAAGGTAGCACAGTCACAATGTGGCACAATTGTGCACTTTTTCACAAAAATTTCCCCATGACCTCTAACAAGATGTGCTGGAGTGACAAGTGGTGAGATAAAAATGAAAGCCGAAAGAGTGAGGGCCTCAAGGCTGAAAAGAACAAAGCAAAGAAACAAAAAAATTGAGCAAAAAAACCCCATAATTTTGGTGACTCACAAGGGGGCCTTTATCTACGGAGGCATGAACCCAAAAGAAACAATGACATAAAAGAGAAAAATATGTGCTTCCTCAGAGTTTGAGGAATGCAAAATGTAGACTCACAATCTTCATCAGAAGGCAACACCAATGTGTTTATCATTTCTAAGGCCTAATCAAGGTCAATTATCTCCTTGAAGGAGATTACCCACTATTTCACTTGGGCCACTCCGATAAGGAGAAAGGGATAGGCCAAGGAGAGTAGCATATTTTTGATCTTTTTGCTTATAGGTGTTGAGCTCAAATTTTTGAGTTTCGACTGGTCCTGCTACTTGGCCTCTAAGGCCCATCTGATTTTCTCTTCAGTGAGTACTACTCCATCGAGAAAGAAAGGAGAGGGAAAACCCAAAAGGACTAAGGCTTTGAAATCCTCTTTTATCTCTCCCACCTTCTTAGTTAGCGCTAATTGATAGTTCTTTCTCCTCTAGGTGGCCTGACTACACCTAATAAATTTATTTTCCTTCCTAGAAGCCACTCTTTGGTCTAGAATCCTAGTGCTTGCTAGAGTCTCATCGGTCACCTTATACAACTTGGTTATTAGATTAACTGATTCAGCAGATCAAGGAACAATCATATTTAATATTTGATCGACTATTGGGCCAAATTATGCATTCAACTCTTATGCATTAGCTATAAAATTAGAGCTAGCCTCAGAGTTGTTGCAATTTTAATCCTTTTCCAATGGGAAAAGAACAACCTTTGCACTACTAGGAGGAGTTCAAGCCTTGCCGCAATCAATTCCTATTGGAATTGAGAATCTTTATATTTCATTTCCTCCTCCAATTGATTGACCTTTGCTTAGGCTCATTAAAGATCTTATGCTACCTGAGACTAAGCACTGGTCAACTCGCCTTGCATCTAATTCTTCTCCTTCTCAAAATGCTCACTTAGCTACTTAACTTGGTCCACTACTTCAAATCATTTCTTCTATATTTCTTGTAGCTCTTTTTGCAATTCAACACATATGTTGTCCTCTCGGCCTGAAATGTCAACAAACTCATTTTTCTTTTGTTTCTACTCCTCTGTGGCCTTTTACATTTGGGCCTTTATATCTTCTATCATTTTTCACTCGATCTCAACCTCACACATCATCTTTTCCACCTCGGCTGAAAGTCGATCCTTTTCAGTCTTAGTAGCTTGAAGTGATGTGGTCACTTCTCCTTGAAAATCTTGTACTTGCCTAAGGCAGACAATCTCCATGTATTTTGATCTTATCTGCACTTGGTGTCTATCAATTATGACCTTTAAATTGTTTAATTCCACCTCTCACTTCTCTAATTTCTTCTCCGACCTAGTGTAATCTTCATACACCACCTTTTGTGTTGCCTTGGAAAGGCCTATTTTGTCATGAGGAAGCACCTCACCCATGTTTAGAGCCACAATTTGGATCTCATAATATTCATAGTACATATCCCCCTCTAGTTTTGAAACCATTGGCTTCATAGACAAAATCATCAGGGACATCCGCAATCCGCTCTTCATCAAAACATGTTTCAAGTTTTGTGGTAGCTGAAGCCGCCACGACCTTCAACAACTGCTTTTTTTATCTCCTTTCGAGCCTGCGTGGTTAAATCTACTTGAGTCCAGAGAACCTACAAAGATTCAATTCTTTGTGCTGGAATGGGTACACTAGTGGGGAGGCTGTAAAGGGTGGCATGGGGTGTACTTCTAAATTCTTGGGCTTGAGGAGAGGCAAAGGGGAAAGCTATCAACAAGAAGGGCATTATGCCTCATAAATGTTATGTTGAGTATGGAGTAATCATTGGGGTAAGAGGTGTAGTGGCTGGAAATAGTGGTATATACCTATAATTAGATAGTGGTAACAAAACCTATAGCATGGGTGGCTTCAAAAACAAAACCTAGGCCTCAGATGAAGCATTTAAAGTGTCTATTACAACTATGATAGAAGACACATGTTCAGCGTGCAGGGGTTCCATATGAGGCTCATTGAAAAACACGGAAGGAAGGATTTCAAGGATAAGAAAGTAAGAGTCGACAGAGGAGGGATTCTATTCTACAGATGAGGGGAATGTAGCCACTAATAATGTAGTAGAAGAAATAACAGTGGATGTGAAACTTACTTGGATAGCAGGGGCCAAAGACACTTGTGGAGTGAAGTGCACCTCTTCACCTTCCTTGTCCAAGGATCCTTGTTTTCCCAGGTCTTGGATTCTCCTTCTCTTTATAGAGGGTATACTAGTTTCTTTGGACCCTTTGGTGATTGACCCTAGTGAACCTTGAGTTCCTTTGAAATTGTAGAAGAATTCCTTGTATATTGTTGGGTCCGCTTTGCTTTTGTCAGAATATTGGTAGAATATGAGACCTGCGGCTCCTTTTACTATGCTACTTCTTTTTCTTTCCTTTTCCTAGCTTTGACTGCCAAGGGTGGTGATTCGACACCCTAGACATTTTCTTGTTCAAGGTCTCAATCGGATTTCTCATCTAGATCGGACCCAACTTATTTATCATAAATTTTCTCAAATTCTTCATCCATAGGAATAGAACCACACAAGGAGGCCATCTTCTTGATCTCCTATTGACATGTCTATAAATTGATCACTTTCCTTTCAAACCACCCTTTCTTCCTCAATCATGTCTTGAAAGACATTCATTGGAAAACCTGGGTTTTATTCTGCCACAATTTGATAAAATTCGAGCCATGGAGACCACATAAATGGGATGAAATCCAAGTCGATGTAGGCGACTTCATTATCCATGGATGGATTTCATCTTTTCTCCCAATATGGTCATGACTCATGTTAGAAAATTACGTGCTTATCTAAATTATACTTCTATTTATTGTAGATAAGCTTAAGACCGAGATAGGCCAATTTTCTTTTCAACACTTGCTACTCCTCTCTCTCTACGAGTGTCACTTGGATCTTTCCAATAGTAAGGGGGATTTCATAAAGGCACTTATTTTTATTTCTGACACCATAGTCATAATCTATAATTGACAATTATTGATATATTTCTAGGGTAAGTGTCCTAGCCATGAGAAATCTAGGAAACCAAAAAGGATAGCCTATAAACCCATGACATTTGATAAAATTGAAATCAAACCCCATGAACCAGCCCAGTGGGCTCATATGCTTCCTCAACCACTCCAGATACTTATGAGGAAACCTTTGCAAAGGTTGCTAGGATAAATCTTGAAGAATGACGTTCAAAAAATATTTGGTAAACAAATAATAATCACATGTGCTTGGAAGCATATGGGTTTGTACTAAAACTAGTTTGGACAACCTTGATGTACTCTACCTATTGAGTGATAATCCAAAATGGCTAAAAAATGTATTGTTTTGGTGCATAATTAAATGTGCCAAGAAAGAAGAATTCCAAAACTTAGAAAAATGGTGGTACTTTTTCAACTGGTCGAGCATCTTTTCTTCAATCATTATTCTGAAATTGTACCAAAATTATCCCCTTTCTTGAGCTTAAAGGCTAGGCCCATATGATATTTGTGGGAATCATCATCATGGCCTAGGCCATACATGAAATCCAACATCAAAAACACATCTTTCAAGCTTGATTTGAATAGACAATGATAGAGGGAACTTGGGCCCTTCATCATTAGGTAATTTTCTTGTTTCATCCTAGTAGAAAGGTAACCTATTTCTCCTTCCTCTCCAAAATTTATCCATGTGGTCTTGTGAGAAAATATTGAAATCTATATTAGTGGGGATACATAACATATCTCTGATGGTTGCGACACTGATGGTGATTTTGAGCTCTCCACCTTTGATGGTTTCATCTTCATTATCCATTTTTTTGACATAGATATCAACTAGCTCTGGGCATAGATGTGTGAAGGGCAACATGCACTATGGTAAACCATAATGCTAGAGTCTCGCTCCAAGGCCCATGAAATTTCCCACATGTGATTTGGCAACCATCCTTTGGAAAGCCCCTTCCTAAAAAATTTTGGGGTTGGTATGCAGCTTTGGGTTGAATATATCATCTATGAAATACTTGACCACTCTTGGTTTGATGTGATATTTATGTGTTATCCTTTTGGTATGTGGAAAGTCTCATTGTTTTGGAATTGGTGTATCAACGAAACATATATCTCTGAATATTTCAACATATCTTTGCTAGGAGAAGGGAATTTCAGCACGCCTATCAGAGGATGATGCTTTAGTAGCCATTATCATGACCTTTTGAAAGATTTATGCAACACTTCACTTCTCAACTTAATTAATTTCACTTCTATCAAGAGATTACAATTATAAATTTTTTTCTTTTTTTCTCAATTTACTCATGCATTAAATAATAAATGCATGGCCATTAATGCTAGCCTCTTGAGTAATGCCAACAAAGGGTGATACATGCAGTATAAACACCTACATTCTTAGGAAACATGACCTCTTCTTTAAGAAGGGAATTTTAGTACATTTGTTACTTGATTTTTGATGAAGGATAGGCTTGAGAAATGGGAGACATAATTGGAAAATATGTCCACATTAATTAAGCAAGAAGTGGGATTTAAAGTTGGCCTTTTCAAATGCTAGAGTTGGTTGATGATCACAAAGGTGATGCACACATGGCGATATGCCATATATCTAATTATTAATAACATCACCTACATTAAATTCTGAGAGCCTCACAAAATCCCATATGTATGACTCTCCTTTATTTCTTGCCATCAACTTGTATTCCTTGTTGTCATTCTGACAGGGAAATTTTTTTCGCTTACAGCTTTTTGGCTCACATTTTTCTATAAATAGAGTGTCGCCTTCACAAAAATATTCATTAAGTTTATATTTTATTGTCCTGCATTCCACAAAGCATGGGTACTCTGATAAGGCTTATGAATCAGAAGAACCAGATTGCTTTCATGGGAGAGGTTACTAATGATATAATTAAGAGGTTGTTGTGGATGAAGGATGACCTGCCCATCACTACATTCAAATGGGTGTTGGGGAGGGATTTTATCACTAATGAAAACCACTACCGTGTGAACATGGATGACATATCTCGATTTGTCACTTCACTCCTAGATCTGATAATTGAGAAGTGATGAATTAAGCTGTTGTGTAGGAGCATGTTTTCCAAAGACTACCTAGAGAGCCTTGATGAGATTATCATCGTTTCTATTCTTGGCCTTGGAATTCCCTCTACCATGGATATTTGTTGGAACATGAACAACACCAAAATGGTGGTGTGGCTTCCCTTGGTCACTAGATTTTGAACGATGAACTTGGAGTGGCACTGCCAATGGGTGAGGCCTTCCAACTCCTACCTCCTTCATGTTAACAACATTGAGTTGGTCTATGGTGTAGAGTGGATCACTACATTTGGGAAGTTGGTCTATTAACCTAGTAGAGTGGTGGTAAATGTTGAAGACTAGCCTTGGTCAGTTTCCATGGGGTTGTGTGATGAAATCTTACTATCATGCATCTCGAGATCTAAAAAATATCATCGTGTTTTTGCTTGCTGCAGAGTGGAGGTCAAAATTTCATGCTTTCCTATACCACTACCTCCCGTATCTTGGATACAATGATGATTTTTTTATTTTGGCTATGTCTAAAAAGTGGATTTTTGTACTTCAAATATAAGCCCTTGAGTTAAAAAAATATAGGCCTCTACACCCCAAACTATATGTAATATTTTTCTTTAAATATAATATAGTTTTTCATTTCAATACTTGTCTTATTTGTAAAAACGTATTTACAAAATATTTTTACATATGATACATAAAGTGAATTTTTTTAGAACCACAAGCTTTTAATTGAATAATTTAAGGTGAATACCATTTACTGGTATTCCTAGAATATTTCTGTCTAAATCTTCAAGCTTGTACACATTGCTAGCCTAGCATTTATAAATTTGAAAGGGACCCTTCCATAAGGAATTGAATTTGGCATGTTGGATTGGTTTTGCAACCCGTTCATCAAATCTTAGGACTAGAATCCCCTCCTTGAAGCTTGGGTCAGAGGTCTTCTTGTCAAACCACCACTTGACTACTTGCTAGCACTTTATCATGGTGTCGAACATATTTTCTCTTTTCTCTTGAAGGCTTAGTAGCTCAACAAGCCTCACTTCCATCCTTGCATTCTCCTCAACCTCTAAAGACTTTAACAGTTGTAACTTTGGTATCCCCATCAAAATGGGCAGGACTACTTCCTTCCTGTATACCAACTCGTAAGGAGAGGCCTTTAGGATTTTCTTTGAGGTAATGCATTCAACCCATAAGGCTACCAATAGGTGTTTGTAGAATTCCTTTTGTAGCTCCAAACTGATGCATTTGATTAGCTTGATCAAGTTTTTTTTGGTAGATTCTACCAATCTGTTCCCCTCCAAGTAGTAGTTTGAAAAAGTCTTTAGGTAGATTATATGCTTGAGAGTAAAATTATACATCTTGGACCCCACAAATGCTCATGAATTGTTTGGAATGACGATCTTTGGGGATCTGAACCTCATTACTAGTTCTTTAAGGAATTTGATGATCTTGGCCTTAGTGGCATTTCTAAGAGGGGTTTCCTGATCTATAATTAGAGGTTTACAAATTCAAATGTATTTAACCTTAATTACAATAATTCCCGATCCAATAGAATTGCATGACTATGTTGTTTAATCATTGAAATTATAGACTAAGTTCACTTCTCCATAAATTAAGGAAATTGACTAATTGCTATAATTTTGTAATAAAAAATCAACATAAGGAATTAAAACTGAAAGAATGAAAGACAGGAGAAAGAAGAATGAAAAGATAGAAGAGAGAGAGGAACACGAGCTTGATAACAGAGTTCATCCAATCTGGACTACATCTCTGTGTCTTCTTCTCAAGGTAGACCAATTTATTAATATTGCTAAGCAATGAAAGTGCCTTGTTACAATATCCAAGCTCCACCTGCATAAGATTTTCTCATAGTATCTCTCTCCTTTACAATTTTTGTTGTAATAATCAACACCTTGTAATCTCTTTCTCAAAGAATTCAAATTCTCCACCTTTCCCAATAATTTTTGGCATATGGATTCTAGTGTTGTCATTGATGGAAACCTAATTCATTCATCCAGTCTACAGTTTAGTATTGGTTCATACCAACATAACAAAATGAAGAATAAGGCATCTGGTTAAAGGAAAAGATGTCGATCTGAATTACCTCACCAGGCTATTATTTTGAGTTTTGGATCTTAGAGGAAGGTTTTTTGATGTTCATACTACCTTATTCAAGAAGTATATTGATGCGCATACATAGGTGTATGATCTAGGAGATCTGATGCACTAATTTTATGGTTATCTATGCTAGAAGGTTGACTTGTCAAATATAGTAGTCACAGATATCTAAGGAGTAATTGATTAAATCTTTTCATGTTCAAAATTGTTTATTTGAGTCCCTACTATGTTATGGATGACTATGGATGGTGCACATAAAGATTTAGTTGTGGATCTAGCCGATATTTGAAAAGCATTTTATGTTTTATGAAGCCGACATATGAATGATCAAATCCTTGATAGTGGATATATACATGAGATCAGTTTTATCATTTTGATGAAGTGAATGTGTGCTATGAAGTATATTAGTGTGTGGTGCGAAAATCATAAGGATAAGGGTGCAAATTTTGAATTTGTGATGTGAAGAGCAGAGCAAATTAGAGTGAAGAGAAGAATCAGATAGGTCCAAAATATGATCTATGAGCCTAACCAGAACTGTAACTTGGCATAAGAAGATGCTACAACTTTAGTTCAACCTTCAGATGGTTTTAATCTAAACATTTTGTAAGGCAGTGAGCTGTCCCTTTTGAGCAGTGAGCCCTAGGCAGTGTGCTTGAATGCAAGTGCATTCCCTTTTGTAAAACTTATATTTGAGTATTCAAATTATGGATTAACCTCCATCGTGGTTTTTCCCCTAATAGGGTTTCCATGCAAAAATCCTTGTGTTATGGTGTTGTGGATGATTAATTTATGTGTTTGCATATTTCCTTTGGCTTAATGTTGAAATGGTTTTAATATCAAATTAATAAAGTTCAAATTTGCATAAAACTAATTCACCCCCCCTCTCAGTGTTCCCTTGAGTCCAACAATTGGTATTAGAGCCTAGTTCCTCAGAAGAAGTTTAGTAGCTTGAGGTAGATATTGGAATGTAATGGAAAAAAAAAACTTTTGGTGGCACTTGATGACCTTGATTAGTCTAAAGTAGAAGTCTAGGAATTGAAAGAAAATCTTAAGGATGCTGAGAAATTCATTCAAACATTGCAGAATTAGATTGTTAAATCCAGGGAAAAGAGGAAGGATCTATGTGACCAGATTAAGAAATAAGACAACAAACAAATGGATGATGCTCACCTGAATCAAAATTTGAAGGAAATAACTGAAGAATGTGAAAATCTTGCCAAAGACAATGCTACCCTAAAATATGAAACAAAATCTATAGTGATGAAGCTGACTAAAGAGATTGAAGAAAGGAAGAAGAATGAGGAGAAACTTGCTCAATCCTTAAAATAAAAATATGATGAATGAAGAAGAGTAAATGGAGAATTCATTTAGATGGAAAGTGAACTACTACAATCTAGAAACAATGAAGAAGAACTTGAGAAACAGATTGTTATTCTTAGGAATTGACTTACTATTTTAAATGAATACAAGGAGAAATTCAAGATTAGTTCAATTAAGCTTCATGAGCCGACTCAAGGGAAAAAGAGTGGAAACAACAAGAAAGGTCTTGGATATGAAAAAGGAGAAAGACAAAGAAATCAAATGAACAAAGGTGGAAGGTATTCGGTAAGACAATCTAATGCTCAAAATTTTAATGGATATTGTTTTGCTTACAATAAATTTGGTCATATGGCTGCTCAAAGTAGAAGTAATATAAAATCAAGAGATTCATCATTTTTTGGTCAATGTTTCAATTGTAAAAAGTTTGGTCATAAATCAAATGAATGCAAAAATATGTCACACTACTCTGTCAGTAAAAGGAATGTTGAATGTTATACCTATGGAAGATTTGGGCATATTTCTAATCAATGCAGATCAAGAAGAAATCAATGGAATGATTGGTTTGGAGAAGGAAATAATGTGTGTTACAATTGCAAGAGATACGGTCACATTGCAAGATTTTGTAGAAACAAAAATGTGGATAGAAAAGGTCAGCTATACAAAGGTAGAAATACACAAAAAATGATAAAGGAAAAGGAAAAGTGACTACAAATGAAATAAGAGATCAAATGAAGAAGACATAGGTAAGGAAGAATGAGTTTGATGCTGGAAATGGTTCTACATTGAAACCTTCTTTTGGTAATTCTTTCAGAAATTGATATTAGGCCACTAGCCTAGGGGGAGTTCTTCAAGAAAATCATTTTTCCCGTGTCTGTAGCTGGTACTAGAACATGAAAATATTGTCAAAAGATGTATTAATGATCTACAGAGGCTCTGGAAAACACTCACAATGAAAATTAAAGAGATCATAGGTCCGTGCAATATTTTTTCTCTCGCTGTCTAAGAAAAAAGAGTATCTGGAAAACCTAGGGCAAAAGCATTTTTTACAAGTGTGCGAGCTATAAAAGAAAAGTAACTCTCATTTGTCACTTTTCATCGAAGAAGAGAAGGAGAGCACTCAGTAAAAAAATTTCAAAATAGTGAAGTTAATTCGACAACGAATCTCGAAATACATTAGGTATTTTAGTAGTTTTAAGAATTTCCATATAATTTGGTGTGCAATTGATAAACAAAAAAATGAAAGGAAGAATGGAACAAATCAAAGGGTCAATCAATTTGGATGAATACAACAGTGAGAAGATTAGGGCCATGAGAAATTTGTTGTTGCTTGATGAATTGAAGTGGTTAAGAGAAGCCAAACAAAAGAATTTGGATATTTGGAATGAGTTTCCCTACTTCGAGAATGTGGAAATTGTTAAATTCATCTTGAATAGATTGCATAACGAGACCTTAATTCTAGACAAACCCTACACCATTTTGAAGGAAGTAATTAGAAATTTGATTGAATTATGTAAAGTCAGGGATATAACAAGAAATAAATCCATCCAAAATAAAGAAGTTGAAACCCTAATCAAAATAATTGGAGATCAAAGGGCACTAATAATCTCGACAATCAAGAACCATGTTACAAAGTACATTGCGCATGGAATATGATATATAGTCTTTATTCATAAATAGAGAAGGATCAACTTTGGATAGTGCAGTTTACATCTCTCACAAGATGATAATAGAAGGTCAGGACTTTGACCTGTGCATACTATTAAAGGATCAATTAATGGAGAATGTGCAATTAATAAAAGAGATAGGTTACCCTTTCAGGTTTGGTACTCTAGTCATATGTTTAGTAATGTATTTTCTAAATTTTTTGCCGATGATCAAAAATGTGGTGTGGAAATTAAATGAACCATTATGCAAACAAATCTACTCACTCTAAGAGCTTGGCTAAGTGGGATCAATAATTTGGAAATTTCTTTAATAGTTTACTTGGAAAGTGTGGCTCAGTTGGTATTTCTCTTTCGGTAAGAGCACTTGAAGTTGGTTCATCTTCTGGTGGCATGGAGAAAAAGAAGAAAAGAGAAAAAGAAACTGTTGAATATACTCCTCTAGAAAGCAAAGATTCCCAAAATTGAAGAAAAAGGAAAGGAACAAGAAATTATGGATATACCAGATGAAGAATCCAATGAAGAAACTGAAGATCCTCAAGGAAATGAACCAGAATTAGCCGAATCAGAACAAGAAAAGGAAATATCAGAAGAAAGTGAAGAAGAAGATGACTTGAAAAAGGAGAAGCTACAATAGCTTATTCACAAGGAAGGTGGAATGCAGAAAATTGCCAAATTATGGTCCATCAAACCCTCATATGATCAGGATATGATTCTAAGTGTTCTAAGTGTTCATAATATGCACAATCAGATCAAATTGGAGAAGTTTTAGAACATCTTACCTAAAGAAATGATTGAATACATAAAAGAAACAATGAACTCTGAATCTCAAGACAAAGAAGAAGTTGAAGTTATCTCTCATTTGAAGAGGTAGTTCAGGCTATCACTTACCAAATTGAAAATAAAAATGAAAGAGCTGAGGCAACGCATAAGTACAACTAATAAAATCTATAACTATTGCATCCATTGGCCTCATGCAATTGGAAAATACAAAGAGAAATTAGAGCAGATTGAAACTGAGTTGAATGGGATTGGAAAACGTTTTGATGTTTCAGGATTAGGATAGTACAATCAAGAAAAGGATTCAAGAGCTACAGTCTAAGCACACAAAAGTTCAATTCACTAAGAACACACTTGTGGACACTTTTTGGAAAGTGAAGGACCCAACTAAATGCATACTGGAACAGATGGTTGAGATACTGAGGAAAGGTGGAAATATAGAGGATGCAATTACAATTCTAGAATCCCTCACTAAGATTGTCAATAGGAAATATAAGAATAACATGATTATAATCATTGGGATTACAATAGATGCTTGGAAGAAATTTCTTCCGAAGATGAAGGAGAATCACAAGATAATTTTCTAACTTAGGAATCAGTTGTTATTTTTTTAAATTTTGAATCAGTTTTGAAGTTTTTGGGAGATTGAACACATGTTTTGGAATATGGTTTCTATATTTTTTCATTGATTTCAAAGGGGGAGAGAGTAGTGAAAAATGCTTCATTAATCTTAGGGGGAGATATGTTTTGAAATCTTGAAGTTTGGCAGTGTACTCATATTGATTCTGACGCTTAGTCATTTTTCACTAAGTATTGCCATCAATGCCAAAGGGGGAGATTGTTGGCATATGGCTTCTAGTGTTGTCATTGATGGAAACCTAATTCCTTCATCTAGTCTACAGTCTAATATTGGTTCATACTAGCAAAACAAAATGAAGAGCAGGGCATCCGATTAAAGGCAAAGATGTCGATCTAAATTACATCACCGAACTATTATTTTGAGTTGTGGATCTCAGAGGAAGGTTTTTTGATGTTTGTACTACCTTATTCAAGGATTATATTGATGTGCATTCACTGGTGTACAATCTAGGAGATCTGGTGCACTAGTTTTTTGGTTATCTATGCTAGAAGGCCAACTTGCCGAATATAGTAGCCACAAATATCTAAGGAGTAATTGATTAAATTTTTTCATGTTTGAAATTGTTTATTTGGGTCCCTACTATGTTACGGATGACTATGGATGATGCGCATAAATATCTAGTTGTGGATCTAGCCGACAGTTGAAATGAATTTTATGTTTTATGAAGCCGACACATGAATGATCAAATCCTTGATAGAAGATAAGAGTGAAATTTTTAGATTTATGATGTGAAGAGCAGAGCAGAACGAAGAGCATAATCAAATAGAAGGTCCAGAATCTGATCTATGAGCCTAACCAGAACTATAACCTAGCATAAGTAGATGCTACTACTTTAGTTCAACCTTCAAATGGTTTTAATCTAAACATTTTGTAAGGTAGTGAACCTTCCCTATCTAGCAGTGAGGTCTAGGAAGTGTGCCTGAATGCAAGTGCATTACCTTTTGTAAAACTTATATTTGATTACTCAAATTGTGGATTAACCTCCACCATGGTTTTTCCCCTAACAGGGTTTCCACGCAAAAATACTTGTGTCATGGTGTTGTGGATGATTACTTTATTTGTTTGCATCTTTCCTTTGGCTTAATTTTGAAATGGTTTTGTTACCAGATTTTCATCTACAGGCTCAATCAGGAGGAGCCATCTATGCTTCAAAATAAATGGTACATTTATTTAAACCTTCTATGTTACATTTAATTATACAAATGAAACAACTTTACAAGATTACAAGAACACAAAGTTATTATGTTTATACAAGTGAATGAAACATAAAAGATTTTACAATCTTTTGGAAAAAGTAATCTTTATTGAATGTAATCAGATACATGTGTCTCACACAACAAGCCGTGAGACTGACTTACTCATTTGATAAAAATAAGAATTAAAATATACATGAATGAGTAAATTTTGAAATGAAATTGAACATGTAAAGAAGGTAACTAGTCATTGCCTAAATGACTGGTTTTGCAAATGAATCTGATGTCTGATTGCCTTTCCTTTCTCCTTGTAGCTCCTTGACCCCTAGGTGTCTGATGTTTGGTTACCTGCATTGGATAAGGAAATGAGTTAGAACAATAAGTTCTAAGCAATGAAAGGTTGCATTTTGAACATGCACATCTACCCATACATACATATGTTATTTCCTATGTGTATCAAACATAATGCCTATCTTAAGTGTCCTTAAGAATCCAAAAAATAGAACATCATACACACTTAAGGTAGGCATTTTATTTCTAACTTGTTTGTTTTATGTGCAACAGTAGGTGATATTTTTGTATTTTTTGCAATTACAACATGTGGGGCAAAATGTGGCTCCCACAAGGGTTGAGCCCAACGTGTTGCTTTGTGTGGTGTTCATCACACAACCTAGAGGGACAATTCATCAAATGGTTCATTGCTTTTGATTTATACAAACAGGTGTACATCCTATGTGACAGTGAGTATTTTTCACTGCCATAAGTGACATATACTTTTTACAGAAAATTCATAAGAATGATGTAATTTTTCTGACAGAACAACTTACAGATATATTGATATGCTCATTTATGAAATTACATTTTAGGGCAACAGTATTGAAAAGAGAAATGTTTCTCAAGAAAGCATTTGTTCTATGCTAAAGAGATCTTTCAAAGATCACTTTTATACAACTATATTGGAGATTGCTATTGAAACTACTATAAAGCAAGTTAAAGAAAGTTCAATAGTAACCAACATTAGTTGCAGCAAATGCATGATTTTCACAGGAGTTGAGCAACTAATTAGATTATTGGGTCACTGATGTTCATGGAGGATAATGATGTTTCACTGTTAAGAAATGCATCATTGAGGGACATTGAGATCAAATATCAAAAGATAGGCAGGTTGGTCCGATGCATGTAATATTCAAAAGGGGATGGCAAGTGTGTGACAGTGATAGTCTTGATTGCTTTTGGAAAACAACCTCAAAAGATAGTGATGACATTATCTTAAAGGTAAATCAATAAAAATAATAGCAAGGACAATGATCAAATATGCCAAAAAGGAGGAAACTTTCCAAGTTACAATTTATAGGCTAAAATTTATGCATTATGGTCTAGGGTGGTGTTGATCATAGTACCGTGAACTTATCCCTAAGCGGAGCACTAGTTGAGATTCACATCTATATTTGGAAGGCATCCAAAAGTACCTAAAGGTGGTAGATGTGACAAACGTCACTCTTTTCTAAAAAAAAACCAAGTATACAAATCTAAAGGCAGGAAAATGTAGTCATGTGTATTCCTCATGAAGGATTCATGGTTTATTATGAATCTCTATGGAAAATGACAATGCATATGAGTTCTTTCAAAGCCCACAAATGGATATGTCATAATTTTAAGGAAAGCATCTATTTCCAATCATTTAAGAGAAATGAACCAAAGTGACAGAGAAAGGAGGGTAGTTGGTCACAGATCCATAAAACCCATGAGGAAATGCATAGTGGTTTTTTAAAATAGTAAACCCTCATGGTAGGGTGTTAAGTTGCACCCAGGAGGTGCAAACTCAGGAAAAGAAAAACCTTCATGAGTTCTATTTTACGGAGAAAGGAAATCACATAGTTGCAAATACACAAAACCCTACAATAGCTTCACATGAAAATGAAATGCTTTGTGTTTGAACCCTCGGCTGAGGTTTCTTATTTTCATGATAGAGGCCGAGCCATTGCTTTTAAAGGAAATTACAGGAGAATGTCTCAAAACATACAAAATACATGAATCTCAATTATTGCAAAACCCAAAACGACCAATGAAATGTACTGATGTATCAAAGCTATCAGAGGAACATTTGCAAAATTCATGTAGACCCTGAGCAATGAAAAATTCAGGAAATGCAAACTCTCGACCATGAAAATGAGGTGTTCTTTTCCTACAGAGGGAGTGGAATCCATGACTGGACTATCATTTTTTGTATAAACTTTCAAGAAGGCTCAGTGATATACAAAAGAATAATAGCAAGCTAAGCTACAGGAAAGAAAGATTTTTGTAAAAAACCATGAAGTGGTATCTTACCTTTTTCTAGTCTTTCTTTCATTATTTTGCACAAGTCTTTGTTCCAAAGGCTCAAATTCTTAAGATCTCGATGGCAGCCAAGCAGGAAAAGAGTCACAAAAAATGAAGAAATGAGTAAAGAATCCTTGAGGCTGCAGCCTTTTTGGTTTTGACTCAAAGAAAAATAAAGTCTTTTCCTTATGCTTTGAGAGTCTTAGCAACTTACCAATCTTTCTGGAAATGGTAGAGAGAATTCAAGTTGAAAAATTTAGAAAATGTGAATTTCTTCATGATCGAGCTCTGTATTAGAACCAAACCCTCATCACTGGCGGTGGTTGCTTCATCCAGAAACTTTGAAATGAAATAGGGATTAGCAATCATTCGATTATTTTAGGTTAGGGTTAAAGAACCTTATGATATCATTGACATAATTTAAGTGATTTGTATCACTTTATTTATTTCATTATGGTGTCAAGTATTGTATGGTCATGACCTTGGTAATGGTAAACATATCCAAAATTTTGAAAATGTTTTGTGCCTTGTCACCAAAGGTGAGGTGTGTGGCTATTTGGAGGATCTATGGACATGTGGATGCCAACTTGGACTGGTTTTGACTTTTTATTTTTCTCTTATGGTCGACTCAGATGGGGTGGAGCTTTATTTTTGCATGAGTAGTATTGTGTAACAAATGAGTTATGAGGTGTTGTTATAAACCTTTAGCTCATATTGTTAACCCTTTAATGCAAATATAGTGAATTTGTCAAGGAGGGGTCGGTTGAATTTATTCTCTTCAAGAATATTGGGAGGTTATTTGCAATTTGCAAAACATTAGGAAGATATCTAGGGGTAGTTGGAGTTTGTTGTCAAACACATGGGGAGGATTTATGAGTTATTTTTGACTCAGTTATGAGCTTTGAAGAGCATCTTGGAGGTTGTTTTGAATGGTTTTATGGTAGAATTAGTCATGCTTTGAATTTTTCTACATTGTGGAAGTCTTTTGGAGAATATTCAAGTGCTAGATTTTAGGCTTTTGGAGTCCATCCGACCCAAATAGTTTTTCTAGTTCCTTTTTTGGTGGCTTTTGGAGGGGGAAGTTTTGATACTTAGTCATTTTTTGTCTCATTTTGTAACTCAGTTCTAATTATGCAGATTTTAGCTTGGAGTGACTTTTATAGTCCTTTGTGTCAATTTGGCATACTTTTGTAACTCATTTTTCTGAATATGACTCATAGTGGAGACCTTCATTATTTTTGGTGATTTATCTCTTGTCTTTTCATTCTTGCAGATTAGAGTATGTGGGTGATTGATCAAGTTAGCAGTGAAATTACTTTCCTCACAACTTTGTCTCACATGTTCATACCTTTCTACAACTAGTTTGTTCATGCAGGTTACTAATTGTGTCTACTTAATACACGTTGTTTGTTAAATTATGAGGTTAACTTCCTTTTTTTGCAAATTTATGTATACAAACCTGTTAGTAAAGTATTTATGCATTATCATACAACATTGAATTGTGCATACTTAGGTATATCCCAATTTTGATCATTTGTGTCAGTATTTTTGTGATCATATTCTGACTATTAGCTTTGGTGTATCATTTTATTTTTACCTACATTAGTATTTTATTTTTCATGCAATCTTTCTCCCTTTTCCCATCAAGTTAATTGTTTAGGTGATATTATCAACTAGGAGGCTGACCTATCTGGAGGTTCATTTGAATTTTAGGTGACCCACAGCCTTGAAATGATCCCATGTTTCTCTAGAAAGCTTAGTTTCAATACTTTGCAGAGGGTGCATTTCTAGGAGATAACAGGTTTTAATATCAGATTAATAAAGTTAAAATTTGCAGAACACTGATTCACCCCACCTCTCAGTGTTTCCTTGAGTCCAACAATAATTTCCAAATAATATAATTATTCTCTCCAAGAGAATTTTTAATCACCTGGATATCAACTCTCCCGTTCTCACCTCCTTTTATACAATTTTTTTACTCAATATGGTTTAAAATCAAATGATTTGAAAAAACTACCCTATCTCCAAAAATCCCCCATAATTACATTTGTAGTTTTGAAAATCTTCCTTATTTATAAAAATAATCTTTAAAATCATGAAAATCCTAACCCCTTTTAATTGTAGGCCTTTATAGTTTCAGGCTTTACAAGGCAATCATAAAAATCCAATCTTTAAATGTCCTTTTTAAAAAGATCTTGATTAAATCATTAAAATTTTAATATTTTGGAAACCCTTATTTTAAGGCATTCAGGTTGCCTTTTAAAAGTTCATAAAGGATATATTATAAATATTATTTTAAAGTTGACGTTATATTTAGGGGAATTAAATCTTATTTAAAGGTTTATGTGTATGGAGAGGTTTTCCTTTTATCATGAAGAATGGTAAGGCAAGAGGATTTTGAGGCATGGGTTAAGGGATCAAATCCCACTAAATCCTCATTATTTTATTTTTTTAAACCATATGTGTATACACCTAAAATCAGTCAAGGCAATTTATTAATTAAATACAAGTTATTTAATTAATGCACTTCTCTTATTCATCTACTTATAAATAAATATTAAATTTATTTATTGGGTTCATAAATTGGGTTCATTCTTTTGTATTTCTACCATTTCGAATCACATTCTTCTAATTTAATTAAAAAAACAAATTTCTATAATTTGCTTTATTTGATTAATAGTCTTTTTACAAAAACTAAATTCTTAAATTTGAATTTTGGCACATTTCTACAACTTCTTCTTGCCACATCAGCAAGTGTCACATGAATTTAATTATTCTAATTTCTAAATTGTAAATATTCCCAACAAATTTGGAATAAACTAAGACACTTGGCTTCTCCATTCTCCATTTCATGGATTCCTCCCAACACTTGGCAAGGTGCCCTTTTAAAGGGAACATCTTCCATGATTCTCTCCAACTTCCTCTTCCTCCACTGTCCATCTTTCCTGATGAGATCTTGACCGTTGATCACTTCCACATCATTTGATGCTCTGAAAAATCTATAAATACAAGGCCATTCTACAATAAAAGGGATCCCAATCTCGTGCAAACTTAGTATGCAGAAATCTTGAGAGAATTTGAGTGATAAAGAGCATTTTAGTTTTGAGCAAGTTGCATTGCATAACCATTCTAGATTAGAAATATGGCTTGAATTCATAGTTAAAATTGCATATCATTTTAGATTTCTTGCAGCATTTGAATCATAGTTTTAACACCACTCTATCATCATTTGCAACATTACCATGCATTTCATTCTAATGTGAGGATTAGCTCTTTGCATCTTCTAGCTTTCCATTCTTCAATTTGACATTCCAACAATCATAGTGCTTAAACAAAGATTTGAGAGCCAAATGATTAAATCAAATCTTTGAAGATAGGAGATGAATGGAACGAATTCAGAGAGTTTAATTTTCTTTCAATTAGATTAGTTTACATTTGAATTCTCTGCTATAATACGTTTTATCGATTGTGTGGTTTTTATTACTTTGCATATTTTACACTTACTCCACAGTACAATACATTATTTTTCCTTTAA
Source organism: Sequoiadendron giganteum (assembly GCA_007115665.2). NCBI lineage: Eukaryota > Viridiplantae > Streptophyta > Pinopsida > Cupressales > Cupressaceae > Sequoiadendron > Sequoiadendron giganteum. The sequence goes on along the minus strand of CM021109.1, from coordinate 452,745,594 downwards.
TAATTATGGTTTGATCCATATTTATTCCAAATCACTACTCCTACCACATCATATAATACATGTCCTTCCAAGTGTCAAGCTTTGGTGATGCCACATCACCATTTTGACCAAGTTTGACCAAAACTTTGGATTATCATAACTTCGCCATCCGAGCTTCATTTTTGATGAAACGAACAATGTCAGAATCATGGCAATAAGCTCTTTGACATGATGTGGCTTTTTACCATTTTTGAGATAATCAAAATTTCCACCTTTTTAATTGGCTCTTGTACCCGATTTGATCCCAGCTTTGACCAAGCATATCTCGGGCATACGGTCTCCTTTTGATGCAATTCAAGTTGTGTCGTGACTGTGTAGGTGTGCCCTATGCGATGGATCTAGTTCCATATGATTCTAAGACTATGAATTTTTAAGGTCTTCAGTATCCTCCTAGATCATTCCTCCCAATTGAGAAGCTTTTGGACCTCCAAAAGTCTATCACACCGTATCATAATCAAAGATTATTCCATCTTTATGCTTAGTATCACTAGTTGTTACATACATAAGGGTTGAAGCACTGATTTAATTTACAATCACCTTCATATGCCATATGTTTACAACATATCTATCATTCTTCATGTGACGAGCTTTTACAATGTATTCAATTCCATCCTTTAACAAATCATACTTATTATGTTCCCTGCAAAAAATAGCCTTTCTGTCATACAAATAAGGACTACCTAGAACCATCCGACATATGTCAAGTGGAATTACATCTGACTCTACCTCATCTACAAACTTGGACATGATTGCAAATCAGAGTTTACATTGCCTTGACACATGTAGACAAGCATTATCATGCACCCAATCCAATGGATATGGTTTAGGATGAGGAGTTGTTTTTAATCCCAATTCCTTAATAATTTTTTCAGAGATTAGATTCACTTGTGATCCACTATCTATAAGTGTATCAATCTTATTTTGTTTTGCAATAGCCCTTATATGAAATAATTCATTCCTCTTACTTTCAACATGTACTTCATTACACTTTACATAAGAAGCATGGGAACTAGTACTGACAACATGAATGTTACCTTTTATACCCACAATTGTGATCTTGGTTTCATGATCAGAATCTGATTCGAGATCATGCACAATATCTATGGTAGTTTTCTTACCCTTTTGATCCTTTAACCATTTCGGTTTTTGATCAAGATGCAATTTCCAGCACTTTGCATCTTCGTGCCCTTTCTTCTTACAGTATGAGCAATAAGGCTTATCCTCGTCTTTCTTTATAGTATTTTTCCGTTGCATTTTCTCCTTCCCTTTCTTTCTTCCTTTGTGTTTATTGGATTCCATTAAGAGACCATCATGGCTATTCCTCGATCTTGTTTCCAGATGAATGACTTGCACACTAACTTCATCAAGGTTAGTTGGATTAAACATAAGTATTGTATGCCTCAACTTTTCATGTAATACATCTATATACTTTAACAAATTTTCTTGTGTATATAATGGAGTGCCCAAAATTAAAGCTCTTTTCCTAAACTCCTGTGTATAATGCTGTACATTTTTTCCTTTCTCTTTCCTTAATGATTTCTAATTCATTATTTCTTTTTTCATATGACCTAATGGATAGAACTATTTCTTTAATTCAGCTATAAACTCAAACCAAGAAGAAATAATCTGACCATATAAGCTTAGATCTTCTTGAGTTCTTCTCTCCCACTAGATTAAGGCTGTGCCTCCAAGGCAAAGAGTGGCTAATTGGATCTTTTGAGAATCCTTAGTAAACTTCTAATTTTTACAATAAACTTCAATTTTTTAATCTAATTATCAAGTTTTTCTACATATAGTTCTCCATTATAAGTTGGCAATTCAAATTTAACATCAAGCTTTAACAAAGAAGCATTAGATTCAGGTTACACATGTTTTTTCTTCTTTGAAGAAGAAGTAGAAAAAGAAGATAAAGAGGATGAAGAAGAAGATAGGGATGGAGGTTTAGGAGGGTCACTACCACCTCCTACTCCTTTACCTTTACCATCTTTTGAAGTGGATTCACATTCATTCTTCTTTTTATTCTTGAGTTCCTTTTTCTTCTGTCGCTCTTGTCTCTCTTGGAAAAGAACTTGCACCATAGCCTTCATTTCGAGAAATGCTTTTCTGGAAAGCTTTCTCATCAAGCTCCGTAGGAATTTGTTCAATGGCCATTTCTGATCGTGGAAAAGACCTTCATTTTTCGATCTCAGGATTGAACTTTGTAAGTGCACCTTCTCCTCACTTCAATTTCAATCTAGTTAACATTCACTTTTGCAATTTCTCGTTAAGAAGCTCTGATACCACTTGATCTGTAATTAGAGGTTTACAAATTCAAATGTATTTAACCTTAATTACAATTATTCCTGATCCAACATAATTACATGACTATGTTTAACGATTGAAATTATAGAATAAGTTCACTTTTACATAAATTATGGAAATTGAATAATTACTATAATGTTGTAATCAAAAATCAACATAAGGTATTAAAACTAAAAGAATGAAAGACAGGAGAAAGAAGAATAAAAAGATAGAAGAGAGAGAGGAACACAAGCTTGATAACAAAGTTCATCCAATTAGGACTACGCCTCTAGGTCCACTTCTCAAGGTAGACCACTTTATTAATATTTCCAAGCAATGAAAATGCCTTGTTACAATATCCAAGCTCCACTTGCATAAGAATTTCTCACAGTCTCTCTCTCCTTTACATTTTTTTGTGTAATAATCAACACCTTGTAATCTCTCTCAAAGAATTCAAATTCTTCACCTTTCACAATAATTTCCCAATAATATAATTATTCTCTCCAAGAGAATTTTTAATCACCTCGATATCAAATTTTCCATTCTCACCTCCTTTTATACAAAAAAATTACTCAATATGGTTTAAAACCAAATGTTTTGAAAAAACTACCCTATCTCCAAAAATCCCCCATAATTACATATGTAGTTTTGAAAAATCTTCCTTATTCATAAAAATAATCTTTAAAATCATAAAAAACCTAACCCCTTTTAATTGTAAGCCCTTATAGTTTCAGGCTTTACAAGGTAATCATAAAAATCCAATCTTTAAATGTCCTTTTTAAAAAGATCTTGATTAAATCCTTAAACTTTTAATATTTTGGAAGCCCCTATTTTAAGGCATTCGAGTTGCCTTCTAAAATTTCATAAAGGATATATTGTAAATATTATTTTAAGGTTGACATTATATTTAGGGGAATTAAATCTTATTTAAAGGTTTATGTATCCGGAGGGGTTTTCCTTTTATCATGAAGAATGGTAAGATGAGGATTTTAAGGCATCGGTTAAGGGATCAAATCCCACTAAATCCTCCTTATTTTATTTTTTTAAACCATACATTTTTTTCCTTTAATAATTATGGTTTAATCCATATTTATGCTAGCTCACTACGCCATCCATGCCATATGCCACATGTCTTGCTAAGTATCAAGCTTTGGTGACGCCACATCACCATTTTGACCAAGTTTGACCAAAAATTTGACTGGTCATAACTTCGCCATCTGAGCTTTATTTTTGTTGAAATAAATGGATCAAAATCATGGCGATGAGCTCTTCGAAATGATGTGGCTTTTGACCATTTTTGAGATGATCATTTTTTTTGTCTTTCTAACAGGACCTTTCTACCCAGTTTGACCGCAAATTTTACCAAGCATATCTCAGGCATATGGTCTCCTTTTGGCGTGATTCAAGTTGCATCAGGTTCATGTAGGCAAGCCCTATGCAATGGAGTTGGTTCCATATGATTCCAAGACTATGAATTTTTAAGGTCTTTTGGATCCTCCTAGATCATCACCTTCATCCATCTAGTGAAATAATAAGTGGCCATCAAAATCCACTTATGCCCTAAGCTAGAGATAGGATTAATCATCTTGATGAAATTCAGACCCCATTGTTCACAAGACTCCTCTACTATAATTAAGTTTAAGGGCATAACAAAGTTCTTCTGCTTGACGATGAAAAACTAGCACTTGGGGCACTTCCTTACTAGATTATGAACTTTAAAAAATAAAGTGGGCCAATAATATCCCATTTGCATGATCCTAAAAGTAGTGGTCTTGGCAGAGAAATTCCAACCTTTTGGGCTAGTATGGAATTCATCCAAGACTCTCTCAGCTTGTATCTTATCCACATAGTAGAGGAGGACTCCATCATAATTCCTTTTGAATAAGAGCCCTGCAATTCCTTATGTACTGGGAGATTGAGGGGGTATCAGTGAGTCTACATGAATCTTCTTTGATCAACCACCCAAGACTCATCTGATTTGAATTGGTTTTCAAAGCCTAGTTGGCTTCCTTAGCTCCTGCTTCAGGCTTGAGCTATTGAGTGAGATACTCACACAAACCTCTTCCTTTGACCAAATTTGTTGGTTGGATATCAACATCATACTCTAGGATCTTAGTGATCCAATTTTCTCTTTTCTTAGTGATTTTTCCCTTTGTGATATACTCCTCACACTAGGATGGGCAAGGAGGACTATAATTTTATTGACCGAAACCAAGTGTTAGAATTTTTTGAGGCTCTTGACTATGGAAAAGGCCCATTTCTCAACAAAATTATACCTTTTTTCATATCCCATCAATTTTTTTGAATGGAAAGTGATGGGATGTTCCCCACTTCCCTCCTCATCCTTTTGTGTGAGCATAAAAGCTATGTTATGTTGGTTGTTGTAGACATACAAAACAAAATCTTTCAAAAATTTAGGGTTAGCTAACACTAGAGCTATGGAGATGGCTAACTTGATTTTCAAAAAGGAAAATTTTCCTTCCTAAGTCCATTTGAATGCTAAGACTTTCTTTAGCATTAGTGTTATAGGTCTCATAATTCTTGTGAAATCTTAGATGAATATGCTAACCAAGTTAATTTTTCCCAAGAAAGACTACAAACCCTTTTGATTAATAGGTAGTGGTAACTCTGTTGTAGCCTTCACCCTTTCAGGATCAATGGCTATCCCTTCCTTGGATACCACAAAGCCAAGAAAATTGCCTTGTGGTACTCCAAATACACATTTCTTGAGATTTAAATAAATCCCAAAGTATAGGCACTTCTAAAAGACCATTTCTAGGTGATCAAAATGATCACCCCTTGGATTTTGAAAATATGGTTAGGTCATCTAGATAAATAAGGATGATCTTTTTGATCAAATCCTTAAATGCGATGTCCATTGCATGTTGAAAGGTGGCACCCACATTTGAGAGGCTGAAGGGCATTTTCACATGTGTAAATGTTCCCCACTTAGTGGTGAACATCATGTTGTGTTTATTCCTCTTCCTCACATAGACCTGATTGTAGCCCGAAAATCCATCAAGCAATGAGAACATCTTTGACCCCACCATAGTTTGCAAGATCTACTCTATTGATGGCAAAGGGTAGTGGTACTTTAAAGAGGCTTTGTTTAGGTCCCAAAAGTCCACACAAAGTTGGATGTCACCATTATTGTTCTGAATGAGGACTAAATTAGACACCTAAGTGGAGTGCTTGAATGGATATATAATCTTCAATTCATTTAATTTGATGAACTCTTGCACCATTAAGGATTCCACCTTTGGGTTGAACACCATTTTCTTTTGTTGGATAGGCTTGGATCCTTTGACCAGGTTAGTAGTGTGCCTAATTATGTTGAGATAATAATCTTTGAGATCATCATAGGTCTAAGCCATGAATTTTGTGTACTTAGGTGCATAAGGATCTCAACCTATCCTTATCTTTCTGCAACACATCCTTCCCATCTTTGAGCTTCCTACCATCCTCGACATCGAGGTCTTCATAATTATTCTTGTTGGTTGTGAATCTCTGTTTATTGTTTCTCATGTCTTCACAATAAAAAAAGGTTCTCTAGAGTGATTAGGCCTTGTAGGAGCTTGTTTCTTTTGAGTTGGATCATCTACTCTTCACCAACCTCATCAGATCTAGGATGTGTTTGATTGGAAAAATCTCTTGACTATTGTAGGAAATCAATGATCAAGGTATCATCTTCAAAGACCTACTAACTTTGATCATTATCAGGGATAGATGGTTAGATGATGACTCATACCACATGTTTTTTCTCAGCTAATTGAAAGTGTAGCTCATATTGTGAGTTTACCAAATCCATTCTATCCACTATAGAGTTTTGAGATCTCATAATGACTAGGATATTGAAAGCCTCAAACCTTTCAATTAGATCCCATACTTTGTGTCGATATGACTAGATTCTCGCATTCTTCATGGTTGACTATTCTTGGACTTGTCTTACGACTAGTTTGAAGTCCCTAAACAATTATATTCTCCTTATTCCCATCTCTTCCATTAGATTCAGACCATGCACTAGCCCTTCATATTTGATATCATTGTTTGAACACGGGAACTAGAAGTGAAAAGCCCTGAGGGTTTCTGACCCAACTGGAGATACAAGATAGATGCCAAATCTAGAGCTAGTCTTACATTTGGCACCGTGAAAGTGAAAATTTCCATAAGCTATCATCAACAATATCACCTCGGCTCTCTTACTCTTTGACTAGTTTTGGGAGGGCCTGGTCTTCATCAAAGATCACATATATGCCCATGTTGGTGACATGGAAATTATTGAAGGGATCTGAATCATTAAATTGGTTTAGTAGGACTTCTTCTTCTGGACTCTAGTCACTCATGGATTCTTCATCCTCTAACATTTCCACATAGTACATCTCTTTGTTTGAAATGGAGGTGTGTACAACTTCAAAGCTCATTACTGTGTACTTTGTAATGTGTTTATGATGTAAAGGTTTAGACATGATTTTAATCTTTGCCCTGTGTTTAGTCCTTAATATCAAGTGAGACCAGTCAAGAATTGGGTATCAACCTATCTTTGTTGTGAAGTATCTTTATAGGAACATCTCAAAAATAAGGGGAATATCGACTATGACCACTTCTTGGGTAACTGTTTGGCTTGGGTAGGAATACAAAGTTAAAGGGAGATCCTTAATGTGACCTATGGTCAAGACCTTCTTCCCATCCAAGTGCATAATTCCCTTCTCTAGGGGTTCATATTTTAAGTCCAAGGAATCAACTACAAGTTTGGGCATGACTGTAGTATTGGCCCCTGAGTCTATCATGTTGTTGTGTAGTAACTTATCCCCTACGATAAGAGTCAAGAAGAAGGGGGTGGGATTTGGATTACTTACCTCTTTTGCATTTTTTTGTTCATCGTATTCACATATGTTGTGACCCCTAAAGATTGGTGGTCCAACATGGGTCTTTTTCCATTATCTTGGTTGGGTGACAAGACTGGATCTGACAACAAGGTTTTTAACTCTCTATTCAATGTATCCCACATCAATTTTTTTTACTCTAGAATGGATAGGATATCCCACAGAGATACATTGGTAGGAGCCTTCTTTAACTGCTCCACCACATTAAGCATTCCAATTGGTGGGGCCTTTGGAATTGACAAAAGCTTCTTCTTTTTCTTTGCAAAGAGGTTGGTCTACCATAGGCAGACCAAGTACCTTATCCATAGCTTTTGGTTGTAATTTTGGTACTTTCAGCTGAGGCCACTATCATTGCTGAGCTGGTGGTACTAATGGTACATATGACACATATTCTTTGGTGAAACTTCTCTTGGATCTAGTATTATAGTAAAAATATACTTGTAGTGTTCTCGTGGTTAGTATTATTTTATTTAGATTCTTCCAAAGAAAGACACTTCCCAATCTTAATTATTTTCTCAAAAGATTTAGGATCCATGAAAATATTAGAAGTATCTCCTTTCAAGAGAGTACTAAGATCTTTAGGATGTGTTGTAGAATTAGTTTCATCCATATTAGATAATGAATTCTTCTCATTGAAACTCATAACAGACTCTAAAATATGTATGTTCTTTCAAGCAATATGGGAATTGTTGTCTATGGTGATAAGAAGGTAAATTTGAGTATACACCTAAGAAAAATTTGATATGATGAGTGTTGAATCAGTTTCAACAAGAGCACATCTAATGCCAATTTAATTAATGTGTAAGAGAGGGCGACTGAACACTACAAGGCCCTAGGTCATGAAAGGCCAAGAGTGGAAAGGCTGCCCTAACTTACCTCAGTTTCAAGGGATGTTAGGATAGAAGGGATGAGAATGATGAGGACTAGGTGTCCTTCAACCACTATGCAATCTCAAGAGTTGGAGTGAGACCAGACGAGTCACTTTTTAAGGTCAACTCTACATCTTAGGTAGCTCTCTATCAGAGGATAGAAGCACGGTTTTAGGATGACAACGTGTCACACTAGCATCTCACAGGTGCATTGGCATTTGTACAACCATAATGAGATTAAGAAGAATGATATGTAAATACATATGTGATAAAAGAAGTATATTATCATAAGGATGATGACAATTTCACACAATAGTCTTCTCGCTAGCTTGCTCCAAGCTCTCTCAACCTACACACAGAAAAAAAGGGGGAATGTTGGGGATGTTTAGGGGCTTGCCTCAGTCAGACCCTGTTTTGGTGTTTCCACCTCCACGGACAACCAAGTTTGCAATGATAGAAATAGAGATAAAGAAAGGAATAAAAGATATGTAAACAAAAGACACTACAAAAATTACATGCTTACTCAACCAAAGATGATAGAGGAGATGAGAGGATCTTACCCCCTTTGTCCAAAGCACTCAAGGCTTTTGGAGGAGAAAATGAGAGGAACTCAAGCCTCTGCTACAATGGTGTTTGTCCTACGCTCACACTATCAGAGTGATGAAGTAGTGGATTGCTGTTAGGGAGTGTAAAATGTTGCTACAAGGCTTGTGAATTCTTGAAAGAGTGTAGAAAGTGTGAAGAGATGAACTCAAGATCTTGCAAAACTCTATCCAAAACCTCTTCAAAAATGGATGAGAGAGTGAAGATTATAAAGAAAGGGATGAAAAATGGCCATATTCAGGTCAACCAGCCGAAGAGGAGCATTACACTTTGACTTCCTATCGAAAGTGTAATGTCTCCACGGGCTCTAGCCATAGGAATATGCCAAGGATGTAAGCACGTCGTGCGAACATCTACATGTTGTGTGGGCATCCCCAACATAAATGCCTCCACCGACACATAAAATAGGTACCAAGTATGATGTGGGTAGCGAGCTTAAGTGGAATTAAGCCTCCACCTTAGGTTTTCTAAAGTGTAAGGGGGTAAAAGGGAATTTGTGTTAGGGGTGAAAATTCATGCTTATACATTTTTCTCCCACTTTAGCGAGAACGAGCACTGCTGAGTGGTTCGGTAAAGTAGAGTAGTAAGAAGTAACAAGGTAAGAAAAGTGTACCTGAACTAACGAGGAAGCAAAGCACGATTTAGTGAACTTGAAAGTATAGGAAACAAGGAAAGTAACCTTACAGATCTATAGACCTGCAAGGAAGGTATCCACCAAGAACTCTCACATGAGGGAGATCGAGTAAAGGGGACTCCGCAGAGTCAAAGAGGGCAAATTTTTTACTCGTAGATAGAACACATCAGGAAGCGGTTGCACAGGCTAGTGAACAAATAGTCACATAGACCATCACTAAGTTGTAAGACTTTCAAAGGGGTCCCTCAATAACCCCTCAAAAGGAAGGAGGGTACACTCAAGGGACACACTACTTGAAAAGTGAAGTCTAGTCGGGCTGCCCCAAGCTAGACATAAGGATGTGAGGATGGTCTAATCGGGCTACCCCGGGCTAGACGTCAAGGTGTGAAGCTAGTCTAGTTGAGCTTCCCCTGAGCTAGACACCTTAGAACCTATTGAAAACTTTTGAAGGGGTTCCTTGGGAACCCGATGTGAAGGGGAGAGGTCCACTCAAGGGACACACTATTCAAAAGTTACTGTCTCCTTTCTTGAATTGATTCATGAACAAGGAATCCTTTTGAAATATGTTCACTTCATCAAGGAATTTGAAAGGAAGGAGATGCACTCATGTGAGGGGAAGACTAAGACTGTTTCTACTTCGGAGGAGGGTTTCCAAGTCCTTTCTTTATGAACCCATGATGAAGGAAACATGTTCTGCTAGGGTTTCAAGTCGAGAATGCAATTCTAACAAAGTGTGTGAAGGGTCTTCAAGAAAAGATTCATTTGGAAATGAATATGTTTTATAAAGACCAAGTAATGTAGAAGAGGTATTATCACACATGAAAGGGAAAACTCAAGCAAATAAGAGAGAAAGATCAAGAGAAAGGTACAAGAAAAGAAATGAGAATACACACAAAGGGTATGGGGGGATCTGGTTTCATGGGGTCAGATCTTCATTTATTTATATATAGTAGGTAACCATGGTAAGAGGTGAAATATCATCAATCCCCAACAAGATCATCAAGAATGCATGAAAGAAAAAGTAAAAATAAAAAATTGGGTCAACATGGAAGGAGGCCTAAATGCTCCCATTGCTTTGCATCGTCCCTAATTTACCAAAAATATATCATAAACATTGAAGAATAGAGATACAGATAGAAGAAGGTTTACAACACAAACACCATGCCTGTTTCTAAGCACCAACAAGGGTGATGAGGGTCATCCAAGAACAAATAGCACAATTATGGGGGATCACATCACAACACACACACACTCTTCTAATATAAAGATCAAGAAGAGGGTCTCCTCCTAACACTGGTCAACCAAGAGGTCATTAGCTTCCTACTCTAGATCATCGTAGGGGGGAGGATGATGAGTCTAGAATGGTGTAATGTTAAGGGGCAGAGCTTTCAATCCTCACACAACAAGGGCCAAGGTAGAGTGACCAGTGAGGTGTCCATTGCTCAACTCTTGTGGTTCTAAGGTTAGCGACTTTGTGAAGATCACTGACAAGGTTAGAAATTCATCCACCATGTTAAACATACAATTAATGAGAGTTCCATGTTTCATCTCAATAGATAGAGGAGTTCACACCTGAGGTTCACCGCTAGGCTCACCAATAGACTCAGGAGCAGTGACAAACTTAGGGGAGGTTGGGAATGGTTCCATCACTAGGACATAACAAGTTAGTGTAGGCCCACCTTTTGGAGGAGGTAGGCTCTTCTTACATCATCCATTGCTGAAGGGGCCATGTTCTACCTTCTTCTTCATTGGAGGAGGTGAACTCCCCATAGATGAAGCAAGGAGGGTTAAGGGAGAAGAGGAAAGAACCATAATGGATAAGACAAAAGTGTTAACCATATCCATGGGCTTTGGGAAAGGTGAGACATCCAGAATGAAAGTTAGCAGGGGCAACTTCGTAGAAGGAGTGCTGAACACCCCCACCTTTCTAGGTGCATGTGCGCTCACATCAGGAGCCGAAAGAGATTGAGAACTAGGTGGATTGGAGATAGAAGAGGGGAAAGAGGAGGACACAATAGGAGGTTTTGTCTTCTCTTCCTCCTTCTTTTGTGAGGAGACTTGTCTAGCTAGGAGGGCCTTCCACTAATGCTTACGCTCATGTGTAAGGTGGTTTCTATGACTCTTCAAACCAGAAGCCCGAACTTGTGAAGGGATGGAAGGATTCTTCTTAGCCATGGGAGTGTCCTCCATGGCTGTTTCTAGCATGAGGGAAAATTCTTGAATGGCAATAGAAGGAACATGCTTGGAAATGGTGGGAGGAATTGACTCTACCACCTTAGAGGTGGATCCTTTTTTGTTCAGGGGAACACAAAGAGGTTGAGGGGTGAATTCTCTCAGTGAGCCTTTCTTTCTGCCATACAAATAGTACTAGGGTCCTAGGGACCCATTAGGAAGATCTGATATCCTAATCTTGGGCCTTCACCAAGGAGGCATCATCAGACTCAGCGGGTAGAACTCAGGATTGTTCATCCAATACTCTTCCCAAGAGAGAGGAGTGGACGAGTCATCCTACGAGGGAGTGAGCTTCTCTTTTCCCTTTCAGAAGGAGGATGCAACCGACTGCTCAGCTACAGGAAGGTTCAAATTTGGTTGTCCCTTGCCTCTAGTCTTATACTTCACATAATTTTTGTAAAGTAGGTTCGTTCTTCACAGGAGCAGATCGATAGGAGTGGGCCAAAAGTGATCCAACAAATATCCTCCATCAGATACCACCAACTGATATCCAGTGTCATGCACCACATGCATGACACCCTCGTGGGAAAACTTGAGGCACTTATGGATTACAGAGGTGATCCCATTCCTAGAAGCCAACCAAGTTATGCCTAGCTTCACTCTAAACAGGTCCAACTCAGGAATAACATCGAAGACCATGTCTACATTCCTAGGTCCAAATAGGACAATTTTTTTTATCAATCTATAAGGTTAAAGAGAAATTCCATCATGTGTATGGATGATGGATTTTTTTTTTGTATTCCTCCCTTTGTAGGGAATTTAAGAGTAATGTCTCCTCCATTATGAAATTCACTCTACTTGTGGGGTTGACTAAGACCCTTGTCATTATGTTACCATTAAGGTGAGTGGGAATATACAATGGAGAAGTTTTTCTATTGGTTGGAACATCTTGTGAAGTAAATGTCACATTCGGCGAGCCGGTCGCAAGACGAGGAGAGGGAGAAACAATGACCATGTTAACGTATGCCTCGGGGTAGGAAACAAAATCTGAGGGATCGATAATCATGTTAGCAAAGTTTGACATAAATGGGCCCGTGTATATCTACAAGTCACTATTAGCTTTCACCACTGACTTGTTCGTGTTTGTTTTACTCCCATCAAGATGGATAGTACCATCCTTGATGCGATCTTGTATCTCATGATGTAGACACATGCAAAATTCGGTATCATGTCTATCAACTTGATGGTACTAACAATATGTGTTTTCTTCATACTAGTTAGGGTGCAGATCTCTAACTAGTTTAGGAGGTGGTAGGGTAAGGATCTTATCCTTCACCAACTTCTACAAGATGGAAGAATAACATTTTGATAACTTCATAAACTTTTGGTCACATTTGAGGCCATTGTTATACACAACGACTACTACATTCACAATAGCCTTACCTTTTCTAGAGATCGATACGATAGATCTTCCTTCAGAATGGGAGCATGAGGGAGGACCCTCAAACTGAATCACCATCTGCTACTATTCTCGTAAAGTCGCACACAGATGTGTGAAAGAAGGATACTTCATGAGGGAAAACCTATCTTGCCAATGTCTTTGTAAGTTCCCTATGAAGACCTTCTATACATTAGAGTCGGGTAGCAGATACAAGATCTATGAGAAGAATGCTTGGTATCACGCTATAAATTCTATAACCTTCTCATTGTCCTACTATTTGCACCGAAAAAGGATAGAGAAGGTAATTTTTGGTCCGATATTGGCTTGGAATTGTCACAAGAACTAGTTCACAAGGTAATCAAATGTGAAGATGGAATTATTGGGCAAAGAATAGTACCAATTCAGATTTGTATCTTTGAGGGATCGGGGAAATTTTTTTCCTTCAATGCATCGTGATGGAAAAAGTCTATGCACAAGGCATTGAAGCCAGACATGTTTATCTGTGGGTCCCCTTTACCACCATATTTTTTGAATTTTGGAATCCCCATATCTTGCAAGAAAGGAGTGTTTGGGATTGCAATCAATAATAGGCTGTGTTAGAAGAAAGGCTAAAAGATAGGTTTGGCTGAGGCTTGGGATAGGTTCACCAGCTGATTTTGCATCTTCCCCATATTCTAAAAAAGGGTATTTAAGATAAGGTTATTAGAGGACAGAGGGCCACCAAAACCACCACCAGAGCTTCCGCCTATACCACCATCATGACTACTTCCAGAGCCACCACCTAGACCACCACCGTGACTACCATCGGAGCCACCACCACCACCGTTGTGACCTCCGTCGGAGCCACCGCCACTTCCAAATCCACCACCATGATCTCCACTAGAACTGCCTCCACTTCCAAAGTTTCCACCACCAAAGCCTCCACCACCAGAGGCAACAAAAGGGGTGAACTGAAAACCTAAATGGTTTCTATTCAATTTGATAGTTTCAAAGTTTTTGAAAGCGATAGAAACACTGACCGAAGGGACCACGTCATCCATGTATATAGATGTAGGAGGCATCAACATATCTAATTGTCTTTCACATACCTCAAAGAGGCCACCTAACATCATGTGACTATGGCTTGAGGAGGAACATGCTTCGACCAAATTAGTGAGACTAGCTAAGATCTCTATGCCTGTTCGGTCCTTTTCAACCATATATCTTGTTTCACTGATAACTTTAGTAGCCCTAACCAACTTTGGGTTTCCTTCCAAGTGATTTTATGATGTACCTAACTCTTTACCAAGGTTGACAACATATTCAGAGGGGATATGGATGGCCTCATGCTAATCTATGGATGTGGATGTCAGTGATGCAGGAGGGGTAGGGATGCAGTTAGTTTCATCAAGAAGCCTAGATTCACCTTGTGATACGTGCTCCTGTGTGGATAGACCAACTGTAGAACCAAAGAAAAGATTGGTAGTGAAACTAGAGGAGACCTTCATCTTTTCCATTGGAAGGTGTTGTAAATTTATTCTAAAAATATTCCCATAGGTTGTAGACTAGGTTGTGAAGCTCATAAACTTTCAGAACACATAGGGGTACAATGACCAATAGGTATAAGAGAAAAAGCTGAGAACACCGACAAATGGGTATACGTTGGTTGACGTCAGGTTCACTGAAAATGTAAGGGAGGGGGACCAACCACTGCAAGGCCCCAAGTCACAAAAGGGCAAGAGCAGAAAGGCTTCCCTAACTTACCTTAGTTTCAAGCGATGTTAGGATGGAAGGGATGAGAATGATGAGGACTAGGTGTCCTTCGACCACTCTACAATCCCAAGAGTTGGAGGGAGACCAAAAAATCACTTTTTAAGGTCAACTCTGTTGGAAACACAATTGTTGTTGGACCAAAATATTGACCTCTTAATGCTTGATACAACTGTGAGAGTTAATGGATCCATGGGAGGTAGTTAAGCCATGTGACGAATTCGAGGGGAGCGTTGACCATATGCCAACAATCTCCCCCTCAACATTACTCAAGGGAATTCGATCCCAACAACTTTGGCTCTGATACCGATTGTTGGAAACATAGTTGCCGTTGCACCAAAAGATCAACCTATTAATGCTTGATACAACTATAAGAGTTAACATATCCATGGGAGGTGATTAAGCCATGTCATGAATCCCGAGGATAGCCCTGACCATCTACCAACAAACTTTGCATCTTAGGTAGGTTTTTGTTAGAGGACAAAAGCGCGTTTCCAGGATGACAACGTGGTATGCTGGTGTCCATAGGGCTAGAAAACTAGAGAGACGAGGTTAAACTCTAAAAGGTAGATTAACAACCTAGTTTAAAGTTCCTTGAAAAACATAATGAGATTAAGAAGAGCAAGATGTAAATAGGTATGTGATAAAAGAACTATATTCCCATAAGGGTGACAAAGATGTTTTTGCACAATAGTCTTCTTGCCAGCTTGCTCCAAGCTCTCTCCACCTACACACAAACAAAAAGGGGGGAATGTTGGGGCTGTTTAGGGGCCTACCTTAGTCAAATCCCATTTTGGTGTTTCCACCTCCACAGACAACCAATTTTTCAATGATAGAAATAGAGATATAGAAAGGAATATAAGCTACATAAACAAAATAAACTATAGAAAATACGTGCTTACTCAACCAAAGACGTTAGAGGAGATGAGAGAAGCTTACCACCTCCGTCTAAAGCGCTCAAGGCTTGTGAAGTTGAAAATGAGAGGAACTCAATCCTCTACTGCAATGGTGTTTGTTTTGTGCTCACACTATCAGAGTGATGAAGTAGTGGATTACTGTTAGGGAGTGTAAAATGTTGCTACAAAGCTTGTGAATGCTTGAAAGAGTGGAGAAAGTGTGAAGAGATGAGCTCAAGATCTTGCAAAAATATCTCCAAAAAATCTTCAATAATGGATGAGAGAGTGAAGATTATGAAGAAAGGGATGAAAAATGGCCACATTCAGGTCAACCAGCCCAAGAGGAGAGTTACACTTCGACTTCCAATCGAAAGTGTAATGTCTCTATAAACTCTAGCTATAGGAATCTACCAGGGATGTAAGCGCGTTGCGTGGACGTCTATGCACCACGCGGGTGCCCCCAATAGAAATGCTTGCATGGACACACAAAATTGGGGTGCCCCCAATAGAAACACTTGCATGGACACACAAAATTGGCACCAAGTGTGATGTGGATAGCGGGCTTAAGTGGAATTAAGCCTTTGCCTTAGGTTTTCTAAAGTGTAAGGGGGTTAAAGGGAATTTGTGTTAGGGGTGCAAATTCACACTTATACATAATGTAAACTATTATCAATAAAGGATCTACTTGCTTCTATACTTCTAGAGGCAAGAGTTGATGAGGATGGAATATAGTATTCAATGAATCCATACGAATATGATCTACCAATGCATTAACATCCGCTAGCCTAGAAAAATAAGGTAAGAGTATCTTTTGCAAGGTTTTTTGAAGCATACTTTGGTAAACTAGAGTAGTATATAGCAAATATGAATGTGAAATCTTGGTGAGAGAAATACAAAGTTGATCAACAAGGTCATACTCACTTGGTGGCTTAGCTGTAGGTTTAGGTGCTTGGGGAAGACTTGGTTGAGAAGGTGGTAAAGAAGTAGATTGATTAAGATTTTGTTGATTCCTTCTATTATTATAGGTATGGGCTACCACTTTATTAGAGGGAGCCTTAGATTGTATAAATCTAATGTAAAGGTCTAGCATGTCATTCTCAACAAGAATCCCAAAAATAGAATGAATTCATTTAGGAGATGAGCTATCCAGACTCACGTAAATGATTGATCTCTGAGGCCTTTGAGGTGTTGTATATACTACAACTACATTCATGAAATCTTTGACTTGTGAAGAAGAAGATCGTGATAAAGAATATTGTTTATCAGATTTTTGAGTAGAAGGAGATGCCTCTAAGAAATCATCTAGGGCATCATCCAACATATCAAAATATTTTTTAGAAAAAATATTATCAAAAGAAATGAAATTTTGAAGAAAAAATCTGACATGCTTTGATTCAAATTGGGTTCACCAAAAATGTAGAGGGGATTCACTAGCCTTAAGAAAAAAAAAAGACTCATAGAGCATGTTGGTGGTTTTTAATTCCCAACTAGATATCACAGATAATCTATGGTTTTTCCATTTCTAATTGTCAATTATTTGGAGGTATTGGCCAACAAATAGGTGAAAGGTAAAATAAATTTCCCTCTACACTTTGGGCTCTACAAAACCTGGGAGGGTGATTCCATACAATGTTCTCAAGATCTCCTCTGTCGATTTATCTTGAATATTATAAACAACAAATATGTCCTACAAATAATTTCTTGACAATTATAGAAATGAAAAGATCTGGCAATATCTTCAAGGATTTAACATCTCATAGTAGTAGAACATAATATTTCATAAGAATTTTCAGCAACAAACATAATTGAATTTAAAGATTGAAAGTATTTGTGTGTGAAAGACCCTGGAAATGCAACATATACATAGCTTTAGTGATTAGTGCCTTAACCTAGGGCATAGAGTCATAACCAATGTAATTGAAAATGCATAACATCATTCCCCATAAAAATAATAGAGCTATTTAATGATGCATTACACTGATAAACTCAGAAATCTTAACCAATTATACTTATCAGATCCCTATATACATCCACACAAATATTTATCTCTATTAAAATATTTATCTTATTCTTTGAACAAGAGCATTAATAGAAAATAAAAATCCATAGGAAATATAATGGAGATGTATTAAAAGATATTTGATTCATTTCATTTATTACTAGTGTGAAGCATACAAAAGGAGAAGATTGGATTTAAAAATATGCCAATGTATTTAGAAATAATAGTACTGTCAGACAATTCTTTTAAAATTAACAAAGATTAGACTCTACAACCTAAAACATGACTCAAAATTTATTTATCTACATTTTGTATTACAAAACTCTCCAAAATTGATCAATCATCCCATGCAAATGGCCTTGAATTCTGTTTTATAACACAATGGAGCAACAAGCTTTGGGCCTGGTATACATGTCCCCTTTTCATTTGACATATAGTTAAAAAATAAGAGACCTAACCATCCATGAGGGAATATCTCATATGAGATAGAAACACCTTTCAAGCTATTACAAAATATTCCCATGTTCCTCAAAAAATAAAAAAAATGAGAAACATGGTTGCACTTTTAACCAAAAACTTCAAAATATGATTACATTTGCAAACTCATGGATCAAATATTCTAAGGACAAAAGTATTTATATTCACTTGTAACAATATTTATCCCTCCAAAAATCATATGGTGCAAATATTTGATTCTTTTTCACTCCTTTTCTTCATTCATCTTGATGTGGACCCAGGAATGCTGAGCTGGCATGTGAAGAAAAAATCCTAGTGTGCAAAGAGACAAAATACCTCATGTTGTCATTGTAGAAGTAGTTGGAAGGTTTTGAATTTGTACAAGAGAAAAAAATTGTATCCACACAACCAAAAGAGACTCTACAAATCAGGTATCTCCTTATAATTTTTACCCTAGGCATCATAATATTCTTTAGATGGCCAATTAAATGCCATGAACTCATCCAATTTAGTCTTGTATGAGCCATATTTCTTCACCACCTAATTTGCATCCTTGCCAAATTCTTCTAAGAATTTAATAGTGAATGACAACTTTTCCATGTTATTCTTTAACATGTCAATATTTACATCTCCACCTTCACATATCAAGAGAGTCTGTGTAACAATGACACTGTCCATTTGTACTCTCCATTTCTCATATGTTTTCACAACTCCACTATTATCTAGAATGTCTAGAAATAGGCCAAGATCATTCTCATCAAATTGCTAGAGCAACTCCCTAACTCTTTTCTCCAATGGATCTACTAATCTTTGAAAACCAGTGATTATTTTTACCTCTTTGTAGGTGGGAGAAATCTGTGCTGGTTTATTAAGCTCATGAGTATACCCCTTAATCGTACCATAAAATGGAGTAGCTTGGGTACCAATAACTACATCAATGGGATTACTACCAATCTATCCCTTTCAAACATTCTTATTGTATCAAACATTAAAGAATAATTTGAATGAACACTATTTACTCTTTTTATTGTTTTTCCCATACAATTTTTAAACACATTAGAAATAATGAGTACATTATTCTCCTCATATAGCTCAAACAATTCTCCATATGGCCTTAGTTGTTGAATCAAATCTCTTCTGATCACTCTTGCTCTTGGAGGAGGAATGTTGGGAACAAGTTATGAAAGTGGTCTCTCCTCATATACAACCATCTCCATAGATGGTGGAGGGGGTGATTGAACTAGAGGAAGTAGTGGAGATGAATAAAATTGAACACTTGGTTGCATTGGTTGCTCATTTTTCAGCATATCTTTTTACAACTCCAAGTCTACAAGCCTTTTCTTATCCTTTCTATATTCTATCAATAAATCATTATATCTCCTAGGCTTTGCATCAAACATTTCTTGTAATGATTCAACAATTTCCTTAGTGAAATGTGCAACATTGACTACCAATGTAGCTTCCTCTACTACCTGTAGTGTAGAAAAATGTATCCCTTTACATTTTTGTAGTGTAATAAAATGCATACCCTTTCATTTTTACACTTTTTTGGGCATGCATTGATTTATTTATACCTATTTATGTCTTAATTAGTCCTATTTTGCATCCACAAACCTAATGATTTATATCTTTTAATGGATAATCCCGACAAACATCAAAGGATAAATGATAATTTAATGATTCTGGTTGTGTGTCCCTAATTCTTCGGTCAAAACTAGGATGCCACCTAGGGCATCTTTGTTCCCCAAAGGTCTTGGGACCCTGATTTCAAAGGCACCTTAAATGGGCCCCTTTTTGGAGTATGTGCCCCAAGTTTCAAGCCTTGGGACTAAGATGCCACCTAGGGCGTCTTAGTCCCCCTTAAGTTATTTTCAGGATTTAATTTCAAATCTTGATGGATTTGGCATCCTTGAATTAATGAATTCATATGTCAACTTGTTGTGGTGTAATTTCGGGATATTAAGCATGGATAAGTATAAATGCAAGGTTCCTTCATTCATTTTCATCCTAGAACCTTGAGTATTCATTCATAATATCAAATTTGAGTTCACAAGAGAATTCAAGAGAAATTATTCAAGCATTTGGATGTGTCATCAAGATTCAAGAATCATATCAAGGATATTCTTACGTCATGTGTGTTTTTAATCTAACATTTGTGATGTAGGGTTTTGATTCAAGCAAGAAATTCAAGTCAATATCTATCAAGCATACAAGCATTTCAAGATCTACATTCAAGCTAGCCATCTCACACAAGTTTGCAGATTTCACAACAACGGTTTGGTGAGTTGCAACATAGCACTTTTTCCATTCATCATTTCCATCCTTTATTTCATTTCATCTCAAAGTTTAATTACCAATAAGGGGTTTGACCAAGGAAAATCCCCATGTACTAACAATATTTTTTTTTTTCCTCTCTTACATGTTTGTGTTTGTAGATTTAGGTTAAAGACTTGAAGATCATTTGAAGTGGAAAGTTGCAAAGTTGCATTGCAAAGTTTTCATCTTCACAGAAAATCACCTATAGGCCAGATCTGGAAGTTTCAGGAGCTAAGATCTGAGAAGAAGGAAGTGTAGACATTGAGCCTTAGGAACACATTCAGAGATTTTAAAAATTCAATACGGGACTAAGAAAATAGTAAGGGAATCTTAGTCCTCCCAAGGGTATTTTGCAGAGATTCTTTCAAAAAAAATTCCGACATCCGAAGATTCCATATTTCCCCCAAAAAATAGCAGCATAACTAAAACCACAATAAGGGCGTCTTAGTCCTCCCTAGAATATTTTGACAACATTTTTGCATTTCCAGGATCCTCATCACATTTCTAGAATTTCCAGGTACACATATCCTAACTTGCTATTACTTAATTTCATCATTTGTATTCATGATTTGATTTGCATTACTAGGTTTTGTGAGTTGAATGTTGAGTTATATTTTCCAAGGTTTTGCTTGGCAGTGAACCCTTCAAAGTTTAAGAGAAACCCTCCTAGGACCTCCTTGTTGAGAATTGAATCACCTTTGGGTTGATACTCAATCTAATTTGGGCTCCTATGAAATTTTTGAATGGCAATTGGATAAGAGTGGTGTTCTATGACCTAGGCCATAAAACATTACCCCACACTTTTCACCATTATTCAATTTTCACATCTAATTTGGAATTAATATTAAAATGAACTTAATTATACATTAATTGAGTGTTGTAATATGTATTTTACATATCCACATTAAGTTGAGGGCCCTATTAATTAAAATGGACTTAATTATTCCTTAATGTGGTGTTTTAGAGTACACCCTTTTAAACTTTCACACTTAATTATGTTGGAAAGTCTAGATAACTGAGAGGGGGGGTGTATCAATTATTATAAAATAATTTTCTTAACCTTGATTAATCTGGAGCAAACACAAATCAATTATATAGAAATTAAAAAAATATGAACATGAAAACACTTAGCAACACCATGCACAAGGAACACTAGAATTTTTCATGGAAACCCAAGATGGGAAAAACCACGAAGAATGCTAATTCTCAACTATAAAACACTGGCTAAGGTGACACTGGTTAAGGTGATTTTTTAAAAGGGGTCACTACCAAAGTGTTCACTACTATTAAGGCTCACTACTAGTGGGCTCACTGCTCAGTTACTATAGCCAAAGATAAAAAGGTTCACTACCAAATAAGAAAGGCTCACTGCCAAATAAGAAAGTCTCACTACCAATAAAAAATGACTCACTGGTAGAAGTATGATGAAAGGGAATCCACCATAGAAATAACTGTCACCAATAGTCACACCAGAAGAAACTCATTTTCTATTGTCTCCGATATAATTTTGCACAATGTCTAGATTCTCATATTTGCATTCACCACACTTACTCTCATGGAGCATAATCAAATTTTACTTATAACAATCCATGCCTTCATAATCTCCCAATTTAGCCAAATACAATTCCATTCTTTGCTTCGATAAACTCCTAAGTCAGCCAAAAATAATTTGAATTAGGTCACCACAAAAACATTCCTGCGATGGAAGGGAATGAAACTTGGACCACACATAACCTCCTCACTCAAATCAACATGCTACATATTAACCATGATATCCAAAACAAGGAGTAGGATATACACATTAAAATGAAAGCAATGTTTTGGGATATGCTAACCACTTTCCATATTAGTTCGAAACCATAAGAGTGTATCTCATGATTTTGTAAAATGAATGGGACCAAGACAAGCACAACCAAAGATAGATCATCACAACAAACCATCTGGAGCACACCAGTTCGGATCACCAAATCATCAAAAAAATCAACCAAGATATGTTGACATCAATGCCAACCGTTAATGACAACAATCAATAGCATAAAATTCCAAAAATCTCCTCCTTTTTCATTGATGGCAACATTCATCAATGATAAAACAAAAAACTCAACAATAACATCAACATCATCAAGGAACCTGTTTTCTTCTCCCCCTTTGACATCAAGGATAAAGGGAAGATAGTCGCCCTTGAAAACTTACTTCACTCCCCCTATGAGGAAGCCACCAAGCA
This sequence comes from Sequoiadendron giganteum, assembly GCA_007115665.2. Lineage (NCBI taxonomy): Eukaryota > Viridiplantae > Streptophyta > Pinopsida > Cupressales > Cupressaceae > Sequoiadendron > Sequoiadendron giganteum. The sequence goes on along the minus strand of CM021109.1, from coordinate 452,723,033 downwards.
TTGATCTAGATAAGAGTGAGCATATAATACCCTAGACCAATACAAACCCTGGTGCAAATTTTTGTAGACCTAGAGGGGGCATAACTCCTAACTTCTACTAGAGATACTAAAAAGTGTCTTTGCTCAATGGTCTTGTGAAAATATCTAAAATCTACTCTTTTGTAGGTACATATTCAAATCTTACCTCATTCTCCAATACCTTCTCTCTCAAGAAGTGATATCTGATTGATAAATGCTTTGTTTTGGAGTGTTGTACCATATTCATGGAAATGTTTATTGTATTGGTATTATCACAAATAATTAAGATTGGTTCTTCAAATTATATGCAAATTTCCCTTAGCGTTTGTTTCATCCACGATACTTGAGTGCAACAAAAGGATGCTACAATGTATTCAACTTCAATATTAGATAAAGATATAGAATCTTGTTTTTTGGTTGACCAAGCAACCAACCAGGAGCCATGTAAATAAGCTCCACCACTTGTGTTTTGCTTATTATCAACACATTTAGCCCAATCAACATCAGTATAGGCTATCGAGGTAAAATCTGAGTCCTTTGGATACCATAATTTGATATCTAAATATCTAAAGATCCTTTTTACTGCAACCACAGGCGTTTCCTTTAGTTCTTGCTGAAATGTAGCTGCTTAAAATGTTGGACTCAAGGGAACATTGAGAGGGGGGGTGAATCAGTGTTCAACAATATTCAAAATTCATCCATTCAAAACATGAAAGCATTTCATCATTGTATTAAGGAAAATATGTATGCATTGAAAGTAAACATCCATAACATCATGGCACACAAATTTTTTGCATGGAAACCCTGTTATGGGAAAATCCATGGTGGAGATTAATCCACAGTTTGAGTACTCAAAATATAGTGTTTACAAAAAGAATGCACTTGCATTCAAGCACACTACTTTGAGCTCATTGGTCAAAAGATAAAGGCTTATTGCCTACAAAATTCAGATTAAAACCATCTGAAGGGTGAACTAAAATGATAGCATGTAACCATGCCAGGTAACAGTTCTGATGAAGCTCATGAATCTTTATTCTGGATCTGCTTTCTGACTTTAAACTTCGCTCTACCCTGTTCTGCCTTTTACTGCTCTTCACATCACTTATGATCAAATTCGCATTACTATTTTTCTAGGACTCGCAATTCATACCTCTTAATATTTGAACACCATGCATGCATACTTAAATGATAAAAACAATCTCTTATATATATCTGCAATCAAAGACTAATTCATCCAATAGTTGACTTCATAAGATATTAAGATATTTTAACTTGTCGGTCAGATCGACCACAAATTTATGTGCATCCTCCAAAGTTGGTTAAGAAAAAGAGAGGACCCAAATAAAAATTAATCCAACATTGAGACTTATAATTAATTCTATCTTATACATCCGTGAATTCCATCTTTGCCAAGTCGGCCTTCTAGCATAGATTATTAACAAATTAGTGCACCGTACCCCTAGATTGCTTACCAGTGAGTGCACATCAAAAATAATATACTACAAGCCTCTACAAACCTTCCTCAAAGATTCATAACCCAAAATATCTTTCTGGTGGGATGGCTGGATCAACTTTTGTGCCTTTAACTGGATCCCCTGTTCTTTGCTTTGTTCTACCAGTAGGAGCCAAAATAGTGCTACACATCTAGATGCAAGACTTGAGTTAAATGAATTTGGTTGCCATCAATGACAACACCTACAAGAAAAAATCCTTAGCCATATGCCAACAATCTCCCCCTTTGGCATTGATGGCAACACTTAGTGAAAAATGACTAAGTGTTAGAATCATTTAGGTATATTGCCAAACTGCTTGCTGCACTTTCTCCCCCTAAGATTCATAAGGCATTTTTCTTCCCTTACAAGGCATTTTTCATTGCATTCTCTCCCCCTTTGATGTCAATGACAAAGCATAGATTCCATATGCCAAAATTTGACAAAACACATGTTCAAAATCATCAATACTTTAGAAATTTAGCATATATATGCTTATAGTTCTTCTCCTTCAAACAAAATTAGAAAAACTTGAAACCAGTTTTCTGCTATCCTTAGAAGATTATCTTTTTGTTTTTATTCACTTTCAGAAGGAACTTCTCCCTACCATAAATTACAATTCCAATGCTGATAATCAAGCTATTGTTCTTGGAAGTCTTGTTGATAATCTCAATGAGAGACTCAAGAATTGTGATTGCTTCTTCCAACTTTTCACCATTTTTCAAAATTTCCACCCACTGCTCTAGCCTACATTCAACTAAGTCTTTTAACTTCCAAAAGGTGTCCATAAGAAAATTCTTGGACAATTAAATTTTTATTTGTTCTATTTGGGACTCCCATATTCTCCTTCTGATAATGCCATCTAGATCCCGAGACATGTCAAAGTGTTTGCCAATGTCATTTAGTTCTATCTCAATCTGATCCAAATTTTCCTTGTAATTGCTAACTGCATGGGGCCAGTGGACACAATAGTTGTAGATTACTATGGCTGAGTTAATGCACTTCCTTAGCTCATTCATTTTATTCTTAAGCTTAGCAAGGGATAGCCTAAATTTTTCCTTTAGGTGAGAGATAATTTCACCTTCTTCTTTGCCTTTGTCTTTAGAGCCCATTGATTCTTTGCTACACTCAATCATTTCTTTAGGTAGAATATCCTTTAGACTTTCAATTCTTATCTTACAATTCTCAATATGAGAATTCAAAACTTCCAAAGTTAAGTCCCGATCATAAGATGGTCTGACTGACCATAGCCTTACAACTTTCTGCATACCACCTGCACTTTGGATAAGCTGTTGTAGCTTTTCTTTTCATATCTCTTCTTCTTCCTCACTACCTTTTTCAATACATGAATCATTTTCTAGTTGATTCTCAAGTTCTCCATCAAATTCTTCATCTAGAATGTCCATAATTTCATTTTCTTTCCCTTTTCCTTCAGTCTTGGGAACTTTTCTTTCCGGAGGGATATATTCAATAATCTCTTGTCCTCTTTTCTATCCTTTATTGGTGCTATTAGAAGAGGAACCAACTTCCATTTTCCTTGTCAGAGGGGAAATAATGAATGATCCACATTTCACAAGCACATTCTTACATAAACTCTCAAATTCTAAATCCCCGTTAGACAAAATCTTAGAAGAAGGGTAAATTTGGGTGCATACCAGTTTATCTGATGTCCATGCTACATTGCCAATTTTTGGAAATGAATTCAAAAAGTACATAAACAAACATATAATGAGAGTGCCAAACCTGAATGGATACCTTGACTTCTTTGTCAATTGAACATTCTCCATCATCTTATCTTTTAACAATCTGCATAGGTCAAATTCTAGACCTTTAATTATCATTTTATGAGAAATGTATACTATGCCAGCTGATGTAGCCTCTTCCTAATTTCGGTAGAAGATTTTATTGGTTATTTCATGTGAAATTTACTTCATAATGAGATTCTTGATTGTTTCTATCAACAGAGCTCTTTGATCTTCGATTATCTTAGTTAGGGTTTCAACCTCCTTGTTCCGGATAGATTTCCTCCTAGGAACATTACCAACTTTGATAAATCTAGTTAATTTCTCAATTACCTCATTTGAGATTGTGTAGGGTTTTTCCAAAGTTAAAAAATCAACATGCAATCTATCCAACAATAATTTTATGAATTCTACATCTTCAAGGTACGAAAACTCATTCCACATATCCAAATTTCCATTATTGGCTCCACTCAATTGTTTTAATTCATCAAGAAGCAATATATTCATCATAGATCTGATCTTTGCACTATTGTACTCATCCAATGTGATCAAACCTTTAATGTGATCCATTTTCTTTCTCATGTTTTAGGGTTCACAACTACACATTGAATTATATGAAGAATTTGAGAGTGTTTTGAAGTACCTGATGAATTTTGAGATTTGTCAATGAATTTGATTTTGCTGATTCAAAATCCGCTTGTCAAGTGCTCTCCTTCTTCTCTTTGATAATGAAAAGTGACAAATGATGGCTCAGACTTGACATTTATAGCTCGGACATGTGCAATAAATGCACTTTCCCTAAATTTTTTGGAGACTTTATTTTCTCATAGGACGACAGAAAGATCTTCTACAGACCAACATATTTGTTGAATTTCCTTTGCTAAGATCATCCAAAACTTTTATATACTGAAAGTGCATCTTCTTGACTATTTTCTCCATTCCAGTACCATCTATAGATAGGGGAGGAAATATTTTCTAGTAAAACTACCCCTAGGCCAGTGAACTCAATTCAATTATTGGAAGAATTATTGGAAGCAAGTTCTGGTATGGAACCATCTCCAACATTAGAATCATTTTTATTTACCCATGTATTCTTCATCTGATTTCTGATATCATCTGTAGTTATCTTATCTTTTCCTTTATCATATTTCTCTATTTTCCTCTCTCTGCATACTAGACATCTGCTGTTTTTTTTCTTTTTTCTACAAAATCTAGCAATATGACTGTGCTTGTTGCAGTTATAGCACACAATGTTTCTTTGTCAATTCCATTGGTTTCTTCTCAGTCTGCATTGATTAGCAATATGTCCTAAATTCCCACATGCATAACATTCAACATTTATTCTAACAATAGAGTGAATTGACATATCCCTTCATTCAATTGATTTATGACCATGTTTTTTTAGATTGAAACATTGATTAGAGAATGATGAATCTTTTGACCTCAAATTACTTCTAAACTGAGTGACCATATGATTGAACTTATTGTAGGAAAAACAATATCCATTAAATTTTTGTGCATTAGATTGTCTTACTGGATACCTTCCATTTATGTTCTATCTAAAACTCTTTTGTGCTAATATGGAACTTTCTCCCTTTTCATATCGAAGACCCCTCTTATCATTTCCACTGTTTCGTCCTTGAGTTAGCTCATCAAGCTTTACTGAACTGATCTTAAACTTTTCTTTGAATTCATTTGCAATGACAAGATCATTCCTAAGAGTAGTAATCTGCTTACCAAGTTCTTCTTCATTGTTTCTGGTTCTTTTCAATTCACTTTCCAACTGAGTGAATTCTCCACTTATTCTATTGCATTCATCAAATTTCTCTTTCAGGATCTAAGCAAGATTTTCCTCACTTTTCTTCCTTTCCTCTATCTCTTTAGTCATCTTCATCATCATAGATTCCATCTCATGTTTTAGGTTGGTATTTTCACATTCTTCGGTTATCTCCTTCAAGGTTTGATTCAGGTGATCATCATCCATATCTTCATTTTCCTTCTATTGTATCTGATCACAAAGCTCTTTTCTCTTCACCTTAGATTTGACTATCTGATGCTTTAATGACTGAATGAATTTCTCAACATCTCTAAGGTTTTCTTTCAATTCTTGAACTTCTTCTTTAGACTAATCAAGGTCATCAAGAGCTACCATTAGTTGTTGTTGAAGACTACCAGAGTCCATCACATTCCAAGATCCACCTCAAGCTGTAAAACTTATCTAGAGGAACTAGCTCTGATACCAATTGTTGGAATCAAGGGAACACTAAGAGGCGGGGGGGGGGGGGGGTGAATCTATCTTCAACAATATTCAAACTTCATCCATTCAAAAAATGAAAGCATTTTAGCATTGTATTAAGGAAAAGATGTATTCATTGAAAGTAAACATCCATAACATCATGACACACCGATTTTTTGCATGGAAACCTTGTTAGGGGAAAACCACGGTGGAGATTAATCCATAGTTTGAGTACTCAAAATATAGTGTTTACAAAAAGAATGCACTTGCATTCAGGCACATTGCCTAGAGATCACTGCTCAAAAGATAATGGCTTATTGCCTACAAAATTTAGATTAAAACCATCTGAAGGGTGAACTAAAATTATAACATCTAACCATGCTAGGTAATAGTTCCGGTGAAGCTCATGAATCTTTATTCTAGATATACTTTCTAACTTTCCACTTCGCTCTGCCCTGTTCTGCCTTTGACTGCTCTTCGCATCACTTATGATCAAATTCACATTACTACTTTGCTAGGACTCACCATTTGTACCTCTTAATATTCGAACACCATGCATGCATACTTAAATGATAAAAACACTGTCATATATATATATATATATCCGCAATCAAATACTAATTCATCCAACAATCGGCTTCATAAGATATTAAGATATTTTAACTTGTCGGATAGATCCACCACAAAATATTTATGCGCATCCTCCAAAGTCGATTAAGACAAAGAGAGGACCCAAATAAAACTTAATCTAACATTGAGACTTATAATTAATTCTATTTTATACATCTGTGAATTCCATCTTTGCTAGGTTAACCTTCTAGCATAGATAATTAACAAATTAGTGCACCGTACCCCCTAGATTGCTTACCAGTGAGTGCACATCAAAACTAAGATATTGCAAGCCTCTACAAACCTTCCTCAGAGATTCATAACCCAAAATATCTGTCCAGTGGGATGATTGGATCAAATTTTGTGCCTTTAACCGAATCCCCTGTTCTTTGCTCTATTCTGCTGGTAGGAGCCAAAATAGTGCTCCACATTCAGATGAAAGACATGAGTTTTAAGACTTGGGTTGCCATTAATGACAACACCTAGAAGAAAAAATCCTTAGCCATATGCCAACATAAAAGACATCATACCTAATGTTTGGTCTAGTAGCAATCAAATATAATAATCCTCAAATAATTGACCTATACTTACTTGCATCAACTTTAGGTGAATCATCTTCTTTTGTCAACTTACATCTAGTAACAATAGTGTACAAACTAGTTTAGAGTTCTCCAACCCAAACTTCTTCAAGAATTCTTTGGTATACTTGGACTAGGAAATGAAAAGTCCTTTGCTATTCTGATTTACTTGAAATCTAAGAAAAAAATTCAACTCACCTATCATGGACATCTCAAATTATTTCTGCATTTAATCTGTAATTTTCTACACATATCATCATTTCCTCCAAAATTTATGTCATCAAAATAAACCACAACAACCAATATTTAATTTGAGTGAATTTTGCAGTATAAATTTCTATTAGCAAATCCCTTTTGAAATCCTTGTCCAATCAATTACTTGTCTAATTTGTCATACCAGGCTCTTAGAGCTTGCTTCAATCTATATAAATATTTCTTCAACTCACAAACAACATTTGGGTCACTTCCAGACTTAAATCCATCCAATTGCTCAATGTAGACTTCTTCCTTCAATTCTCCATTCAAGAATGCAAATTTTACACCCATTTGATAGACTTTGAAATCCTTAAAATATGCAAAAGCTAAGAATATTTAGATCACTTCCACTTGGGCAACAAGGTAATATGTCTCTTCAAAATCAATGCCTTCAATTTGAGTGTAACCTTTGCATACCAATCTTTCCTTGTTTCTCATTACCTTTCCATTTTTGTCCATCTTGTTCTGGAATACCCACTTTGTTCCAATTACATTTTTGTCTGTCAATCTGGGCACAAGTTCCCAAGTCTTATTTTTCTCTATTTGATCAATCTATTCTTTCATTTCCTTCACCCAATTTTTATCATTGCATGCTTCTTCCACAATCTTTGGCTCAATTTTCAAGGGCAAACACAATGATACTTGTTCTTGTGATGCTTTGCTTCTTGTGATGATTCCTTTATTTTTATCTCCAATAATCTAATTTTTTGAATGGTTTCTTTGTACATACTTTGGAGTTTTGGTTGTCATTGCTAGACCCTCCTTTGTCTCTTCTTCTTCTTCTTTCTTATCCTTTTCTTCTTTGTCATATGAGTTATCTGATTCATATTCAATATGCCTATCAGGATTTCTTTGAACATCTTCATCTACTTTCACATTCACACTTTCAACTATCTTGTTCAAGCTCTTGTTCTAACAGCAATATGCCTTGATTCTTTTAGAGTAACCCAAAAATATAGCTTCATTAACTCTGTTGTCAAAATTTCCAAACAATTGTCCCCATCTCTCTGGATGTATCATTTTCTTCCAATTTTTTGAAGTAATTTACCATGGGAGCCCTTTCATGCCATAACTCATATGATTTCTTTCCATATTTCCTCTAGAAGAATACTCTGTTAAGAGTATCTACTGTTGTGTGTATCGCTTCTCTCTAGTAGAGCCATGGAAAACCTACTTCACTGATCATTATTCTAGTTGCTTCTTGAACTATTCAGTTCATTCTTTCCACGATACTATTCTACTAAGGTGTTCTAGGGGTAGATAACTATCTTTTAATGTTGTGTTTCTCACATTTTTTTTTGAATTTATCAGAAGTAAACTCTCCTCCTCTATCAGATCTTAGACACTTGATTCTCTTGTCAACTTCATTCTCAACTCTTGCCTTAAAAATATTGAATTTTTCTAGAGCCTCTGATTTTTCTCTTAGAAATGTAACCTAAGTTAGCCTAGAATAATCATCTATTAAGAGAATGGAATATTTCCCACCTTGTAAGATTATTGTTCTAGTTAGACCACATAGGTTAGTGTGTACGAGGTCCAACAATCTGATAGATGATGGTTATTTTCCTCAAAATGTTCCTTTGGCATTTTTCCTTCTTGAAATCCTTTGCAAATAGTGTTGTCTGGTTTGGTCAGTCTTGGCAAGTCTTGGAAAGTCTCTGAATGCTCTTGGTGAACTTATCCTTACCAAATTGTCAAAGTTGATATGACACATACTCTGATGCCAGAGCCAATTGTCATTTCTCTAAGAAAATAAGCATCTCTTTGTAGCTCCTTCCAATTGATACATATTACCACTTGTTCTTTTTCCTGCTGCAATAACAATTCTAGAACTCTTTCAGATTTCACAACCATCATCCCGAAATACAACATTATAGTCATTCTCACACATCTGTCCAACACTCAAAAGAATATGATATAAACCCTTCACATAGTAAACATTATCAATGTTATGTTTTCTATCAAAGGAAATAAAACCAATTCCAAAAATTTGTGTTGTTTTATCATCTCCAAATCTAATAGAACCTCCACCATATTTCTCAAGCTTCAAAAACTTACTTTTGTAACCAATCATGTGATTCAAACACCTACTATCAATAAACCATTCATATTTATTTCTTTTGACAAATAATGCAGCTTCAGTGTTATCATTAGATTCCAAACAAATATTAGAGATATCAAATCTAAGTTCATCCCTTTCTACCAAAAAAAAACAATCCTAATGATTTGATTCATCATCTGAAAGAATGACATTCTCATTAACATAATAAGCCTTCTTATTGATGTTTTTTTAAAAATTCCTTGTTCTTTTCTTCGAACACTTATTTGCAAAATGACCAATCTTTCCACATCTAAAGAATTTAAGGGGCAGCATACCTTTGTACTTATTGGTACCTCCCTTTAGTATTCTTGTGAAGTTTTCTTCCAACTCATCTGAACTTTCACTATTCAGATCTTCTTCTATTTTTGTGGCTTTGAAGGTTGTTTCAGATTTGTCCTTTTCTTTTCAAAATTTTCTCATCTCAAATGTGAGCAAGGTGCAAAATAGTTTCTCTTTGGTGAATTTATTTGAATCATAACCTTCCTCAATAGATGAGATCTTGTCATTATAGCTCTCTAATAGGGTAATTAGAATATTTTCCATAACATCTTCATCTGTTAGAGTGCCTACTTGATTTTTTACTTCATTTACTGCACTGTCAACTCTGTAAAAATAGCTTGCTATATCCTCACCTTCTTCCATCCTCAAGTTTTCATATCTGCGCTTAGCTATCAACTTCTTTGATAATTTGAATCTATCATTTACTTCATAGATTTCTTTCAAATTTTCCCAAACATCATAAGTAGTTTCCAATGAGATAACTTTTGTTAACTCAGTCTTAGACAAAGCACTAAAGATTGTATACCTTACCTTCTCATTCTCTTCATAGGCTGAAATCTCATCCACACTAGGACCATTTGCTGGTTCAACATATTTTGTCTCAATAGCTTTCCAAGTTTTGTACCCTAGAGAAATCAAGTAACCTCTCATCTGCACTTTATAGAAACTATAGTCAAATCCATCAAACACAAAAATTTTTAGTTTGTGTGCCATCAGATTTACCAAGCAGTTAATCTCTTCTTCGAGAAACCAAAGCTCTGATACCAATTTTTGAACAGTTTGGATAACTGAGAGCAGGGGGTGAATTAGTTATTATTAAAAAAATCTCAACCTTAATTAATCTAGAGCAAACACAAATCAATAAAATAGAAATTAAACAAATATGAACATGAAAGCACTTAACAAAACCATGCACAAGGAATACCAAAATTTACATGGAAAACCAAGTTGGGAAAAACCACAAAAAATGTTAATTCTCAATTATAAAACTCTGATTAAGGTTATTTTTACAAGGGCTCACTGCCAAAGTGCTCATTGTAGGTAGGGGTCACTGTCAGTGGGCTCATTTCCTAGCTATTATAACCAAAGATAAAAAGGATCACTATCAAATAAGAAAGGCTTACTAAAAAATAAGAAAGGCTCACCACCAACAGAAAAAAAACTCACTTCCAGAAGAATGATGAAAGGGAATCCACTACAGAAATAACTATCACCAATAGTCACATGAGAAGAAACTCACCATCTATTGTCTCTAGTATACTTTCACACAATGTCTGGATTCTCATATTTGCATTCACCGCACTTAGTTTCATCAAACATAATCAAGTTTTACTTATACCAATCCATGCATTCATAATCTCCTAAGTCGGCCAAACACAATTCCATTCCATGCTTCCATAAAATCCTAAGTCAGCCAAGCACAATTTGAATTAGGTCACTACAAAAAAAATTCTCACAGTGGACGGGAATGAAACATGGACTAAACATAACCTCCTCGCTCAAATCAACATGCTACATATTAACCATAGTATTGAAAACCAAGGAGTAGGATATACACATTACAATATAAACAATATTTTGGGATATGCTAACCACTTTCCAGATTGGTCTAGACCCATAAGAGTGTATCTCATTATGTTGAAAAATTAATGGGACCAAGACAAGACGACCAAAGATAGATCATCACAACACAACATCTGGAGCACGCTAATTCGGATCACCAAAGCATTAATACAATCGACCAAGATTTGTTGACATCAATGACAACCATTAATGACAATAATCAACAACATCACATTCCAACAATTTAGGGCTCCTTAATTAATTGAGCTTAATTTTCCTTAATTAGACCCTTTAATTCAAATCCAAGCCTAATTAATTGTATTTTTTGAAGAGGAAACCTAAAATTCATTAATTCATTAAAATAACACTTCTCATTGAGAAATGTTTGTCCTAGGTGAGTGGCCTAGGACCCATTCACCCATGGGTGAATGGGTCCTCCCTTAGACATAAGACCTTAATTTAAATTATGTTTTTGGAATATTATTTTAACATATTCAAATCAATATTCAGATGTCAGCTTGTGCTATTGGTTTTGGGAAATTAATGTTACACACCTATAAATACAAGGTCATTTCACTAAGTTTCATCTAAGCAATTTTTTATGAGATCAAGAGCAAGTTCAAGAGAATTTCAAGATAAATTCAAGTCCTTCAAGAGTAAATTTAGAGAAGATTTATTGCAGCAATCAAGATCCAATTATCATATCAAAGTATTCTTGCATCATGCATGTTATTGGAGCTAATATGTTGATGTTGAGTTCATGATTCATTCAAGCATTCAAGGCATTATATCAAATAAATTTTCAAGCATCAAGATCCACATTCATTAAGGCCATTTCATGCAAGTTGTAGATCTACATTCCAAGATTCATTCAAGCATTTAGTGAGTTGTGATGTAGAGTTGTTCATTCATATTTCCTTTCATGCTATTTTATTTTATTTCAAGGTTTGATTACCAAAAGGAGGTTTGACCAAGGCAAACCCCCATTCACCAAAACAAAACAAGTTTCCCTCTTGGTTTGTGTTTGTAGATTTAGGTGGAAGAAATCTTGAAGATCTCTTGAAGAGAAAAAATGAAGTTGTCAAAGTTCCAAAAGTTTTCATCTCACAAGAACTCAATTATAAAATGTATTTCCGACTTTCCAAACCTAAAACTTGGGAAAATTGAGAGATTTAGATCTACTGTAGAGGCTCACGAAAGTTGTAGACAAATCCTAACTTATAAACCATTCACCCCTAGGCAAATGAGTCCTAGGTCAGCTTTAATAGATAATTTTTTGTGATTGGTACAAATCATCTTACCTCTCTATGATCTATAATCCAATTTCTAGTTCCATCAGTATTGAGCTTAATCTTCAAGATCGAAGTTGTAGATTGCATTTTGGGTTTGATTTTCTATTTTTAATATTTCTCTCCAAAGTGTTTTTTACTTAGGACCCCCATCGTTGCAAAAAAAGGAAATCAACAAATTCACACTTTAAATTGATTCACTTGAGGGTTGTTAGTGATTTTATTGTGTGGATCTCATTTCCTAATGAAATAGAGGAGAATTATGTCCTTAGTTGATCCATAATCTAACATTAGCCCTATTTTTCATCATTTCATTTTGGTGAACCCGACGTTTGATCATTACAATTTTATGATTTTGAAGTCCATTTTCACACTATATTTAGATATTGCATTCATTGCATTGAATTGATTCTTATTTAGGGTTTCTTAACTTGCATTAGGTTGCATATCATTTAGGGTTTTAGGATTACATTTTTACATCTCTTGAAATATGAACAATACAAAAAATGAGTCATTTTGCAAATCATTTACATAAAATTTCATCATCATTCACTTACATTTGAAAATTGAATCAAAATTGCACATAAAATTAGGTCTCCTAGTTTGTCATTTTGTCATATTTTGCATTTTCATTCAACCTTAATTTCACAAAACAATTCAAACTGTAACTAAATATTTTAAATCTGAATCTAGAAACCACTAGAATCAACTAAAAATTATGCAAAATTTTTTTAAAAAACCCTAAGCTAGGACCCATTAGCCCTTGGGTGAATGATTCCCTGGTCAGGTTCATTTCCTGAATTTTTGGGCATTAAAACATTTGTTTCAACATTCTACTTTGTTGTTTTCAGTTTTCTATTTCAGTTTGGAGAATTTCTATAACTTAGAATTGATCATATTAAGCTTCATTTGATAAATTTAGTGCATTGGTTGAATTCAAAATTGCATTTACACAACATCATTTAAAGGTTTTTACATAGCATAATCAGAAAATTATCTTGTTTGAAATATGAAAATTGCATTTACACATTTGCATTGCACTTTACATTCTAGGTTACTTCATCATTTCACTCTTCTTTCCATTTTGGGTATACATTGAGTTTGTAAAACTTGTATGAGCTTCAAAACTTGGTGTCCTATTAGAAATATTGTTGTGAGATGTATTTTCAGACACATGTCATCCTATGATACAACATTCACCATGGATATTGGGTTCTCTAACTCTTTCACTAATAGTGTTAATAATTAACCCTCAATGGATCATAGTCTTCATACCTCATTTCCAATGACTTACCTACCTAAAAAATGTGTGCATGATGTTGAAAAAATGATTTCTAATGTCTCACAAGTAAAAATAAGAAGGATAGATGAAGAATTAGGAAAAATGCAAAAAATTGTGAATTCTGAAAAAAATTGCTAGTAGTGCCATTCCTACTTTAGATAATGTGAGTAAAATTCTTGAAAATGAACATGGAATAGACATTATGTGAATTCTATCTCATATTGTTGACAAGACAATCCCTACCATGACTAGTTGTGCTCAAGCTTTGGGGTATACTCAAATCCAAGGTGGAAATTCAATTCATCCTTCCACAACCTTTACCTCTATTCCTACATACACTAGTACTCATGTTACCACAACCATCCAATCTACTAGAAATTTCAATGCCTCCTTAGGTATTTACACTCAGAATCCTTCTAGATTTGTGAATTCAAATCTCATATCTCCTCATCCATACCCCCTCACAAATCTACAATTCACTTGTTCTCCACATACATACACCACTCCACCTTATTCACCTCCATATCTAAATACCAGCTTTTTCAAAATATGTCATCCCTCCAACAAACAATTTCCACCTTAAACTAAAACAACAATGAATAACCTTCACAATACATCAAAACCAATCCATTATCCTTGGAGATATTGAGAACACAAATGCCACAAGGTGTAGAGGTTCCTAGGTTTGAGAAATATTGTGGGAAAGCAGATCTTGTTAGCTATGTTTCTTCTTACACAACCTTATGTAGTGACTTCATTTTTGAAGATAAACTCTTGGCTAAGCTATTCCCTAGATCCTTAAAAGATGATTCTTTAGAGTGGTTTTGATCTTGATCTTTAGAGTGGTTTTTGAACTTATTAATGCTTTTTAAAACCACTTCCAAATTCACATGTGTCCTAAGATGACCCTAGCTGATTTGATGACATGTAAACAAAAGGATGATGAAAAGGTCAGTGATTTCATAGCACGATATCAAATGCTTTATTCACAAATAAAAATTAAGATTCCTGATGTTGACCTTCAAAGAATGTTTATTTCCAATTTGCAAGACAAAATCCAATCTAAGCTTGAGATGATGAGATTTCCTTACTTCACACAATTGTGTACATCCCTTCATGATTACCAAAATTTGGTTAGCATTTGTGAAGTTAAAACTCCCTCTGACCATTTTGAAAAGTTTGAATCCACAACTCAAACCAACTATCAGCCTTTCAAGAAACCAAATAATGGCTTCCTACAACTTAATCCCTCTCAATCCAATCAAAATGTTAACACCCAAGTGGCTTCTATAAAGATGACAAAACCATATGCCTTTGCGGATAGAAATAGACAATTTACACCTCTACCTGATATCCTTCATAATAGCATGTTTTAACTCTTAGAAAATAATTTAATTTCCTTACCCCTTGTGAGAGCTCCTGATCCTACTAAGCCTTTACCTTCAAACTATAGACTGAATGCTTATTGTAATTTCCATCGACAAAAATGGACGTGATATGAAACATTGTAAGAATCTTAAACATCTTTTGTAAGACCTCATTAATTCTAGTCATATCCTAATTGGAGGTGTTAATGATCAAGGTAATAAGTTTGTAACCCCTCCTAATCAAAATTTGATAATCTTTACCAATTATATGCCTAATCATAATATCTCCTTTGTCAAAGCTAGTGAAACATATAATGATGTGATGAATGTTTACATAGATGATGAAAACATTAAAGACAATAAGAACAACCTTATGGATGTTGTGATTGCATTTATTCATGCTAAACCTCATAAGGGCCTAACTAACACGTCACTTGAAATTGCTTTCTCACAACAAGAAATACTTAAAAATGCACTTGATGGTCCTCTTTACATAGCTAGAAGAATCAATGACAACTCTAATAATGGGATATTAATTTATCCCATCTATGTAGAGAATGTGATCACTGAAGAATTTCTATTTTTACATGAGTTTTATCAAGATACATATGAAATATCAAAATCATGGTTCAAAATGCATAATGGTTTTGCTTTCCCTACAATTGGTTCAATAAATCTCCCTCCAAAGGTTGGACCAAAATAATTAAATGTCCCATTCACCATCATCCCAAGTTCAGACCAATTTCATGTGAAGTTAGGCTATGCATGTCTTCACTCCATGAATGTCATCCCGTCGATTGTGCATAAATGTTTAAAGTTTCCATTTGACAATGAGATATTTATTGTGCATCATAGTGGCTTTAATCTTGTGTCTTCTCCTGGTAAAATTTCATTGGATTTCTTTTGGCCCAAGCCTATAGAACCTATTAGACCCCACGAGGAATTCTTTTTTAAATCATATCAAAATTTTAAGGCAATGCACATAGAAAAATTATCCCTTAGCAATATACCTTAACCCATGATTGAGCCTCCTATCCTAGATGACACCATGATTGAACCAAAAGCCCTTCCAAGTATCCAAGACCAACATATGACAAGTCCTTTACATATTTCCTATAAGAGACCATGAGATAATAAAAAAAATCTTTTTGTGCCTCCTAAAGTCAAACAAGTTTACAAAGCTAAAGAGAAAGTGGTTGAAAAACCTCCCAAGTCTCCTTTCGTTCCTCCCTTAAGGGAAGAAAAGAAACCTATGATTGATAAAACCACTCCCACATAATCACAACTTGAAAATAAAATGAAAATAAATTTCAATGCTAGAGAGAATAGGTGGAGACGTCGTGCTATTACTCATTCATTACAATCAAAAGAAGAAATAAACATAGAGAATCAAAATCCCAACTTGTCTAAAGCGGTGCATGATACCTCTCCACCTTCAATGCAACATAAACAACAAAAAAATTCAATGGGATATTATCATTAGACCTCCTATTGTGATTAAATTGGAAGATGATAATTAAATTGCAAATATTGATGAACAAGTGCATAATGAGTAGAATTCATTTTTTTCATCTTTTATGAGCTTAAATGATGACCCTCCTAATAATATTGTTCAACTTGGTGCTTTCCCTAGTTCACAACTTGATGTTTTCCCTTTGGCTAGTTGTCCACCTTTCGCATATACTGATCAAGATAGGGATGCATACGACCTGCTATAGGTTGACTTGCATGTGCCTTACCAGTCTTGCCTTTGTTTTGTTTTGCATGTTATTTGTGTGATTGCATGCACATAATGTGATCCCCCATACTATTTTTTTGGATGTATCTCTCCTCATGTGCATTCCTCTATTTGTATTTACATTCTTCTATATGTTGTAAAAATTTATATTTATTGAAATGAACAAGAAAACTAAGAGAGGTATTGAATCAGCTATAAAAAATTAAACCTTCAAAATATTCAATAGTAATGAGATCCACAAGCAATCATTAAACCATTATTTTGTTAGTTTGATTAAACATTAAATGTAGATAATAGAAAATGAAATCACAACACCATGCACAAGAGAACACCAAATTTATGTGGAAAACCCAATAAGGTAAAACCATGGTGAGGATTAGCTCACAATATAAGTAATAGGAAAACCAGTACAAAGGGGTTCACTGATAGAATATGACACACTATCCAAAAGGCTCACAACTAGGGCTCACTGCCAAAAAAAAAATACAAGTAGATAGAAGAAGAATGTTACATAGAGAAAACACTTCTCAATGCAATAAGGAGTCCACCACTATTTCTCACACACTTTACAATGTCACATGAAATATTTTGGATGCCTTCAACTCACTGCCTTCAGGAAGCCTAACTTTAAGTTCACACTACTCTACTCAATTTCGCATAACACATATTAATCATATCAATCTTGCATCTATCTTACTTCTTAATCTTTTTTTCACCCTCTTACATCTACACCATACATATTTAAATCAAGCTCCACCTCAAGAAATTTTTCCAATGTTGGCCACTAGCCGTCATACATTCAAATTCAAAATAGGTCAACATCTAAACATTCCTATAGTGGAAAGGAGAATAAGGTAACCTATATAAATTCTTAGTTAGGATCCACATAGATCCCAACACATTTCAACACTCTTCCACAAGCCTCACATGTAGTGTTAAACACAAGGTCAGCCAACACTCATGCAAAACACCATAATCATGAAGTACACGCTTCTTTAAATCAATCCAAAAGTTTCAAACAACATAATTCACTTGAACTCAATCCAGAATAATCCATGACCTACTTAAGATTCATCAAACACCTCATCCAAGATCACATCAAAAAATATTTCAATTTAGAACAACTCGTAACCCTTATTCAACCTACTAATGAATGAATCTCTCACTGTACTGCATCAAATGAAGTAAAAAATCGAATACAAAAATATAAAAGCATTATAAGAAACTTATTAAATCTATACACCTAAATTCAAAAAATGAAGAAACATGTAGCAAATACATTTCTCCCATACCACAAAAAAAATCACTAAACAACTAGTTCATACACTAGTCAAAATATCTCACACTGTACAATGATCCAAAAACCCAAATTCTGAATATACCAACCTCTATCAACCTTGAAAAACTTGTAAGATCCACATAGGCATAGAATCAACATTGAAAGAATGCAGAGCATAGTAGTGGAGCATATCATGAACTCTTGGACAAAAAAAATTACTCAATTTATTATTTTTTCTCAAAAACACTTGGAAACCAAGTGCCAGAGACATCATCTCAACTCATTACTTAATTCCAACTCATCTTCAAACTCTGCAACAAATAGAATATCTTCATGTACTCACAACACTTCCTCAAGGTCTCAATACACATGCACAATCTATTTTTCCTCTTTTCCACAATTTTTTTAATATCCTCAACATCTTCATCCCATAGTTGACATCAATGACAACATGAGTCAATATACTTTCTATTGACATAAATGACAAGACCATAATTCTTACAACAATCTGCCACTTTTTCATTGATGGAAACACAAGATGTGAAAAGACACCAAAGAATATACAACAACTTTGAACACTCTCTCTTGATACCTTACATGATTATCTCTCTCCCTGAGTATATAATTTTTTTTTCACATGATTATCTCTCCCACTTTGACATTAATGGAAAAGGATAAAATATTTTGCATTTTTCTCACTCTTTGAAACTAAACCAAAAATACCTGCTCTGAATACTCCCCCTTAGGATTACACCCAACAAAATTAGTAACTCAATGACAACACATGACAGTAACTACTCCCCCTGAGAGGTACCCACCAACATCATTCCAAAAAAGAGATAGATCTATAGATCCACTATACTGATGCATCTCCATATGCATCTAGTTTAAGAAAGGAGGAGCAATAACCCCAAACTTCTCCCAAAGATACTCAAAAGTATCCTTAGGAAGAGCCTTAGTAAATATATAAGAAAATATGATCCTTTGTAGGAACTTACTCAAGCTTCACTACATTCTCCATAACCTTCTCTCTCGAAAAGTTATACTTGATAGATATATTCCTTGTTCTTGAATACATCATTGGATTGTTTGAAATTTTAATTACACTTGTATTATAAAAAAAGATAGATATAGGTTTTTCATATACAACTCTAATATCCTTCAATATACTCAACCTCTATAGTGGATAAAGAAACTGAATCCTATTTCTTACTCATCCAAGATACAAATCTACACCCAAGAAAGAATGCACCACCACTTGTAATTTTCCTGTCATCAACACAACCAACCCAATCTACATCTGTATAATAATTCAATGTGAAATCAGTATCCTTAGGATACCATAGCCCATAATTTTGCATGCCTCTTAAATATCTAAATATCCTCTTTACTATTACAACATGTGTTTGTTTAGGATCTTCTTGAAATCTAGCCACAAGATAAACTACATGCATGATATGCAGTCTAGTAGCAGTCAAATACAACAGTCAGCCAATCATAGATCTATACTTGCTCTGATCAGCCTTAGGTGAATCATCTTTGCTTAATTTACAACCAATCACCACAGGAGTACATACCAGTTTCTATTCATCCATTCCAAACTTCTTCAACATCTCTTTGACATACTTAGATTGTGAAATAAAAATCCCTTTATCTTTTTGATTGATTTATAGCCCAAGAAATAAATTTATCTCCCCAAACATTGACATCTCAAATTCTTTTTGCATTTCTTTAGAAAATTTCTTATAGATAGCCTCATTTCCACCAAAGATAATATCATCCAAATATACAACTACTATCAATATTTTGTCTACCTCAATTTTAAAGTAAAGATTACTATCTATAGAGCCCTTACCAAATCCTTGCTATATCATTTACTTGTACAATCTTGCATACCCATCTCTAGGAGCTTGCTTCATACCATATAGAGCATTCTTCAACTTACATACCATTTATGGTTGATTTGACAACTGAAAACCTTTTGACTGTTCCATGTAGACCTCTTCTTCCTATTCTCCATTCAAAAAAGAAGACTTCACATCCATCTAATAGACCTTAAAATATTTATGTGCTACAAATTCCAAGGACATTCTGATAGCTTCCACTCTATCTATGGGAGAAAAAGTCTACTCAAAATATATACCTTGTTCTTGTGAGTAATCCTTACACATAAGTCTTTCCTTGTTTCTTACTACTCCATTCTCATTCAATTTGTTCCTAAATACCCATTTAGTTCCAATTATGTTTTTGTTTGCCGATCTAGGGACCAATTTGCAAGTTTTATTTTTCTCTATCTACATATGTTATTCTTCCATTGCCTTCATCAAATTCTCACCCTTTCATGCTTCATTCACTGATTTAGGTTCAACTTTAGAGAGAAAACCCAAATTTACCTCAAATTCAACAACTTTGTTTCTTGTTAGTACACCTTTCCTTTTGTCTCCAATGATTTGATCTTCAGAATGATTCTTTTGCACATACTTAGGGGTTTTATGGGTCTTTTCCGAAGCTTCTTCCTCTTCATTATACACTTCTTTTTCATCAAATTTTTCTTTTATTTCTTTGCAAACAGGTTCATCTAACACATATCCATCTACTGCAATAGAATTCTGCATGTTTTCATCAACTTTAATATTTGCACTTTCAACTATCTTTCTCAACCTTTTTCTATAACATCTATAAGCTTTTCTTCTAATAGAATATCTAAAGAAGATACCTTCACCAAACCTTACATCAAACTTTCCTAATTTTTCTTCTTCTCTTTTGATTTAACATTTGCTTCCAAACACTCTAAAGTACTTCATTGTAGGAATCCTTCCATACCATAGCTCATAAGGAGTCTTTGTGTTGCTATATTTAGCTTGAACTTTGTTAAGTATGTAAAAAATAATATGAATAGCTTCTCTCTATTAGAGTTGTGGTAGATTTGCCTCTTTCATTATAGTCCTTGTAGCTTCTTGAGTAGTTTTGTTTTTCCTTTCAATAAATCCATTATGATGAGGAGTTCTAGTGGCAGACAAAAGCATCTTTATTCCATGAACTTCACAAAACATGTTTAACTCATTGGAAGTGAATTCACCACCTCTATTAGACCTCAAGAATTTTATTTTCAAATCCATTTTATTCTCAACTATAGTTTGAAATTCCTTTAATTTATCTAATGCATCAGATTTACCTCTAAGTCAAGTAACCCATGTCATTCTATAATAATCATCAATCAAAAGCATAAAGTACTTGTCACCTTGGAATTATCACCCTTGTAGGACCAAAAATATCTATATGCACTGATTCCATTAGTTTGATAGTAGATTGTTCCTTTCTTTTAAAGCTACTCTTTGTTTGTTTTCCAAATCGACAACTCTCACAAACAACATTGATAGGTTTTGCGATTCTAGGTTAATCTATGACAACATGAACTGAACTAATTCTTTCCAAGTTATCAAAATTCATGTGACACATCCTTCGATTCCATAACCAACTATCATTAATGTAAGGCATAAAGCAGTGGCCATCATCACCCTTCGGCCAATAGATATTTCCATCTGTTCTCTTACTAGTAGCAATCAAAGTTGTGAACCCTTTCTAGATCTCGCATGCTTCATCCTTAAACACAAGATTATACCATTTGCTACACATTTTTCCAACACTCAAGAGATTATGTCTTAAGCCCTTAACATAGTAAACATTTTCAATATTATGCTTGCCATTGAAATTGATTGAACCTATTCCACAAATCTTAGCTCCTGAATCATCTCAAAATTTAACTAATCCCCCATCACACTTTTCAAGTTTAACAAAATTATTTTTGTCTTTGGTCATATGATTAGAGCAACCACTGTTAGCAACCCAATAATTCTTATCCTCTTTGACATGAAAAAAAGATACCAAAGTACCTTCAACCTTATCCTTCATCTTCAAAATACTTTCCTTCACACAACTTTCAAGGTTATCAAAACCAGATTTTTATTTTATAGCCAAAAATTGACATTAATTAACATCAAAATCTCCATAATCAGAAATACTAGCATCTTCTTTCACATAGTAAGCTTTCTTAATAATATTTCCTTTATTTTCTTTTTTCTTATTGTTTAGATCTCTTTTTGGACAGCATAATGACCTTTCTCACCACAACTAAAACATTTAAAGGGTAATTTACCTTTGTGCTTACCGGTGCCCTTTTCCACATTCCTCACAAATTTAGCTTACAAATCATCAAGATATTCATCACATAAATCTTCAACCTTCTCTAATTTACCATATTGAAAGAAAACTCTAATTTTGTACCTTTCTTCATTTTTTTCATTTCAAATGTAGTCAAAGTACCAATCAACTGATCTCTAGAATAATTGTTACAATCTACAATTTCCTCAATAGCAGATACCTTTTCACTGTAAAATTCTAGAAGAGATTTAATAACTTTCTTCACCGCTTTAGATTCTTTAACAATTGCACCAAGGCCTCTCATATTACTTACCAATTCATCAAATCTCTATATGTAGCCTTTAATTGTTTCATTTTAAGACATATGCATCATTTCAAACTATGCCTTCAAGTTCTGCAACTTTTCTTGTTTGACCTTTAGATATCCTTCATTAATTATTTCTAACGTGTCCTAAACTTCTTTAGAAATCTTCAAACTCATAACTTTAACTAATTCTTCTACATTTGTACTCAGACCATTCATCGGTGGAGTATATGTATTCTAATAAGCCTTCTCAATATCATATCCCTGAGTAGAAAAATATCCTTCCATATTTTTCTTTCAGAATTCATAATCTGAGCCATCAAATCGAGGATATTCTAAAGGAATCTTTTTCACCATCCTGGATCTACCTCAAGTGGTTAATCTCTTCTTCAAGGAAACTTTCTCTGATACCAATTTTTGAAATGAATAAGAAAATTGATAGGGGGATGAATCATTTGTAAAAAATCAAATCCACAAGTACTCATTTAACCCTTATTCTGTTAGTTTGATTAAACATGAAATGCAGATAACAGAAGCTGAAATCAAAACACCATGCACAAGAGAACACTAGATTTATGTAGAAAACCCAATGAGAGAAAAACCACATTGAGTATTAGCTAATAATATAAGTAATATCAAAATTTATACAAAGGGGCTCACTGCCAGAATAGGACACACTATCCAAAAAGTTGATAGTGAGGGCTCACTACCACAAAAATCATACAAGAAGATAGAAGAAGAATGTTACATAGAGAAAAAAAATTTCAATGCAACAAGGAGTCCACCATAATTGCTGAGACACTTTTGTAGTCTCACATGAAATATTTTGGATGCCTTCAGCTCACTGCCTTTAGGAACCCTAACATTAAGTTTGCACTACTTTTCTCAATTTCACATCACACACATTACTCACATCAATCTCACATCTATCTTACTTATTACTCTTGTGTTCACCCTCTTGCATCAACACCATACATATTTATATCAATCTCTACCTCAAAAACTTTCTCCAATGTTGGCCACTGGTCGTTATATATTCAAATTCAAAAGTCAGCACCTAAACATTCCCATGGTGGAAAGAAACGAAAGGTGACCTACATAAATCCTTAGTTAGGACCCAAATAGATACCAACACACTTCAACATGCTTCCACAAGCCTCACATATAGCATTAAAAACAAGGTCAATGAATACTTGTGCAAAACACCATAATCATTAAGTACATGCTTCCTTAAATCAAGCTGAAAGTTATAGACAACATAATTCACTTGAACTCAATATAGAATAATCCATGAACTACTTAAGATTCATCAAAAACTTCATCCAATCTCGCATCAAAAAATACTTCAATTCAAAACAACTAGTAACCCTTATTTGCATACTAATAAATGGAACTCTCACTATACTTTACCAAATCAAATAAAAAATTAAATACAAAAATATAAAAAACATTATAAGAAACTTCCCAAATTTTCACAACT
Source organism: Sequoiadendron giganteum (assembly GCA_007115665.2). NCBI lineage: Eukaryota > Viridiplantae > Streptophyta > Pinopsida > Cupressales > Cupressaceae > Sequoiadendron > Sequoiadendron giganteum. Next base: position 452,699,262 of record CM021109.1, on the reverse strand, counting down.
TGAATTCAAACAATGGAAAAATGCATAACAAATACATTTCTCCTAGAACACAAAAAAAATCACTAAACAACTGGTTCACACATTGGTGAAAATATCTTGCACTGTACAATGATCTAGAAACCCAAATTCTAAATATAGAAACCTCTATCAACCTTGAATAACCTGTAATATCCACACAAGAATAACATCAACATTGAAAGAACATGGAGCACAATGCTAGATCACATTATGAACTCTTGCACAACACATTTTACTTTGTTTATTAAAGTTTCTGAAAAGCACTTGGAAACCACATAAAAGAGAGGTCATCTCAGCTCATTACTTCATTTCAACTCATCTTCAGACTTTGCAACAAAAATAATAGCTCCATGTACTCATAACACTTCCTCAAGGTATTAAATACACATGCACAACCTGTTTTCCTCTTTTCCACAATTTTTTTAATATCATCAACATCTTCATCCCATAGATGACGTCAATGACAACACTAGTTAGTAGCCTTTTTGTTGACATCAATGGCAACACCATAATTCTTACAACAATATTTTCATTTTGTCTTGTGTTTTCCTTTTGGTGATGACACAAGGTATCAAGACATTTAGGTCTCTTCCATGTTGACCCAAAAAAAAATCTTTGTTTTAGATCGAGCTATGTGTCATTCTTCCTATTCTATGAGTATTTGGGGAATGATGATGTTTCCAAGCTCTATAACAAAATTGTAGCAAAGATATACTAACCTTGAATCCATGGATTCCTATGTGTTTTGGGATTTCATTTTGGGGGCAACCCCTTACTCTCTTTTTCATGATGCAACTTCAGTCAGGAAATTTTGACTTGGCATAGGGCTTTCTGAATAAGCCCTCATGTCTTCTTTATTTAGCATTGATTATTGGCTACTTTAAAGAAAATTTCTACCAACAATGGTGCTAGCAATTTCTTTAAAGTGGGGGCACACATTTACATTATTTTTTGGCTTTCCTCATGTTTCATTATGCAATTTTCCTTCTTCTTTTGATGCATCTTTTTATTGGTGGTGTCATTGGGTTTGATGTCCTCTAAGAGCGTGATATTTATTGGCATGTGAATTTCCTCTTAGTGGTGATGCTATGCGTTGCATTCCCTAATATTATGAATCTTTTGTCCTTGAATTGTCCTCTCTTGGAGATATTAGGCACAATGTTCCCTAAGAAGAGACCTTACATGAACTAAGCAAGATCCCTTTGAACAAACCTTTACTTTCAATTTTGTTTATAAGTGTTTAGCATAATACAATTTGTTAACCTTGTGAAGCTAGACCTATTTTCAAGGCCACCAAGCATAATACACTTTTCTTGCTAGTGGATCCTTGCCCTTGTTCATAGGTGCTCAGCATAACACAGCTTGTTAGGCCTTATGAAGCCCAAAGCCTTTGTTTTTTGGTGCCCTATTAGAGTTATCAAAGGGACAACTTTTGTATGGTCAGTATAGTGAGAGCTTGAAGACCTAGCACAAATTTCTTACTAAGCCAGTTTTGGGGGCTCACCTAGTGCACTACCTGAGGTTCCATTAGCTCGAATTGAGCACACACATTTTTTGCATAGTGGAAAATGAGTTTTGCTTGTGAACATATTTGGAAAAATAATTGAGACATGTTCTGCATCATGTTGTAAAATCAACGCTTGATCCAACCTCTTTGTTCTCACCCTTTTCCTTAGGTCTTTGATGTTGTATGATTGAGTATCTTTGTTATTACTGCATACATGTGCTTTGAATGTCTACTTTAGTGTGATTTTTTATTGGTACTCTTCCTCTCACTAAAGTGGGGGCTAAATGTAGTGTAAAAAAATGTATCCCTCTACATTCCCACACCTAATTTGGAATTAATATAAAAATGAACTTGGTTAATTTAGTGTTGTAATATGTATTTTAGATATTCAAATTAATTTTAGGTCCCTATTAATTAAAATGGACTTAATTATGCCTTAATGTGATGTTGTAGAGTGTACCCCTTTACACTTTCATACTTATTTAGGGATCCTTTAATTAATTGAGCTTAATTATCCCCTTTAATTCAAATTCAAGCCTAAATAATTGCATTTTTTGAAGAGGAAACAAGTCATTCATTAGCTCCTTAACATAACACTTCTCATTGAGCAATGTGTGTCCTAGGTGAGTGGCTGAAGACCCATTCTCCCATGGGTGAATGGGTCCTCCCTTAGACCTAGGACCCTAATTTAAATTATGTTTTTGGTGGTATTTTAACATATTCAAATCAATATTCAGATGTCAGCTTGTGTTATTTTGATTTCGGGAAATTAATGTTACACACCTATAAATACAAGGTCATTTCACTAAGTTTCATCTAAGAAATTTTTATGAGATCAAGAGCAAGTTGAAGAGCATTTCAAGAGAAGATTGGCGTTCATTATAGGTACAGGATCTGGAGGTGGTGCTAGTGGAGCCCGTCTAAATCCTAGACAGGTGTAGCTTTAAGCCGCATAATAGAGATAGTACTTAGTACAAGGTCTAGTGGGACCAGTATATTGAGGATAGTGCTGCATGGGAGGATTTTGAGACGATAGACCATCATTTTCCTCATTTACTTTCATAGATTATCATTTGTTTTGTGCAGAGATACTTGATACTCTGGTTTTTGATTCACATGTTGTGAACTTTGATAGCGTGGATGCTACTATATTTTCTTATGCTTATGCTGGAGAACTATGTTATTAGTTACTATTTCATTATGCTTGATTGAGATACTATGTTTACTAATTAAGATAGTATATTTTAATAATGATGATGATGTTATGCTTATTGAATGACTAATAAGACATCGAGACGATGTCTCTACCAAGAGGGGAAGGATGTCACATATAGATTTCTTTGATTTATTAAATGTAGTTATTAATCATGATGTCGCTATTTAAATTGAAATTAAATGATTATTTTAATGATAGTTAAATTGAAATTCAAATAGAAATCAAATTGAAATCAAAATGCAATTATTATGATTTGAATTGCATTTATATTTAATTTCGGGGTTTGTCATTGCTAATGTAAAATCGAGTGCAAGTGAATGCAGGAATAGGTGAATGTGATTGAAGGAGAGAACAACAACCAGGTAGAGTTGTTTAGCCGATTGATGTTTATGAGTTGATGGAATCTCACACACTCACATAGATAATATTTTAATGTATTTTTGCGTTTATCATGTTTGCAAATTTTAAATCAAGTTTTAATTTAATTTTTCAAATTTGTGAAAATGCATGCTAAATTAAATAAGGATTTGATTAAATTTGATAAAATTGATTTAAATTAAGTAATTGAATTGCTTGTTTAAATATTTAATTATTGTTTGGAAATAATATGTTTGTATTTCAAAATTTAAATAGAATTGATTTTTATTTCGAAATTAGATAAAATTTTATATTAATAAAGTGTTTTATAAAATTAAATGCTTTTGAAATTGAAATTATGAAAAGAGGAAATATTTAAATTCAGAAATTGAACAAAATGGCGAAATGGAGAAATTGAAAACAAAACAATTATGTACACATTGGAATTTGCATTCAGTTTTGAAGTCTAGTTAACAAGTTGAAGAAATATCTTCAAAAAAGAGGAGATACAATCAATAATCGGAACTAAGAGTTATAGAATTGATCTGGAGATCAATCTATAATGGTGGATCTTTTGTTCTGGTTAAAAAGGAACGCATGAAATAAGAATGATAACAAGGAAGAAATTCAAAAATGGAAACACATAGATTTTGGGGAATCTTGACATTGAATTTATTTTGATCTGGGAAGACAAAGGAAATTTTCTGTTGGAATTTAACTTTCACTTACCTGTACATCACATGCGGCCAGCTAAGGAAGACATCCCATGCATAGGGAGGAGGGTAGGGAGAGGACCCAAGGGAGTTTCACGCAGCCATGGGGAGAGCCTTTATTGCCACGCAGCCAAGGAGAAGTGGCCAATAAAGGAGGTGTGACCAATTAACGAGTATGCGTAGGGGGGGTGTGCAAGGTTTCCATACAGCAAGGGAACAATTCCCAATCCTCCGCACGCACTTTGGAGGGTAATTAAAAGGGTGTGGATTAGTTGGAGGTATTTAGGGGGAGATCACTCCATTTCCTATCACAGTCAATGAGACACCAAGCAAATTCAGCAGGGGAAAACAAGGAATAAGGCGCGACCTTATCTCAAGGAGATCTCACTCCCCACACATGAGCCCAGGTAGCAAGGAGATACAAACAAAAAGATAAAATCCAGTTGGATAGAAGGTAGAATCCAGAGACTAAACAACATCTGAATAGAGGTGAAAGATTACAAAAAAAGAAGAGGAAATTCATCAAAAATTTCATTTCTAGAATTTAAAGAGGTAGGATCTTGAATAAATTAAATGAATTATAAATAGATGGAATTGGAATGCAATGTCATTTATTCATAGATCTTGAAAACTATTGAAGAGAATTTATTTATTTATTATGAATTTTGTTTCAACTTTTAAATATCAAACTTTAAATTTTCTAGAATAGTATTGGATTTAGAAACATACAAATTTAGGAAATACTTGATTTGGAAACACTGAGAAACAGAAGATTTTAGGAAAATTCTGTTGAAATCATGAATTAAATAGTGAAATGAATTTAGGAAAATATATTAAACCAGATAACAATCTTTATCATTTTAGATCCAAAAACGATCTTGAATAGAAAATTGTTTACTTTTGCTGATAGAAAATTATTTATTTGAATTAAATTGATGGAAATTTTGATTGAAAATAAATGATACAAATAACTTCAAGAAAATTCAACATTTTTTCGAAACAAAGGCATTTAAACATGGAATTTTTGCCTTTCAAACAAACTGTCAAAACAGAAATAAAGAATGAGTTATTTAAATCTGTTGAATGATTATTTATTTATTTTCTGAGAATATGTTAAACAAAAGAAAAAATGTTTAAACTTAAACTATGAGTTATTTAAAAACTGCAAGAACAAACTTGAAACAACATTAAATAGATGAGTATAAATGAATGAATGTGTACTCTTTTATGACTGTTTTTATATGTATCTAACTTGCATACTGGAGTTACATCTTCAATAATTTAAATTATTAATTTTATGTCTTTCATGGATTTAAACAATGAAAAGAAATGACTTTTTAAACTATTTTCGCTTCAACCAAGTTTACAGTTTGTTGTTTTCAAAAGATTGTGTTTGGCTATTTAGACCATGCATGATTGATAAAATGACTCTGCATATTATGTTTTTGGGAAATTTACCTTCCAGGACAGGTGCCGAATATGGGTAAATAGAGAGTGTAGTTTTTCTTTTCCAAAACTACTTTATTTGTCATGCATGACATTTTACTTGGCCAAGTAATTTAAGGACCATTGAAACAGATGGATTTATTGAACTCTCTACCATATCCTAGTATCAAACTTGCTTATTTCTTAAATGATTTAGAAAAATGAAAATGCTTGTGGTTTTACTAGTTAGACTAGGCACATACTAGATTCCATCTTGCTCATAGACTGCTTCTTGCTAAGCGATTCATGCAAGTTCGGGTATTTCTTGATTGACTAAGGAATTCTGGGGAAGCGTAAGCTTTGAGGTTGGGTGGAAAAAGCGCCTGATCCTTGTTCTCGTCTTCTTATTTGAAGATTTTCTTTTGGATGGAAGATCAACGGATGGCATCTTCTTTTATGCTTTATATATTCTTTATTATGTAATGAAGAGCTTAAGGTGACTGAATGCCTAAGTATCGATTTGTAACTGATATTATTATCATCTACTGTATTTAGAATTCTAAATTGTGTAATATGACACATGTATGTATTTAGACTGGAATTGAATATGAAATTATCTTATCAACTTTATGCCATTTTGTAGTCAACTAGTTTCTTTGATATCTAAGTGAATGGAATGACGACTATATTTTGAATATAATTGATGTTATTTAAAGTATTTGTCAATGTTGTTTTAAAGAGTTTCGCTCTTTACATTTGGTATTAGAGCCCTAGGTTTGAACACTAGGGTCCTTTGTCCATTACGCTAAATGAACATTCCTTGATGTAGGAATTGTTATACATAATGGGTACAAGAGGTAAAGGAGCTACTGCAAGTAATGACAATGATAGGTTTGACCAGATTCTCGATCTCTTGAATTAGCCGGGTTCCTGAATGGATAATCTAGAACAAGAAGTTCGAGGTGTTAGAGAGGGACAAAACCCTCGAGTTGAAATTCCCCAAAATCAGGAACAACCTAATAATGAAAATCCAAGGGTTGAAGTACCAAATCCTCAAGCAAGGATTGAAGGAGAATTAGCGAAAGATTTGAAAAGGGTAGCACCGCCCAAGTTTGATGGTAAGACAATAGGTGATGGAGCTAAAGCCTAGGTAATTAAGATGGAAAAATAATTCAAACTCAAGAATATGTCCAATGAAACCAAGGCAGTTTGGGTTGCATACCAGCTTACTGGAGAAGCTGCTACTTGGTGGGATAACAAGAAGACTGAGAAGAAGTTACTACTAGGTGGAACTACATGGGAAGTATTCTTGCAACTTTTCAGGAAGAGGTGGTTTCCACAGCTGTTCTTTGATAGGAAGATGACAGAGTTCCAGAATCTAGCACAAGGTGGTCTAACAGATACCTAGTACTAGGAGAGGTTCACCAATCTCCTGAAGTACGTACTGTAGTATCAGATGGATGAATGGTTCCGTATTTAGAAATTCATCCTAGGGTTGAGGCCATAGATTGGAGCTAATGTGGAAATTCAAAATCCATTGATGATGGATGAGGTCTTTGAGAAGACCACAAAACAGGAACAAAAGCTACAATAGATGGCGAACTACAGGAAAAGTGAATGTAAAATCTGGTTTTGGAAATAGGAAGTTTCGAAACAATAACAACAATAATCAGAAGGGTAACAATAATAATCAGCAGATTAGGAATCTGAAGAGGGGAACAAACAACCAAGATAAAGGACAAGGTAGCTTTGGTGGAAACAAGAAGGTGAACAATAATAACACCAACTTCTCCGATATCAGGAACAAGACAGGTGGTCATCCAGGGCCATGAGGTTGATGCTATAATTGTGGAGGAGATCAGTATGCCTCCAATTGCACTCACTATATAGGAGGTCAGCGAAGTGGTAATGATAGGCGAGCACCGCAACACCAGATACATGCAGCAGTTGACAATCATCAAGCAGACTTTCAAGCTTCACCTATTCGGATGTCAGGTAAGCTTTTTGGTCAATCTGTTTCTATTTTGATAGATACAGGAGCTACTAAATGCTTTACTGATCCTGAAGTAGTTGCTAAATTACTTGTTAGACCTAGTTTTATGTCACATTCATGGATGGTTCAGTATGGAAATCAAGTAGAAAGGAGGGTAGATTCATGTTTATCATGCAACGATTTAGAGTTACCTAACTTCTAAACCCAAGTTAACCTATATTTAGCACCGTTGGGTTCTTATGATGTGATCTTAGGGATCAATTGGTTAACTGAGCATAAAGCCATAGTGAACTGTGAGGACAAGGTTGTTAGTTGTTTGGATGATTTTGGACATCCAATTGAGATTTTAGGATCTCGAGAGCCTCTAGAGTTGAGACATATCTCAGCTATGTAGCTAAAGAAAGCACATCAAAAAGGATGTTCCATTTATGCTATATTGGTGAGTGACATGGATAATGCCCAACATAGTCCAAAGGGCTATCTAGTTCTCAGAGAGTTCTTGGATATCTTTCCAAAAGAACATACTGAATTACCACCGAAGAGAGAATTTGATTTCTCGATTGAACTATTACCTGGAATGGAACCAAAATCTAAAGCTCCTTATAGAATGAATACTACTGAGTTGTATGAACTGAAGGTTCAACTATAGGAGTTGCTAAAACAAGGATTTATTAGACCGAGTGTATCACCATGGGGTGCACCGATAATCTTCATTAAGAAGAAAGATGGAACCTTGCAACTGTGTATTGAATACAGGATGCTTAACAAGGTTACCATTAAGAATAGGTATCCTCTACCTAGGATAGATGAGATGTTTGATCAGATGAAAGGGGCCACAGTGTTTTCTAAGATTGATCTTAGATCAAGTTACCACTAGTTGAGGATTAAGGATGAGGCTATTCCGAAGACAGCTTTTAGAACTCGGTATGGACACTATGAGTTCACCATGGTACCTTTTGGCCTAACGAATGCTCCAATGACATTCATGAACCTTATGAATAGTATCTTCAGAGACTGTTTAGATGATTTCGTGCTTATATTCATCAATGACATTCTGATTTACTCTAAAACAGAAGAGGAACATGAGAAGCACTTGAGAATAGTCTTGCAACGACTTAGAGATCGGAAGCTTTTTCGTAAGTTTTCGAAGTGTACTTTCTTTTAGAAGAAGGTTCACTATTTGGGGCATGTCATATCTACTGAGGGAATCTCAGTTGATCTTGCGAAGATAGAGGCAATTGTAGATTGGCCAACACCGTAGAGTGTTATTGAAGTCCATAGTTTCATGGGACTTATAGGATACTATAGGAAATATGTAGAAGGGTTTTCTAGGATTGCAACACCTATTACTTCTCTTCAGAAGAAGGGAAATAAATATGAGTGGATAGAGAAGTGCAAGGAAGCATTTCAGATTCTTAAACAGAAGGTGACATCAACACCAGTGTTGACTATACTGGATCCTAATGGGCACTTCATAGTGATTACAGATGCATCAGGTGAAGGTGTAGGAGTTGTGCTAATGTAGGAAGGGAAAGTGGTTGCATATGAGTCCAGGAAATTGAAGTAGTATGAGTTGAATTATGCACCACATGATCTTGAGCTTACAATGATTGTGCATGCATTACAGATGTGGAGACATTATCTCCTAGGGAAGCCATTTGAGCTTAAGAAAGATCATTTAGGACTTAAGTAAATCTTCACATAGCCGAACCTCAATGTGAGACAAAGGAGGTGGCTTGAGTTCCTAAGTGAGTATGATTTTGGTATTGAGTATATCAAAGGTAAGGAAAATAGGGTTGCAAATGCTCTTATCAGGAAAAGACATCTCTCTGCTATGTTGACCACAAGGTCAAATTTGAGGCAACAAGTGTTGCAGTATCTTCTAGGAGATGAGCATTATGACAGGGTTAGACAAGCCTTAGAGGCGGATCCTTCAGATCATATCTTGATGATGAGACCCCCTCTTAAGTCTACTACAACTTCTTCTACTTGAGGCTTATCTGTATTGGGGGCTAAATCCCATATGGAAAGTGTGTCCCACTATGGACTAAATGTAGATCCTTGTAATGCACACATGGATTCTTCATTAGTGGCAAATACCTTTGAGTTTTTTTTTCTCATAGTATCAAAAGTAATAGTTGATGCCATATCCAATTCAAGAAATAAAAGCAAGCCACTTTCTCTCACTAGTCTCCTAATTTCCTAAGGGGTCAACTCTTTCTATTTGGATTTCATATCTGCAACTATTCTTGTATCAATAACATCCCTATGAAATTCTAGAGACTTATCTATTTCCTCCTTTACCCTACTTTCAAATTCATCTTTCTTGGTTCTCCAAAAAAAATCCTTAAAAAAACCAGTTTTGAAAAATGCATCATCTATCATGAATTATTTATAGGACTTATCCCTTATATCATCAACATTTTCAACACCAATCAAAACTACCTTGGTTATTCTGTTCTATTGGGTTGGCACTTCATTCTCCCTTTGGGGTGATGGAATCTTTTGCATAATATATGATAGTTTACAATAACCTTATCATCTAAATCCAAAGGATAATCAAGAAGCCCTACTACTTCAACCTTCCTTCTCTTTGGAGAAGATTCCCTAGGAGGTGAATCAAGGTTAATTACCTATTGTGGAGGTGATGTGGTATTTGTGGCACAAGGGATGGGGATCTTGACTCCTCTGACTGAGTAGGAGTAACCTTTACTTTCTCTTTCTTAACTATCCCCTTTTTTCTTCTTGTGAAGACATTTGGTATCTTGGGTGGTTGGTAATTGGGTCTCTCCTCAATCATAGGGGTTTTCCTCTTATCATGTTCCTCTATTTGATCCTTGAGCTTCCCAACAATTTTTTCATAGCTTTGCAAAATTGTTTCAATTCTTACCATTGGGCCCTTAATGTTTGTAAACATTCCTTTTAACTCGAGTTCCTTTTGTTGCTTTTATTTTTCCAATTTTACAAAATCCAACCACTTTATTTTTTTATTCTTAGCTTTTTGTAGGTCAAATTCATTTTTGATAATGTCTTCTCAATAATAAAATATGTGCTAGAATTTACCTCTGTTTATCCTCACTTTTAGTGCAACAATGTGACCCAAAAGATCATGGTTCTGGCTCTGCAACATTTTATTTTCAATGGATTAAGCATTTCAAGGACCTTTTTCTATAACTAACACATAACCTCTAGAAAACTAACTCTATTTGGGACAAACCTTGGTAGCATATATTGAGTCACACTTGTTCCACAAACCCTAAATATTGTATAATAGACATGTGAGATGATATCTCCCCAAGTTTTGTTAATACCTAAATCAAGCCTTCTTTCCTTAGGCCTTAGGGAATCATGCAATTCCTTGGGAATTATTGGTAAATATCTTCTAAAATATCCTTTCAAATTTGCAAAGAACAAGTTGGTGAATGCCACAAAAATTCATGTTTAACAATGTATATCCAATAAGTGGGTCCACATCTGGATAGGAAGGTGTTCACCTTTCTCATCTCTCAATTTGTGTGGCAACTTTGGACCAAGTTCATCAATTCAATTTTCCAAAAAACATGGCATAGCAAGGAATACCACAAAAATATTACACCACCCTTTCCCTCATTGATAGCCACTAATGCCTTGTACATTGAATATGAAATAAGTAGCAAAATCATACTCCACATGGACCAAAATGTTCTAAATATTTGTAGCCATAAATATGAGGGCTACATGCATGTGCTGAGAAGGATTATTTAATCCTGTGATCTAGCATAGAGTTTGGTAAGTTCTAAAAAAGTAGAATTCAAAAATATCAACTCTAAAGGGCTCCTTATTTGCAGATGTGAGCTTCATTGTACTTCTTGTTGGTAAAATATTATCATTGATGTCAAAAGAGTAAAATGAGTAGTGTAGGAATTGTTGGTGAAATGTTTTCATTGATGTCAAAGGTGCAAGAATGAGCAATTTCAATCATGCAAATGAAAAGGAAATTGCAATCATGATAGATCTGATCACAATATTATATTTCTTCATTGATTGGCTATAACAAGTTGTAGGTTAGCTTAATTAACAACTTATGCCATTATCTCTATGTTGGTGACCAGCCCTATCACGTAGGTTGGCAATGTCTTGGAGGTGAATTAGGATGACTTAGTCCCTTTGACGTGATTCACTTAACATTTGACGGTGGAGATCAAAATATATATAATCTAACGGTGATCACTATGACCTTCCCCGTCACAAAAATAAATGTTGAATCTCAAAGTCTTTTAGCGATATGTCATGGCTATGTATTCGATGGGACCGAGCATTATTGGAATAGTGACATTAGAAGGATAATGTGGCAAACCCATTACCAGCCTACTAAGAAGTCATTAGGGCCCAAATATGACATACAGGGATGAGGAAATTGGTGAAAAGAATCCACGTCAGTCAACATGTAGTAGTGGGACTTGGTGGTGACAATGTTTATCGCACATCACATAAATTTTTTTGCAACTAAGGATGGATTTGGTGATATGCAATAGAGGAGGGACATCATCGAAGTGGAAAATAAAGGTAGAGATTTAGTGATGATCGCTACATTGAAAAATGCATTCACTGACTTTACAATGATATAGCAATAACATGAAAATTGATTGATAAAATGACAAAACGTTGATAGGTGATGTGGATAAGGAAGATGAATAGAACATCGACACATGGAAATCATTTATTTTATGATTTTATATTCTTGTTGTAAAATCAGTATTTGATCAATCATTGTAAATGATAATGAAGATTCAAGGCATAACCCTAGTCAGTGAGACGATGAAAAATGACACAACTAGGGTATGAACTCATGGTGCAAGATGACATAGGTAATGGCACAAGTTCTTATGAAAATGGAAACATAATTATGAATGAACTCAATCCAATGGTAGAGTAATGGCATAGGTTCTCACAATGAATAAGGGATGAGATCAATCCAAGAAAGAATATAATTGAATATAATCTGGTGCAAAGATTATCAAGTAGATATCTAGCAAGGATTTTGCTAAGCTATTGGATGGTAATGCTGATTCTAGGGAATAAAGATATAGAAAATATGAATTTGATTCACTGCATAGGAAAATGATGAAATGACATATAAACCGTACTAATAAGCCCTCCAAAATTGAAATGGTTCATTAGTGTTGCAGTATGGTTTGAGTTTCTTCTTGAAGAAGATACAAATTGTATATAAATTAGCAGTTTAGTAATGTGAACTGGTCGGTCTGTGTGTGAAAGAATATAGCAATCACTGAGTGAAGTATGTTACTATATCAATGTGTCAAAATCTGAATTTATATTTGGATGTGAGAGTGAACATAGAGATAAGAGAATTTTATTGAATTGATTTATTATAGGTTTTGCAAGACTAGTTTATGCATACTTTAATTGGTAAATTTATAGAGGTTGTAGCCTCATTGTATTGAGTTGTAGCTCAAATTAGGGGATTGTATTCCCATTGGATATGTGGCCCCTAAACAGGGTGTTGTAGCTTCTAAAATAAGGAGCTAGAGCTTCCTTGGGTTAGAGCCCTTAATTTGTAATTAAACTTCATTACTTGTGAGGCTAGATTAGGATAGTAGATCCTAGAAGCATTTCTCATCGTGGTTTTTCCCATTTTTGGTTTTCCATGTAAATTTGGTGTTATGTGTTATTCATTCATATGATGTGATTTTTATACTGGTTCATGTTCTAATATTCACATTGAGGATCTCAAGAAATTATTTTCTTGAGAGTTTAAAAGTTAAAAGTTTTAATATATACCGATTCACCCCCTCTCAGTAGATCATTGTGTTCTAACAATTGGTATCAGAGAACAGGGTCCCTAGGAGAAGTTTAATCAACTCGGGTTGATATTGGATAAGTGAACATAATGGAACGTCAAGAAGGTTCATGCAACCTAGGTATGATGAAAAAAATTATGCTAAGTGGAGCTCATTGATGAAATAATACTTTGGTTCTCCTGGACATGATATCTAGATGTTAGTTAAGAATAGATATGCTATCCTAGCTACTCCTCTTACTGATGCTACAAGAAAGGACTATGAGAACAATGAGAGAGCTTGGTTTTCCATTATGAACAACTTGGCTGATTTAGTGCATAGCAAGGTTAAGCATTGTGAAACAACTTATGATGTCTGGGAGAATTTGAATAAGATCTATGAAGGAGACACCAAAGTAAAGTTGGCAAAGCTACAAGTGTTGAGAGCAAAAGTTGAAGGATTGAAAGTGACTGAAGGGGAGAAAATTAAAGACTATCTTTTGAGGGTTGATGATATAGTGAATGTTATTAGAGGTTATGGAGTGAAAGTAAAAGAAGATTTTGTAGTGTTGAAAGTTATGAGGTCAATGACAACTAAATATGATTCCAAGATTTCTGCTATTGAAGAAGGAAGAGAAGTTGATAAACTCACTCTAGATGAGATACATGGCATATTTACTGCATATGAGATGAGAATTCCAAATGATGGGCCTTCTAGAAGTGAAGATGCATTTAAGATTGATAAAAAGGAAAATAATGAAGTGGATAAGAAAAATAAGGCTATTGTCATTGCATCAGATCATGAAGAAACTAATGAGGAAGAAGCAAACTTCATAAGAAGATTAAGAAGAGGATCTAAAAAATATAAAGGTAAGATACCCTTTAAGTGTTTTAATTGTGGTAGAATAGGTCATTTTTCTTCAAAGTTTCCATATGATAAAGAGGATAACTCCAAGAAATAAGGAGATAGAAAAAAGAAGAAATATTTTTATCCTAAAAAGATTATTTTGGAAATAAAAAGAAGAGCATGTACATTCATGAAGGAAGTGATGCATTTGATTCCAGTGATAGTTTAGATGATTTTTAAGGTGATGCTCTTGTAATGAGAGAAGTAGAAAATGAATTCCTCTTCATGGAAAAAGACATTAAGGATCAGAAGGAAGCACAAGTCAAGGGATCACATGAAGAAGAAGAGGAAGTAGTTGTTGATCTTGAGGGAGAGTTGATTAGTGCTCTTGAAGATCTTGATGAGCTAAGAGATCAATATGATGATCTTAAAAATGAAAACAAGAGATTGAAAAAGAATGCTCAAAAGGAGACCAATAAATTAACTCAAAAAAATTGAGGAATCCAATCAGTTGGTGGTAAATTTGAAACTTCAGGTTGAGGAAGCTAAAAGAGGTGAAGAAGTAATGAAATTCAAACTATACTCTAAAATGGAGAGATGCTTGAAGCTAGAGGTAGAAATAGTTGCCTTGAGAAAAGAGTTGGAGAAAGCTAATGAGAAGATCAACAAGGGTCTAAAATTAAAAGGTGGTACTAATATTCTTGATGAATTGTTAAGCACACAAAATATAGCTAATAAGGATAAATTAGGTTTAGTACTTGAAAAGGGAAAGAGTTCATTTGTTGATGCCTCTACGAAAATCTATGAAAGATTTAGAGCAGAATAAAAACCAATCTTGAGTGGTGAAAAATATGAAAAAAGGAGAAGTCTCAAAAGATGAAAATAAATCAACTGCGGTTAAGAAAACTCATAAAGAGAAAATCGGTTGAAGACAAGAAAGACAATAGGACAGTCCCTGACAAGCAAAAGAAGAAGTTGAACACAAAAAGCATTGAAAATGATGGATTCACAAGAGTACACTATCCAAGGAGGCCTAGACAAAGAAGATCACCTCATCCAACTGAAAGAAATGTCATGACCAGGTACTCATCATAATTTAATGGGTATTGCTATACTTGTAACAATTTTGGTCATGGGGCTAGAGAATGTAGAGTCATTCCAAGAAAGAATACAAATTTTGTAAGAAAAAATCCATTTGCTCCCTTGGTTGACATGAACATAGTTTGTTATAATTGCAACAATTTTGGTCATGTAGCTGGAAATTGTAGGGAAAAATTTGTAAGGAAAAATGCTTAGATTGAGAAGAAAAATACATCTTCTAAAGTTGAAAAGGAAGCTAAAGTTTCTGAGAAAAAGGAAGAGAGGGATGAAAAGAAACCTAAGAAAATCTAGAAGGAGAAAGAGTAGAATTCCAACCAGTCTATGATTGCAGAAACAACATTACATGCCAAGGAACAAGATTTATGGGTAATTGATAGGGGATTCTCCAAACATATGATTGGAGATAAAAGAAAATTCATTGAATTAAAATTGAGAAAAGGAAGATCAATAAGCTTAGGTGATAATATTGTAGTCAAGATATGTGGTAAATAAATTTTGAGCATAGATGGGAAAAATAAGACTAAAGATGTGCTCTATGTTGAAGGCTTGAAACATAATCTTCTCAGTGTTAGGAAAATGTGTGATAATGGATACAAGGTTGTATTTAACTCTGAAGACTGCAAGATAAGGAAAAATGATAAGGAAATTTCTCAAGGGGTAAGGACAAATAGAAATCTCTACACTCTATGTGATGTGGAAGGATAGACATGTTTAATCAACCAAGGTAATGAGAGTTGGCTATGGCATAGAAGGCTGGGACATTCTAACCTCAATAATTTGGTAAAGATAAGCTTGAAAGGATTGGTTAGAAATATTCCTAAGTTAGAAAAGTCTAAAAATATAAATTTTCAAGGATGCCAATAGGGAAAACAAACAAATTCTAAGTTCTCTACAAAAGAATATTTAGCTACAAAACCTTTGGAGACAATTCATATTGATCTTTGTGGTCCCATGAGGACAAAGGGGATGCTTGGTGAGAGTTATGCTGCTAATTGATGACTATACTAGAATGGCATGGGTCACGTTTCTTAAAGAGAAGGTAGAAGTGTTTGAAAATTTTAAGGCTTTTAGAAAGTTGGTAGAGAATGAGACTGGAAGAAAAATTAATTGTCTAAGATCAGAGAGAGGTGGTGAATTTAAATCAAGTAAATTCAAAGAGTATTGTGAAGACCATGGAATTAAGTGACAGTATTTAGCACCTAGAACTCCACAACAAAATGGAGTGGTAGAAAGAAGAAATGGGATTGTGAAAGAAATGACAAGAGTTATGTTAAATGAGGCAAATTTGGCTAATACAGTCTGGAAGGAAGTAGTTCAAACTACTGTATACATTCAAAACAAAGCATTGTTAAGAGAAAACAATTGTAGAAATCCTTATGGACTTTGGTTTGGTAGGCCTTCATCAGTCAAAAATTTCAAGGTATTTGGTATTAAATGTTATATCAAGAGAGAAGATGAAGATTTAGGAATCTTTGATTCAAGGTGTGATGAAGGGATATTCATAGGATATTCAATCAAAGCAAAGCCTACAAGTGTTACAAAAAGAGACTGCACAAGATAGTGGAAAGCATAAATGTCAAAGTTGATGAAAATACAAATCAAAACAAACCTAGCAAAAACAACTTTGAGTTTGAATCAGAAGATGACAATGTAGGTACAATACCTGAAGAAGAAGAACAAGAGAAAGAGTATGGATAATTTTTTGATCGATTTCCTACAAAATATGTGCAAAAGGATCATCCTATGGACCAAATAATTGGTGACAAAAATGTAGGTGTGTAAACTCGAAGAAGACTTACAAAGGATAAGGAACAAGTGAATTTTCCTCTCCTATCTTAGATTGAACCAAAAAGCTTTGATGAAGCTAGTAAGGATGAGAGTTGAATAAAAGCAATGGAAGAGGAACTCAATTGGATAAAAAAGAATAGAATATTGGAATTGGTTCCTAGACCATCAAACAAGAATGTAATTGGCACTAAATGGGTATTCAAAAATAAGCTAAATGAAGATGAAGCCATTAGTAGAAACAAAGCAAGGTTAGTGTGCAAAGGATATGCACAAGTAGAGGGTATTGATTTTGAAGAAAAAATTTCCCCTATTGTAAGATTAGAAGCAATAAAGATGTTCCTTGAATTCTCAGTCCATAAAGGATTTAAAGATGGACATTAAATCTGCATTTCTAAATGGAAACCTAGAAGAAGAAGTATATATTGAACAACCATAAAGTTTTTAGTTGTCAAAAGATGATGGATATGTTTGTAGATTAAGAAAAGCATGGTATGGTCTAAAGCAAGCCCCAAGGGCATGGTATTCAAGGTTGGATTAGTACCTACAACAACAAGGATTCAAGAAGGGTTGTGTAGATAGTAATTTGTATCTCAAATATGAAGCTGAGCATATGAACATTGTTTTAGTATATGTAGATGATATTATATTTGGTAGTAGAAGTGATGTAATGTGCAAAATATTCTCTACAAACATGCAAGATGAGTTTGAAATTTCCATACTAGGAGAACTCAAAATTTTTCTTGATTTGCAAATTACACAAAATAATAAAGGTATATTCATATCCCAAACAAAGTATGCAAAAGAAATGCTTAAGAAATTTGGCATGAAGGATTGTAGACCAATCAGTACTCCCAAGATTACAAGGTGCAAGTTAAGCAAATCAGATGAATCAGCTGATGCAAATCAGACTTTGTATAGATCAATGATTGTAAGTATGCTATATTTAACTTCATGTAGGCCAAATATAATGCAAGCAATATGTATGGTAGCAAGATTTTAGTCTGCCCCAAAGGAATCTCATATCAATGTAGTGAAAAGAATTCTTAAATACATGAAAAGCATAGTTGACTATGGCTTATGGTACCCCAAAGGTAGGGATTTCACTTTAATAGCTTATACAGATGTTGATTGGGTAGGAAGTGTAAATGAAAGAAAGAGTACTAGTGGTGGTGCTTTATTTTTAGGAAACAGATTGGTTTTGTTGGAACCCAAATTTTCATTTTAAATCCCAAGGTCTTTTACCCACTTGAGCTTGTGTTTTACACTATCTTTCTTTAAAAAACTCTTTTTATTCTCCATCCATATCGCTAAAGTATCCTATACCACCAGCATTTAACCTTCATGGCCTTCACCGCTTTATAGCGGCCTTTTGCAAAGTGGCTCACAGTATAGCGGTGATGGTTAAGAGTAGTCACAATAAAAGTTTACCACTACACCCCAGTCAGTCAAAAGCAGGCCAATGGTTACGCGGTGGAAGCAGTTAGCGGTTATGGAGCAGTCAGTAAGCAGTTACCGCTCAACCACAGGGGATTCAAGCAGAGACCATGGTGACTGCAGTAATGGTAGAGGAATTGACTAACAGTCACACTGCAATACCACCACTAGTTAGAATGTAGAATATGGTAGCGCACTTGACGGTGAGTAAGCGGTGAGATGGTAGTCAAGACGGTTATTGTGTAGCCACGGTCAGTCAAAACATAGACCGCAGTGGCATGGTAGACATGGAGGTAGCGGTTCAGACCGGTCACCACACAACCGTAGGGTGTAAGCACGAAGGCCGTGGTAGAGCAGTGGAAGAAAGATAGATGATGAAGGTCAGTCACCACTATACCACAGGTGAACAAAATGAAGGGCATGGTGGTGCGGTAAGGAGAAGTGGAGATTCAAATGTGGAGAAGGCAAACATTGTTCCACCATGGGTGGACAAAAGGTTGACTGCAGTGGAGCGGTAAACGTAAAGGGAAATACTGAGACAAGGCATAAAAATAATTTTCGGTAGCGTATAAAGAGAAATATTAAGCAGCGGGTAAAGTATGAGAATTAAAAGTAAAATGAAAATGCAGAGCTATGTAAAAATATTTAATTTGCTGATAAGGGAGCTCAATTAAATATTTTAATTCATGTCAATGAATTCAAGCGGTTGTAACAGGAAAGTGAAGGGTCATGACCCTTGGGATATACTATATAAATGTATTCAAATAAAAAAACAGAGGGAGAGGAAAATAGTTAGAATAGTTAGATTTTTGTAAGAAAATGAGAACTAGGAAAGGGGAAATAATGTATAGACTTTCTTGAAGCAAGCCAATGGAGAAAATATTTTAACTGGTGAACTATTTTTGGTGTTTGGTTGTCATGTGAATTAATTCATATTCTTTATTTGGTTGTCTCCAACTTGAGGTATTTTTGTCAGTTAAATCAGCATATCAAGTATATTTCTGATTTGTCAAAATGTATTCCCATTTGTGTGATTTAATTGATTGGTGTCTACAAATCAGAATTAAATTCTCTCAATAAGTCATAGTAATTTAAGGATTTCTTTTGGATAGTTAAAGAAGAACCAGGTGAAGAAAAATTCCAGCATAGTTTATGCAAGTCATAAATGTAGTTAAGTTTTATGCCAGTCATAAGAATTTTCAAAGTGCCTAACAACTAGAGTTAAGCCAAAGAGGGAAACATATACAGTTTTTGATTTTTGACTCCATTGCCCATGTAGATAGAAGGCACTGATCTATCACAACCTAGATGATAAAATTCATAATAAACAACATACTCAAATTCTTTCTTTTATGCAATTGGAGTAGTAGTTATCATTTTTTCTATTCACTTCCAATTGCCATTGTGAATAGATTGATTGAGTAGGAAATTGTACACATCTAAAAATGGTCACAGTTAACCAAACCTGTTAATTAATTAAATATGAATTATTTAATTAATATTCTTAAGTCATCTACATATAAATGAATTTAATTATCTATTTATATTGTTCATTTTTCCAAGTCTCCTAGTTTAATAATAAATTTATTTAATTGATGCTATCTTTCTCTTAATTAATTAAATAGATTTCACAATTTATTTATATTAATTATCACAAGTTTAAATTCTAAATTTAAATGATATTCTTCATTTCACATTTAATTAAATATTTTCAATATTTAATTAAAACACTTTCTAAAAATTCTTCACTCTTCTCAAATAAGTAAATATTTTAATATTTAATTAAAAAGCTTTTCATTTCTCACACATAATTAAATATTATCTATTTTAATTATGGATACATCTTCCATTTGTCTCTTAATCTTCCATCCATCTCTTAAAATTCCATCTTCTTTTCAAATTCTCGATCTCTCACCGTTCATCTTAAAAGGTTTGAACTCAACCGTTGATCTTGGCCAATTGGATTCTTGCCTTCAAAAATCTATAAATACAACCCTCTTATGAGTTGAAAAGGAACTCAATTTCTAGATTTTCATACGTAGTTATTATAGTTACATTTCAGTTTTATCAGCATTGTAGTGTCATAGCATTTTAATTCTATAGCTTAAATCATATAGTCATAAATATTGCATTTTTAATCAATCTCGTTCTCCTAAGTTGTCATTTCAACAAGCTGTTGCTTACACAACTGAAAGCCAACATCTTTTATCAAATCCTTGGAGATAGAGGACGATGGGATGAATTTGAAGAAGCTGCTGCCATGAGAGTTTGCATTTATGCTTTCTAGATTAGCTTTTTTTCAATCTAATGTCTCCTTAGTGTGTTAGTGTATTGTTTGTTTAATCTACGCATTTTCTAAACACACATTTTTGGCGCCACCATGGGGCATCCCTCCATTTTAATCTTTTTATTGTAGAAAATTTTGATAGGTGATGGACTAGAGTTGCGCTTTAGCACATACGAGTCTTGGTTTAGCACATCCCTAGAGTGTTTCAGCATATCCAAAGACTATTTCGATGCATCCAGAGACTGTTTCGGCACATCTAGGGACTGTTTCGATGCATTTAGGGATTGTTTTGGCACATCCAGGGATTGTTTTGCGCATCCATGAAATGTTTTAGCGCATACAAATTATGCTTTCTTTTTTTTTATAGTCAATCTTAAAATGGCCATATCTTGGTCATATTTTGGTCTTTTTTGGAGCTTTCTTTTTTAAAAGGGGTAGAATTTCATAAGCTATCTAATGGTCCAGGTTTTTATCAACTTTCATAGAGTTAAAATTTTCAAATTCTCACTTAATGTCAAACCACAATGAAACTTGGTCTAAATTTTAGGGTTGCTATGCTTAATCATTTATCTAACCCTCATATCTTCTTGTTTCTTGATTCCATCTAACATTTAGAGCTTGTATTGCAGATTTTAAAGGACCATGGAGCATGAAAATGAAAGAAAAAATATTATCACATGATTGTAACAAGTGTTTTTAAACACTTTGGGAGCAATTATAATCTCATTCTTAAATTGTTGTCTAGATCCGACGCGACCGCGACTAGTGGTTTTATTGATGTATGGGGAATAAAATGAAGCAACCCTAGGATAGAAATTTAAAGTCTGGAATTTATCAATCCTAGGATATTCACCACATATTATTTTTTCAGTTAAAATGAACTCCGTGCCTATTGTGAAGTAACATCTTCACTTAGTTTAAATCATTGTCATTTGGTGCTATAAAAAGAACATTGTTTGCTTTGTTTGTGGCAATAGGTCTATGATCTCCCCTTAACTGGGTGACCAAAATACCAGACTGCCTTTTCATTTTCATGCAATGTTTATGCTTTCTTACATCCTTTAGAGTGCCTACTCTTGTGGGAAAAAGTACTCACCCAACAGGAGCAGCCTAAGTGGGAACAACCAAAGCCAGGTTTTCCAACCCACTACAATCAAAAGCGAATTCGGGGAAAGTCCACAATTCGATGGCAGTGTGCAGGATAACCATCCCCAAAATATTTGTTCTAAAGATTGGGAGGTCTCTTGAGGGAGTTTATCTATTGCCACGCTGAACGAAAACCTTGACTATGAACCATAGTGTAGAAAGCCAACCGTGTTAGTATCCAAACATCATCTTAATCACAATGCAAGGGGAGGGAAGAATCTATCCCCAAAACACTCACCATATAATCACCACAGATTATTTGCTCAGGGGATTCGGTATCCACTTACGTCACCTTGAGTACACACCTAGAAAAGACAAAAAAAGAGCACCCTCTAGGGGGTGACATGGGTGTGTGAGTCGATGTGATTTCAAGCTGTGGGTTGTGATTTCTATGATGACCTATTCGACAACTAAGAGTGAGTCTACTTGGAATGCTTGTTTTGTTCAAAACCTATGAAAATCTCAAGAACATACACTCAATGTTTTAGATTCTATATTTTTAAAAACAATTGTCTTCCTATTGCATGCTGTGTTTTCAAAACATTAATTCAGATAAGATCATCTAGAAAAAAAAAAAGAATTTGGCAAATCAAACCATGAAATTTATGTTAAGGGATTGGAAATAGAGAAAAACTTGGAAACATTAGGCTTTTGCAAAATCTTTATTTTCATAAACTACGATCAAAACATCACAAAGTGCAACATCACCTTTATTTTTGATTTCTAGTTTAATTCCCACAACAGGATCATCATCCTTCCAACCAGGGAATCATGAGCTAAAAATTAGAAATTTCTTTAGTCATAGAATTCTCATTCTATTCTGAGTAAGATATCCCACAAACTGCAGTATCTCATTTTGTGATCAAAGTTAGTTGAAATTTGGTGTAAGGATATGCCTATTTCCAAAAATTCCTTAAAGTAAAGAAGATGAAAGAAGAGATCCACTTTAAAACATGGGTGATAGGGAAGAAAATATTGTTCATAGGCTTTATGGAAATAGTTCAAATCAAGAGATAACAGAAGAAATGCTTCAAGAAGCTGAACAAGATCCACAGTTTCTCTTAATTATGGAAAAGATCTTAGAGCAAATAAAGAAGGATACTTTCTTTTATTGGAAAACCAAGGTGCCAAATTTCCCTCTGACTACAATATGGAGAAAATTAAAGAGAATCTTGAAAAGAAGGAAACTCCCTTAAACGATCTTAGTACTCTTACCCAACAAGTAAGAGCACTCCAAAGGCAAATCAAGGAAATAAAAGGGGGCACAACTAAAAATTCATTTGATAGAAATATGAATGTAACCTCTTCTCCTTCAAAAACAACATCATCCAAATTCAATGTTTCTGAATTTTTGCAAAGGTTAAAGGGGAAGCCCAAATCTAAGCCATCAAATAATATTGACCAATCTTGTCATGCCATGCATTTATCTTCATCCCCCATAATTAAAAATGAACCTCATGGTTCTTCCACCCAATTAAATGATCCCATTCAATTACCTTCTTCTATCATATCCTCTACATCCAATGATTTGTTTCAATCTACACATCTCGATCAAAAAATTCTCTCCACTCCATCCCATGATACCAAAATTCTACAAACCCTTCCAATCTTTGATCAAGATCCCATATCTCAAGAATCATACGATGATCCCCTGCTTTCATTATTCACCCATGATAATCCTCTTCCATCTCAAGAACAAAATATTCTTCCAAGTCCTCCCTCCACTCCATCTTATGAATCCATACCCTCTCATGACTCAATCACATCCCAGGAGCATGACAATTCTTCCATCCTATCCAAAGCTTCCTTTCCATATAATGATCAAGCTACTCCATCTCCTTCATCTAATGATTCTTTTCCAAGTCAAGATCAAAGTATCCCATCATCCTCATATCAAGGGCTCATCACACCTCTTCAAGAAATGCCAACATCATTTGATCATATGGTTGAAAACATTGACAATTTTTCCACCATAATTGTTGAAGAAAATGATCAAAAACAATCCATGAATGAGCATTGTGAAGATATGTCTACCCGATCTAGTGATCAAATCAACATTCATCAAGAGCCATTTTTTAGTTATGATTAAGACCCCTCCTACAAAGATCTATTTCAAGGAGTGCTGACGATATTTGATCCTATTGACATGATCCATGATCCATTAATTGATGATCATATTGAAAATGTCTCTACAATGCCTAATGAGTTAGAGGACATATCTCAAGAACATATTTCAAAGCATGATCAACAAATATCACCAAGGTCTAGCAATGGTCCCTCCCAAGGCATATTGACATCCTTCAATCTCACGATTGTGAACAGTGAAATAATCCTTAACACACCATTTGATCCAAGTCCACACAAAGATCAAGAGGATATTGAGCCACTTCCCATGCCTTATGACGATGTCCAAAAACCCTTTGAAAGAAATCCATCCTTTGAAATCAATCCATGTCGAAAGTAATTCCAGAATTAGTCAAGATCAAGGATTTGTATATCCGAGATACTACAATAATCTAATGGGCAATCTCCTATCCATACAAGATATCACAAATGATGATCATATCCATATAGCACATACTCCTCCATCTACCCATAATATGCTTTCTTTGGATGGACACATAGATGATCGCCATTCAAAACAAGAGTCTCATACTCTTACCAAGGAACAAGAGTCTCTTACTCTTAACATTTATACACATGGTCAAAATATAGAGAAATCCAGAGACATGTCAGAAATGGGTCATGAAGAAGGCTTCTACAAAAGTTGTGAATCAGAAACATCATGTGAAAGCATATTAAGAATGAATCATGAGGAATACTTGTACAAGGATAGTGAAGCATCAACACCTCTTGAAGGAGCATTACAATCCGATATCTCACAAGATCAAGATAAATATACCAATCATGCATTCATCCCACTTATGGAAGATCCTATCACTTATAAACTTGGATCACACACCTTTGTAGGGGAAAATTATCTTATCAATAAGGAAGTTGTCACTTTTGAAAATCCACCACAGAGTAGAGAAGGATTAGCACCTTGTTTCCAAGGTAAATCATATCCTATTGCAAATAGTTTTTTCCAGTAGATGAATTATCAAAACAAAGGATTAGGCCTACATCAACAAGGTATCCTAGAACCAGTGCAGATTACTAGAAATCCTAAGCATCAAGGCCTTGGTTATTTAAAAATCAAGGGATCTCAACATATCAGGAATACTTCCATAAAATTGGGGGCAACTTCGTCTCAAGCAAATGTCAACATAGGGGGCATGAAGAATCTTTATGATGAATCCAATGCCAATACTACAACCAGCCACGTCATAAATCTTCATTCACTCATCACCCCATCCACAAATTGTGACCAATGTCAAAAGAAAGACTTGAATCAAAGAATGAAGAACATTATCAAAGAAAAAGAAGCTAAGAATCATATTAGGCAAATCAAATACACTTGGATACCAAAAAATACAAAGAAATATTATCCCTATCAAACTCCATCAGTCAAAGAAACTATGGGGAAAAATAAAAAAAGGGGCAAGTATCCATCAAAGATGTCCAGAAAGGAAAAAGCAAGCTTCTCAAGCAATATACAAAGTGTATCAAGCAGTTGGTCCTAATTCCATGCACACTTCCATATCCACTCATCACTGCTCATCTTCCCAAGTTTGGAGAGTCAAAGGTTCCAAAATTTTAACTAATCCACCTTTTATTCCTAAACGCACTCCATCCATGCCTGCATGCATAATTTCCAATTCTTTCATTGACCATGTGTTGGAAACAACCATTCATCATAAGGATTCAAAAGACACTCTATCGCGATGTGCGCACAAAGATGAAGTTAACTCCAGTATCAACAAAGCAAATAAGGGATCTCAAAAGTTGCGTTCAAGTGCATGTATCTTGGAAAAGCAGCTTCTTCAAGCAGGATATCGATGGCACATTATGAAAGAAGCATCAACATCAACACCACCAAGTGGTTTAGCATCAACTTAAAATCTCTCAGAAAGTACAAAATAATCAAAAATATATATATATAAAAAAAAAAGGATTGGAAATAGTAAAGAGAAAAATTGTCCTCTAGAGAAAACCATTTCGATGGCGCTTTGGATAGGTACCATGATGAAAACCTGGAAAACATGCATCATGTGTAGAATCGAGCATCTACGTGCACCAATTCAGGAGAAAGCATCTTATCGCATCCATGATAAAGCCAACATTCCAGCCATATCATCCGTTCATCCATGAACCATTTATCCTGCCCATTACCATCTATTTACATTATCTTGATCTCAAAAATTTTTGGTAAACACTTTACACTTGTTTATGGTAAACATCTTGACATGGGTCATTTTCATTGATCTTATCCAATCCAAATATTATCTGAGCCTTGAAACATTATCCGAATGAGCATTACTCTGTTCGAACACCTTATCTTGTCACAAGATAATCCTTGGCATCCTTTGCATGCTTACATTATCTATCCATACACCTATTCAAGAATCCACCCATGGTCGTTCAAACATTGCTAGACACTGGGGGCAGATGTTTACATCTTGCTTCAGGAATGAATCTTGATATATATCCTCCAACTTATGTGGTGATCTGAACATTGGAAGACGTAAAATCAAATTACTCAAGCATTTGCGAGCCAAAAGATCCAAATCACTAGCCCATGGCATATTTTGATAGGAAGACTCTCCTTATCAAGCTTTATCTTTTGTCGAACATCAATTTGAACAATTCATATCAGTCACATCTAACTTGCGTGTCAGTGTCACATCAAATCATCAAAATAATTTTATTCCAAATCAAGCTTCATCAATCTTGATCAATTGAATCCAATCAATTATCACCTTGTTTGACTTAACACACTTATTCAAACTACCATCTTGTGAATGAGTTTACTCTAGGATAACACAACTTCCTTGGGTTTACAAGTTCATTATCATCTTTGTTTGGCTCAACACACTTAGTCAAACTATCAATCCATCAATTTGATCAATCAACCTTAGCTTGGTTTTCAACAAAATCTCAAAACAGAGCACTGATATCATCATGCAATTCACCTCTAGGAGCTTTTCTAGCAGGTAGTTGACAACATATGTCAAGCATCAAAAATATTGAAAACAATAAACTTTGTCCAATCACACTGAGTCTATACAACTGTTTGACAGAAACAAAGTGGATGATCTTAATCTGAATAAAATGAATGACAAACTTAAAAGCATAAGTTGCAAAATTGTTGTTTGGATATTTGATGACATCATATCTTTGGAGTGGTTCAATGATGTATTGAACTAGAATCACAAGGAAGGAGTATGATTTTTCTTTGCTTGCTGTCTTGTAAGCTAATCATTAGTATTGTGCAAATTTTTCATGGGACATGCTCTACAATGTATCATTGATGACATTTTAGAATTTGCATAGGAAAATGGTTAACTTTTGTCTGTTTATGCAAGCAATACTCAGGTCATCTTGGTTCAATTATACCTCGATGCTTGTATTAACTTGTTATATCAAACATCATGAAAGTAGTACTCAGGTCATCATTGGTGCTAACATACCCTTTGATGCTTGTACTAACTTCCAACATATCAAAAGGCTGAATGATGAAACGTAAAGCATAAAGTAGCTCACAAAATGACAACTTTGCATTTTAGTTTTCATATTAGATAGATTGCATCCATATTAGTTTGTGCATGATAATTATCATATCCATCACATCTGATTTGCATAAGCTCAATCAATCTATCCTATCATTCTTATCGGTCATCATCAATCAATCATCACAAATTCACTATCACATGCTGAATCAATTGAAAAGCATCATCAATCGGGGCAAAATCAAAGTTCTTCATCTTCGTATCAATCTTTCAATAGGGGTTTTCATCAAATCATCTTTATCGATCGATGAATCAGATAGAAAATCAGTAAAAAAAATTCAAAAAAACATCTTTATCTGATTCACCTCTCTAGGGGGCATATAACATCGATAATTTCTAAAAATCTGGGGCAAAATTATTTGAAGCAATGCGTAAAACACATCACTTCAAAGAGGGGCAAAATGTACACATCTAAAAATGGTCACGGTTAACCAAACATGTTAATTAATTAAATATGAATTATTTAATTAATATTCTTAAGTCATCTACATATAAATAAATTTAATTATTTATTTATATTGTTCATTTTTCCAATTCTCCTAGTTTAATTAAATAAATAAGTTTATTTAATTAATGCTATCTTTCTCTTAATTATTTAAATAGATTTCACAATTTATTTATATTAATTATCACAAGTTTAAATTCTAAATTTAAATGATATTCTTCATTTCACATTTAATTAAATATTTTCAATATTTAATTAAAACACTTTCCAAAAATTCTTCACTCTTCTCAAATAATTAAATATTTTAATATTTAATTAAAAAGCTTTTCATTTCTCACACATAATTAAATATTATCTATTTTAATTATGGATACATCTTCCATTTGTCTCTTAATCTTCCATCCATCTCTTAAAATTCCATCTTCTTTTCAAATTCTCGATCTCTCACTATTCATCTTAAAAGGTTTGAACTCAACCGTTGATCTTGGCCAATTGGATTCTTGCCTTCAAAAATCTATAAATACAGCCCTCTTATGAGTTGAAAAGGACCTCAATTTCTAGATTTTCATACGTAGTTATTATAGTTACATTTCAGTTTTATCAGCATTGTAATGTCATAGCATTTTAATTCTATAGCTTAAATCATATAGTCATAAATATTGCATTTTTAATCAATCTCGTTCTCCTAAGTTGTCATTTCAATAAGCTGCTGCCATGAGAGTTTGCATTTATACTTTCTAGATTACTTTCTTTCAATCTAATGTCTCCTCGGTGTGTTAGTGTATTGTTTGTTTAATCTACGCATTTTCTAAACACACAGAAATATATTTCAAATCTGCAACATACACATAGGTGCACCCACCTAGGTTTAGTAGAGCCTAAAGAGCAGAAGGTACAATTGCATCAATTGGCCTTCTACGTTGGCCAAAAGTGTTGTAAGAGCTTGGCAAACTCTTTTGATTAAAACCTTCATTTTTGAGACCCAATAGTTTGGCAACTCCGCTAGGGACAAACATTAGAAAATTTGGTTCCAACCTTTCCATTTATAGAGTCAAAAAAATTTCAAAATTTTTTGCATTTATTTGAGTTCATAGGGGATTCCGTTGGGGCAAACCAAACAATATCATAATTTTTTGTCATTTTCCTACTTTTGGGAAAAGTAGGTGGTGACTCTGTTTTATTTTGATAAACAATGCATGGGTGTTGTAGAACAGTAACATTTTGTCAAGATGTCAGAAGCAGAAAGAAGACAACAATCAATAAAAGAGTTGAAAGAATTGGAGCATCAAACACTACAATGGAAACAAAATATACTACAAGTGAACCAATGACTATTATAGTTGGGAGTAAAATGTGCTCCAAATACATCACCAAATAGGCCATCAGGAAGTGAGACTGAATACACAAATCCCAGTAGATCTTGGACACCACATGATGCAACTGAGAACTTTGGCAATAAAGGTAATGTGCTCTATTCACAACAAAACACTTTTGATGAGTATCTTTATATTCAAGAAAGAAGCAAAAGTCTTTGGGAAGCCTTCCTTAACATAAGGAAATATGAAGGAGAAGATACAAAATCTTTATACAACAGGATGACAAACATTTGTATGCAATTACCTCCTCATTATAGGCCTACAAGACCCACATTTGTTGCACAGTTTCTAAGAGCATTAGAGCCTGAATCGGTTTATTGGTTAGAGTCATCAAAACAATGTGCCTTTGATGCGGTGAATAAACTTATTGATTCCATACTTGGGATGAGGTATGTGGATACTACCAAAAATGCTTCAGAAGTTGCAACTGAAGAAGGTACCATGCCATCTAATAGTGAAGATATGGAGAGTTTCTCCTGCATAACTGACTGCTGTTCAGATTGTGAAGATGAAATTGTGGTTGTTGATCTACAATAGGGTGATTATTGTAGTTTTTATGAAGATCAGGAAGTTGGAGACATAGTAGAAGATATGGAAGCAGAGACTTGTTCACTCAGTAGTGAGCAAGTTTCAGATTTGCTGACTCTTAAATACCAGAAATATGCACACAAAGATGGTTCTACATTTTTGGGTCCACCATATATCTTCTTTGACAGTGAAGATACTATGTGTAACAATTCATATGACCCTATGTGCATCTCTCACAGTGATGAGGAATTCTTTGATGCAGATCAAAGATCCATGTCTATCCAAGAAGAGGTATGTGATTTGAATAATGTTTTCTTGCAAGAGAAGGATACTAGTTTGCATATCATTGATGATGAATGTTCAATATTTGTTGATTCAAGTATGTATAAACAGGATTGTATGGATTAGAGGTATGTGTCAATACCAATTGGTGATAGAAAAGAAATGGAAAGTAATTCTGATTTGATTGTTCTAGAAGATGCTGATGAGATAAAATTTGTAGATTCCCATGTGAAGCATTCAAATTTTCAAGTCCTAGTACAACTGCTGGATCATTCAACAACATATGATAATGAGCAAGCCTATGAATTTTTTTTTGAATGTGGATACACTTTGTGTGATAAAGGTGACAAATATTTATTATATGATGAATGGTAGAGTGGTGAAAGGAACATGAATAAGGTTGAATACAATGATTTCCTGAAGGTTTTCAATGATAGTGCATGTTGCAGGGTAGATGGAATGGACAACTTTAAAAGAAACCTGATGAGCTCTAATCAAAAGAAAGTCTATGATAGAGGAAAGTGTAGGCTTTTCTTTTTGGTGGCCTGGAGCCATCCTTTATGGTTTGATTTTTGAACCATAGAAGATACACAAGATTAAGGATTGCCAGTGAATGGACAATTCCTAACAAACCTCTTTAAACATTCTTTTCCATGCACAGTAGTTTTAAATTTTTTGAAGGGTCTGGGTTTGCCAGTACATGGACATTCTCAGGAGTTCCCTATTTGAAAGCATTGCTTTATTTCCATGTATAGTAATATAGGGTTTTCCATCTTCCATTTTCTGTCTCATTCGTCCTTTCATTCCCTCCATCTTCCATTCCCCTGATTTTTCATATCCTTTGCTTGGTTTGCTCTCCTAGTAAATTTTGGATTCTTGTAGTGATTTGCAACATCACTCATCCCCAACAAGAGCCACCGTTGGAACCCAAATTTTAATTTTAAATCCCAAGGTCTTTTACCCACTTGAGCTTGTGTTTTACACTATCTTTCTTTAAAAAACTCTTTTTATTCTCCATCCATATTGCTAAAGTATGTTATACTTCCAGTGTTTACCCTTCATCGCCTTCACTGCTTTACCACAACCTTTTGCAAAGTGGCTCATAGTATAGTGGTGATGGTTAAGAGCAGTCATGATAAAATTTTACTGCTACACCACGGTCAGTCAAAAGCAGGTTGACAATTATTTGGTGGAAGTAGTTAGCGATTATGGAGCGATCAATAAGCAATTACTGCTCAACCGTAGGGGGTTCAAATAGAGATTGCGGTGATTGTGGTAACGGTGGAGGATGTGACTAATAGTCACACCGCGGTACCGCCACCGGTTAGAATGCAGACCACGCTAGCATGGTTGATGGTGAGTAAGTGGCGAGATGGTAGTCAAGATGGTTACCGCACAACCACGGTCAGTCAAAACATAGACCACGGTGGTGTGGTAGACACAGAAGTAGCAGTCAAGACTAGTCACCGCACAACTACAAGGTGTAAGAATGAAGGTTGTAGTAGAGCGATGGAAGAAAGATAGACAATGAAGGTCGGTCACCGCTATACCGTGGGTGAACAGAATGAAGGGCATGGTGGTGTGGTAAGGAGAAGTGGTGATCTGCGCATGGAGAAGTCAAACACCACTGTACCACGGGTGGACAAAAGGTTGACTGCGGTGGAGCAGTAAATGTAAAGGGAAATATAGAGATAGGGCATAAAAAGAAGTTTCGGCAGCGTATAAAGAGAAATATTAAGCAATAGATAAAGTATGAGAATTAAAAGTAAAATGAAAATGCAGAGCTATGTAAAAATATTTAATTTGCTGATAAGGCAACTCAATTAAATATTTTAATTCATGTCAATGAATTCAAGCAGTTGTAATAGGAAAGTGAAGGGCCACGACCCTTGGGATATATTGTATAAATGTATTGAAATAGAAAAACAAAGGGAGAGGACACTAGTTAGAATAGTTAGATTTTTGTAAGAAAATGAGAACTGGGAAAGGGGTAATAATGTATAGACTTTCTTGAAGTAGGTCAATGGAGAAAATATTTTAACTAGTGAATTCTTTTTGGTGTTCAGTTGTTGTGTGAATTAATTCATATTATTTATTTGGTTGTCTCCAACTTGAGGTCTTTTTGTCATTTAAATCACTGTATCAAGTATATTTCTTATTTGTCAAAATGTATTCTCATTTTGTGTGATTTAATTAATTGGTGTCTGCAAGTTAGAATTAAATTCTCTCAATAAGTCATAGTGATTTAAGGATTTCTTTTGGATAGTTAAAGAAGAACCAGGTGAAGAAACATTCCAACACAGTTTATGCAAGTCATAAATTTAGTTAAGTTTTATGCCAGTCATAAGAATTTTCAAAGTGCCTAACAACTAGAGTTAAGCCAAAGAGGGAAACATATACAGTTTTTGATTTTTGACTCCATTGCCCATGTGGATAGAAGGCATTGATCTATCACAACCCATATGATAAAATTCATAATAAACAACATATTCAAATTCTTTCTTTTATGCAATAGGAGTAGTAGTTATCATTTTGTCTATTCACTTCCAATTGCTATTGTGAATAGATTGATTGAGTAGGAAATATATTTCAAATCTGCAACATACACATAGGTGCACCCACCTAGGTTTAGCAAAGCCTAAAGAGTAGAAGGTACAATTGCATCAATTGGCCTTGTACATTGGCCAAAAGTGTTGTAAGAGCTTGGCAAACTCTTCTAGTTAAAACCTACATTTTTGAGACCCAACAAGTTTCATGGATGAGTAAAAAGCAAGAGTTTGTCACTCTTTCTATTGTAGAAGTTGAATATGTTGCAGCAGCTGCATGTTGCACTTAGTTCTTATGGATGAAGAGAACATTAAAAAAAATCAAGGTGGAATACAAAGAGCCTATCACTATTCTTTGTGACAATTCAAGTGTCATCAACATCTCAAAGAATCCCGTTATGCATTCTAGAACAAAGCATATATCAATTAAATATCACTTACTCAGAGAAAAGGTTGCAAACAAGGAAGTCATCATGGAGTATGTTCCTACAAAGGAGCAAGTGGCTAGTATATTTACTAAGCCTCTTCCCACAGAGCAGTTTGGATACCTGAGGAAGAAGTTAGGAGTAGTTTCTCCCATGTCATATCACTAATCATTAGTGATAGGGCATACATCCAGGGGAAGCTTCATTGTGTATTTCTCTAACCCTGGACAAGGACAAAGTGATCAAGTCAGGTAACTCTTCTTTAAAAAATTTCTAATTACTTTTTGGTTACAAAGTATAGACTCCCCTCTTTCTCTTTACTTTGGTTTGTCAAAATGGGTGCATATCCTCAAGGGGAGTGCATACAGTTTAACCCTTTTCCATTGGTGTCAAAGGAAGAGAAATGTAATGTGAAAATGCTTAAAATGGAAGCATGTTGAGTACGAAAGTGGAATATTCCATAGGGGGATTTGTTGTGTGTTGTGTGAATAACTAAATTGATACAGAGCTTCAGTGTTACCAATGTTACATCTTGCATGAGCATTTCATGTTTTTCCATCAACACCAAAGGGGTAGATTGATGGCGAAACATTTTCATTGATGTCAAAAGAGTAAAATGAGCAGTACAGAGATTGTTGGTGAAATTTTTTCATTGATTTCAAAGGTGCGAGAATGATCAGTGTCAATCATGAAAATGTGAAGGAATTTATAGTCATAGTGGATCTGATCACAATGCTATATTTCTTCATTAACTAGCTATGACAGGTTATGGGTTAGCTTAAGTAACAACTTAAGTCATTATCCCTTTATTGGTGACCAACACTGTCACCTAGGTTGGTAGTATCTTGGAGATGCATTGGGATGACTTAGTTACTTTGAAGTGAGTTAGTTAACATTTGACAATGGAGATCAAAAGATATATGATCTAACAATGATCACTATGACCTTTCACATCATAGAAATAAATGTTGAAACTCAAAGTATTTTAGCAATATAGAATGGCTATCTACTCAGTGGGATTGAGTGTTATTAGAATAGTGACATTAGAAGGAGTATGTGGTATCCTCCCTGCTAGCTTGTTGAGAAGTCAATAGGGCTTGATTATGACCCGCAGGGATGTAGTGATTCGTGGAAAGAATCCACATCAATCGACATGTAGAAGTGGGACTCGGTGGTGAAAATGTTTATCATGCATTGTGTGTGTGTGAATAAATGGAATAAACTAAAGAGTTAAAAAACACACCAATATGACATTGTATCAAAGAAATCTAATTTAAAACTAAATAAAGCTTCAAACCCAGCAAATTCTTCAAAGACGTCCCATTTTCCTCTATCTCCAAGGATTCGTTTTAAGTTGCTTGCTCTCAGATTGTGTAAGTAGTAGCTCAACAAAATGACAACCTAGAGAATGAGATTATATGCAACATGAATTTCTATGCTAAATGATATGAGATTATGAAGCTAGATTATGAAACTAAAATGGATTTTGAAAGATAATCTACCATGATTCTAAAGTGATAAACTAAAATGCTATGCTATGCTCAAGAAATCTAGTAGATAAGATTGCTAAGTGCTCAATAATGCAACTATAATGCTCATGCTAAATTTGATTGTGATGGATAGATCTTTTTCAAAGCACAAAGAGGCTGTATTTATAGACTTTTGGAGGCAAAATCCCAGTTGGAAAAGATCGACGGTTGAAATCAAGCCTGGTAAGAGGAACGGTAGAAGATCAAGAAGTTGGAGAGAAAGATAGAAGCTAGAGAGAAAGAGGGAAAATGTTTCCCCCTACACAACCTCTTACATTCAAAAATGAAGGAAAGTAGCCATTTGTCAATTTTTGTTATGAGTTAGTTGGTAGTTGAGGATAAATCCATAATTAAATAATTAAAAATATTTAATTATGTGTGAGAAGTGAAAAAGGTGTTTAATTAAATATTTATAATATTTAATTAAATGTGGAGTGAAGAATTAGGGATAATGAATTTAGAAGAATATTGATATTTGAATTTAAAAATTCAAACTTAAAGTAGCATGATAATTAATTTAAATAAATTATAAAATTTAATTAATTAATTAAGAGGAAGATAGAAAATGGTAATAATTAAATAAATTTATTTATTTAATTAAAATAGAAGAATTAGAAAGTGAAAAATTTAAATAAATAATTAAATTTATTTATATGTAGATAAAATTAGAAGATTAATTAAATAACTCATATTTAATTAATTACCAGACTCGATTTGATGTGACCATTTTTAGATGTATACGTTTTGTCCCTCTTTGAAGAGATGCGTTTTACACGTTGCTTCAAAGAAAATTTTTCCCCTAACTTTGAAAAATTGATTGATGATGCTATATGCCCCCTTGGGAGATGAATTAGATAAAATTTTGAATTTTTAGGATTTTTGTGATTTTTTTATAGAAATTTTTGATGATTTTTGAATTTTTTTACATTGATTTGATGTTCGATTTATCGGCTGATAAAGATGATTTGATGAAAAAGATTGATATGTGTAAGTGTGAAATAAGTATGAGTAAAATAACTAGAAACACCTCTTAATATGACATTATATCAATGAATTTAATCAACAATTAAGCTATTAAAAACCAATAATCCATTGAAAGCATCATATTGCTCTCTATCTCCAAATATTTATTAAACCACTATGGCTCTCAGATCGTGTAAGCACTGTGACTATTAAAATGAAAATCTAGAGAATAAGAAGTTGTCAAAATGTAGGAAACTAATCCTATATGATGATATTGTAAACTAAATTGACATGAAACTATGATGATGAAGCTACAGTAATCTACGATACAACCATGATTGTGAATTCTACTAATGCTATGATGCTATTGCTATTGCTATGATGCTTGATTGCTCTATTTCCTACAGAGTAAGATTGCACAAAGTTGGGATCCATTTCTTGTTGAATGAGGTTGTATTTATAGATTTATGGTAGAAGATTTGTACAAGGGCAGCAAAGTAGAGGCTTGGATTCAATCTAAAGGATTGAATGGTGAGAGATTGAGAAGATTGAGAAGATTTTGGGAATGGTTCCTCCCCATGAAAACACCAGGCAAGATGATATGAAGAATTGATGGAAGAGGACGAAGGAGTTGCCTACAAATTTATCTTCAATTTGTCTCCAAATTTTCCCATGAAGATTGAGTCAATTAATTTAGACATATAATATCTAATTTGATTTGTGCAACTTTTGAGTGAAAATATGAAATAGTTGTAGAATGCATTTCCATTGAATATTTGGATTTATTCAATTTAGGCAAGAAGATATTTAATTTAATAAAACAAACTATAGAAGTCTATTTATTAATTAAATAAATATGGAGGAAGTGTGATAATTAAATAAAATAAAGTCATAAATTTGTTTATTTAATTTAGATGATGATGTGATTAAGATAATAGAAGAATTTAATAATGATAATTAAATAAATTTGTTTATTTAATTAAGAAGAAATAATGTAA
This sequence comes from Sequoiadendron giganteum, assembly GCA_007115665.2. Classification (NCBI taxonomy): domain Eukaryota; kingdom Viridiplantae; phylum Streptophyta; class Pinopsida; order Cupressales; family Cupressaceae; genus Sequoiadendron; species Sequoiadendron giganteum. The sequence continues at coordinate 452,662,890 of CM021109.1, read as the reverse complement.
TAAAGATAGAAGAAATAAAAGGTGAACTATATAAATAAATATTTCTATTTATTTAATAGTAGAAGAATAAAAGATTAATTAATCAAATAACTCATATTTAAATAATTAGATTTTCCAGACCATTTTTAGGTTTATACAATATGAAATGATGATGATGATGATGATGATGTTTGATAATTGATCTCATGATAGGTGAGATTCTATGATAGGATGATGATGATTGACCTCATGATAGGGGAGGATCAATGATAGGTTGATAGATGATGGATCAATTGGATGAAAGGCGAGATGAGGAAGATGATGCAAAAATATGGACAAGAGAGGATGATAAGCGATAGGAGAGTGGGAAGAAAAAATGAGAAGAAAGAAAGCACAAATGGATTAAAAAATAAGTATGATGTTGCCCCAGTAAAACTACAAGCCAAAATGGATTGATGATGATGATGATGATAGTGTTGTTGATAAGGGAATGATACATCCCGATGATGATGATGATGAGAGTGTTGTTGATAAGGGAAGGATACACCCTTGAAACAACACAAGGATAAGTAAGGATATATCCCAATGATGATGATGGTCAAGGCTTGCAATAAGGCTAGGAACAAGACCAAAGGTATGATAAAATTATTTGTGCTAGATTGAATGGATTGATTAGATGAAATTGGAAGAAACAATTGGATGGATAGATTTAGATGAGATTGGGTGATGCTTTATGATGATATGAGATGGATTTTATTATGTGGATGAGATGTGATGGATATGATAATGCTCATGCATAAACTACTATGGATGCAATCTATCTAATATGCAAAATAAAATGCAAGGTTTCCATCTAATTTATTGTGTTTGGTATCATCATTGAGCTTATTAAAATGTTGAAAGTTAGTACAAACATCGATGGTATAATTAGAGCATGATGACCTAAGTACAACTTCCATACAACTTTCGTTGAGATTTTGATAGTGCAAGACAACACAAGCATCTAGGTATAATGAGACCGAGATGACCTGAGCATCACTTGCGTAAACAAACAAGAATCAATCATTTTCCTATGCAAATTCAAAATGGCATAAATGATACTTTGTAGAGCATGTCCCATGACAATTTGCACAGTAATAATGATTAACTCACAGACAACAGACAAAGAAATGATAACAACAATCAAGATAAAACAATTGAACATACGTGTTAAAGTGATCAAACCATGATTTAGAAGAGATCTTCCATTGAGAGTTGATTTGTTTTGTTTTTGATGTTGATTTGGATGGCCAGTTGTTTGTGATTGATGTTTAGTTTGATGTTTAGGATGATTGTTGTTTTTGCTAGGTTGCCTTATTATTTCCATGTTTGTTGTTTTAGGCTCAACAGTTATTTGCCCCCACTGAGAAACAAACCAAATTATATTACGTATATGTACAATGATAACCAAGACAAAGTGGGACACAACCGCAACAGCTTGATATGGACATAAAACTCAATGTATGATAGGTGTGAATGCACAATGATAGAAAAATGCAGACGGTGAACACACCTACAAATAGATGGAGAAACCGGCTTGTTAACAAATAGTGCCTAATTGCCAGGTTTTGACCATTTATTTTTATTGCACTTTTTGAGATTTTATGATTTTTGTTGTTGTTACCAATATGCATGTTTGGTAGGTTTTCATCAAGACAATGATTTTTTGGATTTTTCACTTTTTTTATACTTTTTCTTTTTTCAATTTTTTTTTGTATTTTGATTTTTTTGTATTTTTGATCTTTTTGATTTTTTTTTATATCAAAAGGATGCCTGTTTTCTAGGTTCTCGCCCTGATGATGATTTTTTCTGGACTTTTTCTGATGTTTTTGGATATTTTCAAGAATTTTATGTTGTTTTTAGATTTTTTCAAGACTTTTTATGTTGTGCTCTCTGAAGCCAGATGTAGAATTGATAAATGCTAGATCCATAAGTTTCCTTGAAGATTCCCCATTCGTATGTGGATGACCATGCTAGATGAAAAGACCCAATCAGAATAAGGAGTACGAATGGTAAGACAATAAATGTGACAGATGAAAGAGGCTATGATAGGATCCCTAATGTGTACAATATGTGGGCCATCAGGCTTCAACTGAAAAGGAGCTTGGGCAACCCATGGATCAAAGTATGTGAAGGGGTCATCATCAAAGACACCTTGAAAGAAATCACCAATCATTGTCTAACAATATGATGGGTAAGTGAAAATGGATATATGTAATGGTATAAGTGAAATGGATGAAGACCATAGATTAACAAGTTCTTTCTTTCTTGTTCTTCTTTGATAGATGCCCCTAGTGATTTTTGAGGGAGAAACATATTTGGAGATCAAATTTTGCTTTCTTTTATTTTTTACTTTTATTTTTGATTTGTCCAATATCTTTTTATTTTGGCTAGGGGACTTTGCTCGATCTTCTTTTTCTTTTGATACGTCCAATAGCTTTTTATGTTGGCTAAGGGAATTTTCTTGATCTTTCTTTCTTTGCAAGATTTCTTTTGACTTTGGATCTCCATTGGGAAAAGGAATTTTTACCTTTGATTCTTGAGTTATTTCCTTTACATTCTCTTTGAGAGATACTTGTTGATCCGCGTCTACAAGGTGGATGGATGTGGGTGAGATGGATGAGGGGGGAGTGGTGATGTCATCAATAGAATCTCTATGACTATCCTTTTCGGTACTGTTAACATCAAAGGAGGCTTGCACATCCTTAATGACTTGGCAAGATGACTTAATAGAGGGAAGAAAAGGAGATTCATACTCTAGCCTAGGGCAGGTGGGATGGAAGGGTGATGATAGGATATCTTCCATAGGGTCTTGATCAAAAAATGGATTATTATAGATATCTTGGTCAAATAGGGGGTTATCAGTGATATGAAAAGTTTGAGTGGAAGAAGGTGCAGAAGAATCAGGTGTATTATCCAATTCACAAGAGTTTTCAATCCAGGCATGGTCATTATTCTTCATCCCTTCTGTAGCTATCTTGACATCATTATTGGAAATTTGACCTTTCTTGATGACTATAGCAGTGTTTTATCAGTGGCCTATCCAAATGGTATTCTCCACATCCTATATCATGGATTTGGACCGAGGGGTTTGATAGTGAAGTGATTGAACTGGATGCCTTTACAAATTTGAGATCAACACATGATTGGGAAAGTGGTGTTTCACAATTGCTAGGAATGAGGATTTCAGCTTTAGGACCTAGATTATGTCCATGCATGAAAGGATTAAGATCCCCTTGTATGGTTATTTCAACTCCATCATGCGGGAATTTTTAGCATTGATGGTATGTAGAGGATACTACTTGCATTTCATGTATCCAAGGTCTTCCAAGGAGGATGTTATAAGCCAAGGGGAGATCAAGGAATTGATAAACCACATCCTTCATCATAGGGCCAAATTTGATTGGTAGTGTAACTGATCCTTTGGATGAACATTCTTTTGCATCATATGCCTTCATGGTGATCTTTTGACTACAGTCCATTACATCTTTTGAATACCCCAATGCAATAACAAGCTTTAGGGTGCAGTTATTTAAATCGGCTCCTCCATCTATTAGGACACATTTGACCATGCATTTATGGATTAGAGCCTCAATATGGAGCTGAGCATTATGCAGATGAGTAAGTGAAGTGCCATCATTTTCTGAAAAATGATAGACAATGGGATGTAGGTACATGTCCCTCCATAGCTTGGGATTTACAAACTTCCAACTCAAATGGTACTGGCGGGTTGTTTAATTTACTTTGGGTTTGGATGAAACTACGTTGATTATCAAATATAGAAATGTTAAGAATGGTAGTATCATGGACATTATTCACACTTTTCCCTTGGGTGTTTGGTGAAGAGGATTCCTCTTTTTTGAAGTTGGTGTTTTTTGTAGGTTCCTCAATGTCTATCACTTTGCTATCAATAAAATCTTGGACCAAGTGCTTCAGCTGCATGCAATTATTTGTTTTATGTCCATTATTCCTATGAAAATCATAGAAATGTGCATCATTCCACCATGAGGGTTTAACTAGGGGATCATAAACTCATGGTTCTAGTAACATTATAAGCTTTTCTGCAAGAAGCTCTTTCAATGCTATTTCTAATGATTTTCCAAAAGGTGTGAACTTTCTATAGTTGTTCGATGTTTTATATAGTGGTCTAGATGGAGGATTATTTTGATGATTGTTGTTCTGATTTTTGTTCTAGTTGGCATTGTTTTGATTTGGGGTTTGATCAGTCTTGGGTGTGATTCCTGATAGATTGAAGACCAGTTTGGCAATATGCATTTCAACTAATGTATCATTGCCATTATTCTTGTATTTTTTCCAAAACTTTGGTTTGTCATTGTTGAAGGAATTGGATAAAAAAATTTCATTGTAGATTTTAAAAATTCCTTGCTTGACCAAAGCTTCCTCAATTTTGATCCCATTTTCAAATAGATTTTCAAAAGTTGGAGGAAATTGTAATTCGAGCCTATAACTCATTTATTGATTAAGACTATTAATAAAGATATCCATCTTTTCCTTTTCAAAAATTGGACAAGAATATCGTGTGGATAATCTTCTCCATCTTTGTAGGAATGTGATGAAGGGTTCTGCAGTCTTTTTCTTTGCTTTGCATAAATCAAGCATAGCTATTTGATGTTGAATGTTGTAGGAGTATTGGGATATGGATTTTTTGATTAACTCCTCAAATTTCTTGATGGGTGGAGTGATTTTAGAAATCCTTTCCATGGATTTCCCACCTAAACTTCATGGGAACAATCACATCAAGTATGTATCTTCATGCACAAATTCATGGCTCATATTAAGAAACTCCCTCACGTGGTCAATCCCATTGTATCTATCAAATTTCAAAATTTCACAATGCTTTGGAAAAGGAATCACGTTGAAATTTCTATCAAAGGGATGTGGAAAAATATCCTCTAAAACATACTTCTTAGTTGTGCCCCCTTGTATTTCCTTGATTTTCCCTTGTAGTGCTCTTATTTGTTGGGTAAGAGCACTAGGATCATTTAAGGAGGTTTCAACTCTTTTAGGATCTTCTCTAATTTTCTTCGTATCAAAATCAAAGGGTAATTTAGCTCCTTGGTTTGCTAATAAAGGAAAGTATCTTTCTTTATTCCACTCTAAGATCTTGTACAAGAGAGTATGAAACTGTGGATCCTATTCAGCTTCTTGAAACAATTCCTTGGTTATTTCATTATCATTTGAATTATTCCTACTACAAAACCTATGAAAAGGATTTTCTTCGCTATCTCCCATGTTGCCAAATGGATTTTCCCTTTTGTCTTCTTCTTGGTGTTTTCGGGATCTTGTGACAACATTTATATGCTTGTACAAAATTTTTACTAACTTTGATCACAAATGGGAGAGTGCAATTTGTTGGATGCCTTAGTTAGAATAGAATGATGGATTCTATTGATATGACTAAGTAAATTTCTAATTTTTAGATTGTAATTCCTTGGATTGAAGGATGATGATCTTGTTATGGGAATTAAACTAAAAATCGAAAATGGATGTGATGATGCACTTTGTGATGTTTTGATCTTAGTTTGAAAAATGATGGTTTTTGGAAAAAGCCTAATTTTTCCAAGTTTTGCTATTGCAACAACTGATTTGGATGGTTGGAATATTGTATTTCTAGTTGTGGAATATACAAATGACAAATGGGTTGACTATGATTAAGACTTTGTGAAAGAGCTCTTCGTTGGAAATAAGCTTGTGAATATAAAGGATCTAAAGAAAAATCATCAGTATGTCCTCTATCAAAGTCATGATATCTATGGATGAAAGTTTGATAGTCAAGCAAGACCTTCCTACTTTGGTATAAAAAGTGTCTCCTTTTCAGAAGTTTCTTGTAACTAAGTTGCTTCTTCGGTTTCTTGATTCTTTTAGCAAGGGATTTCTTGAAAAAAGTTGTTGATTTCCAATCCCTTAACATAAATATCACAGTTCGATTTGTCAAATTCTTGTGTTTTCTGGATGATCTTATCTGAATTAATGTTTTGAAAACACAACAAGAATTTGTAAAATAGTTGTTTTCAAGTCCTAGAATCTAAACAATAATCTTATGTTCTTTGAGATTTCCATGGGTATCTGAACAAAACAAACACTTCAATTAGACTCACTCTTAATGGTCAAAAAGGTCATTATAATCATCACATCCCACATCTTAAAATTTTGTTGACTCACACAGCCATGTCACCCCCTAGAGGGCGCTTGTGTTTTTGTATTTTCAAGGTGTATACTCAAAGTTAGATTTCTTGATCCCTTGAGCAAACGGTCCTTGAAAATTATATGGTGAGTATCTTGGGGGAAGATTATTACCTCTCCTTGCACGATGAGTATTATAATGTTTGGCTATTGACTCAATTAGCTTCTACACTAAGGCTCATAATATGGGTTTTCGTTCAGTGTGATAAATGATAAAATCCCTCAGGAGACCTCCCAACCTTTAGAACAAAGGCTTTGGGGATGTTTATCTTGCACACTACTACCGAGTGGATTTTCATCAACTCGCTTTTGATTATAGTGGGTTGGAATCCTTGGCTTTAGGCGTTCCCACTTAGGTCATCCCTCTTGGGTGAGTACTTTTTCCCACAAGAGGAGGCCTGCTAAAGGTTTTAACAAAGCATAAAGTGCATGAAATTAAAATATGAGTTTGGAATTTTGATCATTGCATTAAGGGGAGAGCATTGGCCTATCATCATCCAATCACAACAAACAATGTTCAGTTTTAAAGCCCAAATGACAATTTTCTATTCTACATGAAGACATTACTTCACAAAAAACATGATCATTTTAACCGAGATAGCAATGTATGATGACTACCCTAGGATTGATTCATTTTAATCCAAATGGATACCCTAGGATTGGTTCATTTTAATCCAAAAACAACAATAAAACCACATGTCGCGGTCATGTCGAATCCAGACAACAAATTATACAAATGTCATGTGCACTAGAACATAGGTCATATGCACTACAAAAATCCCAAAGTGTTTAAAAACACTTGTTACAATCATGTGATAATGCTTTTTATTTTATTTGCATTCCCCATGATCCTTTAAAACTTGCAATACAAGCTCCAAATGTTAGATCGAATCAAGAAACAAGAAAATATGAGGGTTAGATAAATGATTAAGCATAAAAACCCTAAAATTTAGACTAAATTTCATTGTGGTTTGACATTAAGTGAGAATTTTAAAATTTTAACTCTATCAAAGTTGATTAACACCTATACCATTGGATAGCTTATGAAATTCTACCCTATTTCAAAAACAAAAGCTCCATAAAGGACTAAAATATGACCAAGATATGGTCATTTTAAGATTGACTATTAAATAAGAAAGCAGAGAGCATATGCGCTAAAACAGTTGCTAGATGCGCTAAAATGGTTGCCATATGGTCTAAAATAGTTGCTAGATGCGCTAAAATAGTTGCCAGATATGCTAAAACAAGCCTCGTATGCGCTAAATCGTTCAATGGATGTGCTAAAACGGGTCTCGTATGTGCTAAATTGTGAGTCAAATTTGTAACCTGCTAGAAAACCTATAATAAAAATTTTAAAATAGGGAAAGGGCCCCATGATGGGCACCAAAAATGGCTGTATGAATATGTGAAATAAACTAAAGAGTTAAACAAACACACCAATGTGACATTGTATCAAAGAAATCTAATTTAAAACTAAATAAAGATTCAAACCCAATAAACTCTTCAAAGACTTCCATTGTCCTCTATCTCCAAGGATTCATTTTAAGTTGCTTGCTCTTAGATTGTGTAAGAAGTAGCTCAATAGAATGACAACCTAGATAATGAGATTATATGCAACATGCATTTCTATGCTAAATGATATGAGATGAAGAAGCTAGAATATGAAACTAAAATGGATTATGAAAGATAATCTACCATGATTGTAAAGTGATAAACTAAAATGCTATGCTATGCTGAAGAAATCTAGTAAATAAGATTGCTAAGTGCTCAATAATGCAACTATAATGCTCACCCTAAATTTGATTGTGATGGCTAGATCTTTCTCAAAGCACAAAGAGGTTGTATTTATAGACTTTTGGAGGCAAAAGCCTAGTTGGCAAAGATCGACGGTTGAAATAAAGTCTGGTAAGAGGAATGGTGGAAGATCGAGAATTTGGAGAGAAAGAGGGAAAATGTTTCCTCCTACACAACCTCTTACATTCAAAAATGAAGGAAAGTAGCCATTTGTCAATTTTAGTAATAAGGAGTTAGTTGGTAGTTGAGGATAAATCCATAATTAAATAATTAAATAATTTAATTATATGTGAAATTTATTTAGAAGCTTCCATAATTAAATAATTAAAAATATTTAATTATGTGTGAGAAGTGAAAAAGGTGTTTAATTAAATATTTAGAATATTTAATTAAATGTGGAGTGAAGAATTAGGGATAATGAATTTAGAAGAATATTGATATTTGAATTTAAAAATTCAAACTTAAAGTAGCATGATAATTAATTTAAATAAATTATAAAATTTATTTAATTAATTAAGAGGAAGATAGAAAATGGTAATAATTAGATAAACTTATTTATTTAATTAAAATAGAAGAATTATAAAGTGAACAATATAAATAAATAATTAAATTTATTTATATGTAGATGAAATTAGAAGATTAATTAAATAACCCATATTTAATTAATTACCAGACTTGATTTGATGTGACCATTTTTAGATGTATATACATCACAAAAATAATTTTGCAATTGAGGGTGGATTTGCTAATATGTGATGGAGAAGAGACATCACAAAAGTGGAAAATAAATGAAGCGATATAGGGATGATTGCTACATCGCTAATGTGAAAAATACATTCACTAACTTTACAACGATATAGCAATAACATGAAAAACTGACTGATAAAATTACAAATCATTGACTAGTGATGTGGATAAGGAAGACGAATAGAACATCGACACATGGAAATCAATTATTCAATTATTTTTCATCCTTGTTGTAAAATCAGTATTCGGTCAATTTTTATAAATGATAATAGCGAATCAAGACATAACCCTAGTCTGTGAGCAAATGAAAAATGACATAGCTAGGGTGTGAACTTATTGTGTGGGATGATATAGGTAATGGCATGAGTTCTTATGTAAATAGAAACACAACTGTGGATGAGCTCAATCTAATGGTGGAGTAATGGCATAGATTCTCACAATGAACAAGGGATGAGATCGATCTAAGAAAGAGCATAATCAAATATAATCTAGTGCATAGATTATCAGGTAGATATCCAACAAGGATTTTTCTAAGCTTCTGGATGGAAATGTTGATTCTAAGGAAAAGAGATACACACAGTTTGAACTTGATTTCACTACATAGGAAAATGCTGAAATGACATATAAACCATAGTAACAAGCCTGCCAAAATTGAAATGGTTCATTAGGGTTATAGTATGGTTTGAGTTGCTTCTTGAAAATGATAGAAATTGTATATAAATTAGCATTTTAGTAATGTGAATTGGTCAATCTATGTGTGAAAGAATATAGTAGTTAGTGAGTGAAGTGTGTTACTATATCAGTGTCTCAAAATATGAATGTATATTTGGAGTTGTTTATAGTTGTATGTGAGAGTGAATAGGGAGAGAAGATAAATATATTGAATTGATGTATTATAGCTTTTGTAGAACCATTTTATGCATACTTGAATTGGTAAATCTGCAGAGGTTGTAGCCTCATTGTACTGAGTTGTAGCTCAGATTAGGGGGTTGTAGTCTCCTTGGAGTTATGGCTCCTAAAATAAGGTGTTGTAGAATCCTTGAAGTTGTAGCTTCTGAAAAAGGGAGTTAGAGCTTCCTTGGGTTGGAGCCCTTAAACTGTAACTAAACTTCATTGCTTGTGAGGCTAGATTAGGATAGTAGATCCTAGCAACATTTCTCACCATGGTTTTTTCCATTATGGTTTTTTCATGTACATCTAGTGTTATGTGTTGTTCATTCATGTGCATGTGATTATTCTACTAGTTCATGTTCTAACATGCACATTGAGTATCTCAGGAAATTATTTACTTGAGATTTTAAAAGTTAAAAGCTTTAATATCTATTGATTCACCCCCCCTCTTAGTAGATCATTGTGTTCTAACACTTCTGCCCCTCCCTTTCACCTTGAATCTTGACAAAATTGTCACTCTATATGTGCTCCTATTTTTTTCATACTCCTTTTTCAATGCTTGCAAATCAAACTACTTAACGACATTGGGGTTAAGTCTTTAAACACTAATAATCCCTTCTCTATTCAATTTTACCATTTCAACTCCAGCATGTGATCTCACAACCCAAATTTTTGGGTCATAATTGGTAGCTATGGCTTTAACCAAGTCAACATCCAAGTATACATTTGGAAATACCAACTTTCCCATGTCTAAATTCTAGCCATTACAAGTTGGCACATTGGCATTCCATTTTCCAAACTAGTACTTGAAAAGTTACCATTTGGAAACCTTCATTTCTATATCCCTAATACTATAGTACTTGTCAACAATACCCTTATCTATCCCTGGGCCATGGAACATTAGTTCACCCACAATTTTTTCATTGGTTGAGATGAGTAATTGGGGTAGTAGATCTTCATGTAGGCCTCTTTTAGGCGTAGAACTAGATGTATGAGCTTTAGGGGATGTCTTTTTAGTGGTAATTGTGCAACTAGGGTTTTCTAGAGTGTGGATAGGGTTTTAAAGCAAATGCACAAAGACTAGGGAAAATTCAAAGATTTTTTCACAGTAATTTATGAACTTCAAACCCTAAAAGAACCCTAGCATGAAATTCAAAATACCGAGTTCGAAAATTAACACAAATTTACTATAAATTGAACATAAAGAAGTTAAATTTTACTTACTAGTGTTCAAACACTGGAAACACTAGTTTTGAGTGCAAGAAGCTTTAATAATCACCATAATTGATCTTTGGATATTTTAAAATTGTTTAGTAATTTTGAATAGTGCCTTAATCTTTTCTTTTATGGTGAAAAATCTCTTCAATTCGATTGAATAACTTCATGTCCGCCATTACTGCTCACTCGTGCAAAGTAGAAAAGCTTCAACTACTCGCTAACTTAACTTTGAATGTGATTCATTGATATTGTGTTGATCTAGATATTTGGATGGATTAGATGGAGTCAATCAAGTATGAAAAACTTAACTTACTTTTATTACAACAACAAGCTAATAAATTTTTTCCATGTGGATAGGCTCCTTTGATGTCACCATGGGACCTATTGCCTATGGGAAGTGTTGAAAGGGATGACGTTTCAATCACCTACATCCACACATTTATGCTTTAAGAGATAAATCAAAGGTTGCAGGATTGCGAGAAGAGCCACTAGATGCCACTATGTCCAATTTGCGCACCGGTTAAGTTCTCATGAATTCGCCTAGACATAGGCAAAATTTAGCATATGTTTAGTCCTCTGCAACTTTGAATGGTCAAGATCATATCATCTTTAGCATTGCCTTTCCAAAAAACAAGCATGTGTACTCAGATACACACCTTTTAATTCTCCTTATGTTGCCTTAATATTCAATGAAATATTTTATTTTCTTCAATGGTCCTTTGGATGATCATGATTTTTCCACTTGTCAAATTCCTACAATCCCACATCCTTTAAAAAATCCCTTGCAGGATGACAAGGATCCGTCATCATTTTTCTATGTGGAAAAATATGAACCTTTAGATTACAAGCCTACCACCAAAGTTGTTCAAAAGCCTACAGGGTCCACTTTTGAAATTTGGATAGGTGGCATCCTCCCGCTCTCCCGCAATCAAATTTGTGAATATTTTATTCATGTGTTCTGGAGGCGACCAACGAGTAATGAACTCCCATAAAGTGGGATTAGGTCGAGCCTTCTTAAAAGCCTCTTTCATGCACATGATCCAAGTTGTGAATTAAGATGGGGCCATTCTCTAGGTTATCATAAGATTTAGACTCAATTTGTTTAGACCTAAGGCTTAAAGTATTGAACATAATGCATTAATATTTCATGGCCCACATAACTTAAGACTTAATCAAATATATCAAATGGGACATGACTCATAAGACTAGGATGAAGGGGTTGGTTAACATGTGATGCAAATGAATTAAGTCAAAACTTAAGGAACTAGGAATAGGTAACAACAAGTCAATGATTGATTATGAGAAAAGGCTACAAATTTAGCACTGCTAGGGTTTAAAGAGGGTTTTAATCCCTAAGGAGAGCCCTAATTTAGGAAACATGAAACCCTAGCCTACAGATAACTAGTGAAAGATAGATATTTTGAAATTTAATGCAAGGAACCACAAAATAAATTCTATATTCCTATTAGAGGCTCCAGTTAGGGACATTTGTTCATCCAGAACAAAGTGAGATCCTAAAAATCTCATAATGGAGTAGACCAGACAAAAAACAAAGAGACAAAAACTAGGGGACTCCTAGACAAGGTGATAAACAAAACCTATATACAAAATTACACATAAAATACATTGTACATAGAATGAAACATACCTCATGTGAAGTATGGCTTGAATAAATGTACATGTAAGGAATATTATAGAAGTTCTCTAATCAAATTCTGTAGGAAGTATTAATCTTCCCCATACATATTTCTTATCATATATGGTCCCAATCAGAAAGCTTAAAAATTTACATGTTTTCCTTTCTATAGAGCTCTGAAATTCCACATCAACACCATATATCCAATTTCAAATTTTTTGGAAGAAGATTTATTATCATATAAAGTTTTAACCTACAACTGCATCCTCATATTTTTTGTTGTGCTTCTCTTCTTGCTTCATCAAGCTCAACCAATGCATTGATTCTTAGTTGCATATCATATGTGATATCATCTTCATACTCCTGAATAAATTTGTATACCTATAGTAGATAAGTTTTAGGCATCCGAGCCTCAAGCCCATAGACCAGGTCAAAAGGTGATTGCTTTGTTGCCTTTTTAATCGTTACCCTATCAACCCATAAGGCTTATCTTAGTTTAGATTCCTAGGCCTTTTTTTTTCTCTTTCACCCTTTTGATAATTTTCATCAAACTCTTATTATTGGACTTAGCTTGTCGATTTCCCTATGGGTGATAAGAGGATAAATATGAGATTAAAATCCCATGCTTTTTGTAGAAGCCCACAAATTCCTTTGACCTAAAACACATAGCATTATCAAATACTATTTTCTTAGGTACACCAAACCTGGTTAGAATATTATTCATCAAAAAATTTGTAACCACCTTACTAGTGGCCTTCTTTGTAGGAATGACCTCAATAAATTTAGTAAAGTATTTTGTGGCCACCAATATCCATGAATTCCCTCCACTATAATTTTCTATAATTTCACCAATAAAATCAATCCCCCATTGCTAGAATAGTGCTAGCACTGTAACTGGCCTAAGGGGTAAGTTTCCTGAAATTTTAACTTATCATCAAACCTTTGGCATGCATCACATGACCTTACCAAATTTTTTCCATCTTTGAAAAGTGTTTCCCACCAAAACCCTACCCTCAAAACTTTATGAGCAATGGTTTTTGCCATATAGTGACCACCACAAACACCATTATGCATTTCAATCAAAATATCTAGGGCTTGTTTTCCATCAACACATTTGAGTAGAAATTCATCCATGTTATTCCACCATAATTCATTGTCAATAATTACATACTTTATGGCTTGGAGCTTCAACATCCTCTTTTGACTATCAGTCATCCCCTCAGGGCATGCCATATTCTACAAGTAATGTACAATATTTTTATACTATCTAGAAGTCTGCATATCACAAATAGGAGATTCATCAACATAGTGAACAATATTTACATGGTTGGATTCTAAATTTGTTTCTACCATCTTGGCCTCCAAATAGCTTTGTAATTTGAATGTCAATGTTAAACTCCTGTATTTGGTTGATTCGTCCACATCTCCTACCAGTGACCTCTTTCTGATTAAAAATATCTTTGAAAATAGCTATGGAAAAATATGCAACAATTATTGCACTAATGAGATACGACCTAAGTTTTTTTACCACCTTCACCAAAGTATAAGCCTACTTTTCATTTATATCATATTTCAACTCAACAACATGTAAGGATTTACTGAAGAATTCTATTGGTTGTTCATACCCTTCTTTGTTTTTCTATAAAAGTATTATAGCAATAGTGTGGAATGAGGCAAAGGAGAAAATCCGAAAAGGCTTTGAAAAGTCAAGAGAATTCAAAACAGGTGCCTCCTTGATAGCTTGTTTGATACTCTTAAACATCTTGCTAGGTTCTTCACTCCATGCTATAGTTTCACCCTTTTTCAAAATTTTGAAATGGACCTGAAAGTTTCTGCAAAATTAGTTACAACTCTTCTCAAAATGTTTACCTATTTGAAAAATGTATTAATACCCTTTACATTCTTTGGCTATGGTATATTTTCAAAGGAAGCCACTCTTTTAGGGTCTATTCTCACACCTTCTTTTGAAACTATGCGCCCTAGTAACTTTCCTTCTTTTACTCCAAAAGAAAACTTCTTGGGCTTAAGAGAAATCCTATATTCCAATGCTCTAATGAATATCTCCTCTAAATGCATACAATGGTCCTCCTCTTTCTTGGACTAGGTAGTCAAGTCATCTCAATATACCACTATGAAGATATCGATAAAATCATAGATGGCTACATCCATAGCTGTTTGGAATTTAGTAGAAACATTAGCTAGGCTAAAAGGAATCCTAATGTATACATAAGTTCCCCAAGGAGTAGTAAATGCACTCTTGTACTACTCAGAATCCTTAAATTTTACTTGTTTATACTTGGAAAAACCATCCATCATAGACAATAACTCACAACCAGTAACCTTCTATATCATTGCTTCCATATTCGATAGTGGATAGTTATCTTTTAATGATGACATATTCAAATTTCTAAAATCTACATATAGTCTGATGTCACCATTCTTCTTCCTAACTAGAAAAATATTTGACACCCAAGTTGAATTATTAATGGGATTAATGATTCCCCCATCTCTTAACTTCATCAGTTCTTCTTGCATCTTTGATGCCAAAGTTTTATTGATGGGCCTTTATTTCTTTTTGAAAGGTTTTGCATCATATTTTAGTTGTATTTCATGCTAAAATACATCTTCTTTGTAGGCCTTTAAGTCAATATAGGACCATACAAATACATGTATGTATTTATCGAGTAAACAAATAAGATTTTCTTTAACTTGGGGATTCATTTTCTTCCCCACATATACTTTCTTTGGATAATTTTTTGTTCACAGGTTTACCTCTTCCAAATCCTCTTGATGGGTGCATGCTTGTGATGGAACTTCAAATTTCTCTCTTTGTGTTCCATTTTATCTTGCCTTATGTTTCTGGTCATTTTTAGTATTTGGGAAATGCCTAAGGTTTGGGTTTTACCTTTGTTTTCATGTAAAACCCTAGTGTTTTATCTTACACCTTGGGTGGGATCTCTTTGGCTGTTACTTTTTTAGGAGGGTTTTAAAACAACTTGAGCCCCATCACTTCCTCTAGGCGGGGTCCCTTTGATCTATCATTTTATTTCCTTTTCCTGACTTTATTATTTCCTAAGTCTGGGATGGTCCCATGCTCCCTCATTTAAAAACAAATTATGTCATTGTTTATCATCAACCTAGTGATGTCCCCTCATTCTTTCAATAAATGTTTTATATTTTCCAGAGGGACAGTTTTGTGTGATCGTAGATCAATTATCATTTGATCTCATCCATTGCCTGCCATCTCGTGATGACCCCACCACACGATTTTGGTTGATCGCGATATGATGGGTGAGCACCATGTGTCTCATCTGGTAAAGTTGAAAGAGATGATAGAAATAATTTAATACATTTATCTGGATTTAATACATTATTTAGTGGGTTAGTAAAGTAGTTCTGAGATGCACTTGCTTCAAACAAATGGAGATGTTATAATCTCAGTAGGAAAGGTGCTCGATGGTTAATGACAAAGCTGGTGACTATGTTGAACGAACATGATTGCCAATGGTTGAAATCTATGGTTGCTCGCCATCACGTGATCAGAAGCTGCGAGATCTTTATTGATCGTGATATCACAGGTGAGCGCCACGTGGATTTACTTGGCAATGCATAGTATAGTGGGCCCTTATTGCCATGGTGGAGATCGTGTCAGTTTGTTTTGAAGGCAGTCGTTTGATGATACGACCAAAGTGAAGGATTGACAACTAATATTTGAATCTGCATCAAATGCGATTGGAGTCATTGGCGCGGCATGCAAGTAAGATTTAATGGAAGATGAGACATCTACTAGCTTGATTTGATCAAAATAAAATGACCATTTTCTTTCCCTATTGCATCACAAGGTATTCAAACATCTTTGCAGAGCATTCATAAGGCCAAGGACGAAGTTATGAGTTGTTAGAACAAAGATTTGGGTTTCTGCAAACACAAAGCCGTGAGTCAATTTTTGTATCTCCTGGTTATTTTGAATTTGAATTTGGGGGAAATTTTCTATGTACTTGTTAGAGGGCTTGTTGATAATTGTTTTAGGGCTATAAGTTAATTGAACTATGGGAATTTACAAGGTTTTATTCTGTAATTTTGTATTTATGTTTAGCCCTAGTTTGTTTGAAGTTTAAAACAACAAGGAAACCCTAGTTTATCTAGGATGGCACTATCAAAGCAACATTCTAGCCAGGTTGATTATTTAAATAGAAACCTATATGATGACTTCTTGGATCAATTTTCCTTGTCAATGAATGATAGGAAGAAGGAGTTAGTCTTGATGTGAGGGAAAAACCTAGGGGAGGGACTAGTATATAATTGTTCCAACATAGCCGATGCTAGGATTCCTCTTATAGGTTTAGAGATGTTCAGATTGTGTTTTGGACAGAGGAATTTTCCCCAACCCTTTTCAAATGTTTGGATGTATGATATGGGGAAGCTGGTGGTACCGAATGTGTTCCCTGATGTGAATTTTCTTAGGGAAGTGGTTGCATGATATGACTGTCACACGAGTGATTAGAGATAATGATGGAAAGGTTATGTTGAGAATTAACAAAGAGGAGTTTCAATAGGTTTTTGATCTGAGTGAACCCAGTATGTTTTTGGTTCCTATTGATCTTGAGGAGATGAAAGTGGAGTATGGGAGGTTGAAATCACTTTTCAGAGTTAAGTTGCTCCCACCTCATTTGGCTAGGGCAAGAGGTTCAAAATTCTATATTAGCCCTAGTGACCAAGAACCTTTCAGATTGAATTGTTTTGCAAATCATTTCTTGTCCACCTTTTACTCATTGTGCCAGATTTTGGGTTTGAACCCTAACACGGTGATGCCTATTTCTTATATGTTCATGGGGGTGCAAATACAACACCCTAATTTCTCAAGTGATATATGATTTTTCTTCCTTTTTGGCCCAAAACATACATGAAGGGCTGTTGAAGTTGCAACAAAATGATCAGGCACTCCATTCTTCTTGTATTCCATGTCGATGTATATGTTCTTGTATAAGAATGCTGATTTATTCTCTGAGAAGATGGAGTTAAGGAAGTCAGTTAATGGAGAAAGATTGCTAGTGCAGGTATGGACTGCAGATCTGTCATTTAATAGGGAGAATGCTAATTATGTGCATTTTGACAACTATTTTTCTTCTATATTATGAGCCAGGCTGATGGTGAATGTGCCTAGAATTCTTGAGGATTTGTATAATTTCCTCAGACCAAAGATGAGGAAGCCAAAGTTGAAGGTTTTCCACAACTGGGGTGATATTATTCCATACCTAGTTAGCACTGTCTTGAGGGTGTATGGTTTTCAAGGGACCCCTCATATATTGCCATACAATGATCCACCAAGAGTGGGATTTGCAGAATTTATGTGACAGATTGGTTGTATCCATGAAGACAACCTTACTGGAAAAGGTAAGGGAACATTTTTCTCAGACTATACTATGGTGTCAGATTTTGTCTTTTTGAAAGGAGGCTGGGTACATTTTGGGAATTTTTTTGGTAATACCATTTGAGTTGTGGTTGCAAGTGGTAGCATGATCCTGAGGGCTTCTTCACCCTTTTCAGACAAAGAATAAAAGGTGGTAAGTTTGTGCATGAGTTCAACTTCCCTTAGGACCTGATTAGAAATGAGTTTGACCTAAGTAGGTAGGAATTGAACAGGGATAAATGGATAGCTTATGATAAGCTATTGGCCATTGTACAAAAAATGGATCCAAAATATGATCCATTGATGGAGTTCAATCCGTATCATAAGAAAGTTTATTTTTTGATGGACAACTTCAAAGAAATCATGGGCACCTTGATGACCAAGAAGATAAACCTGGAGTTGGATCTGGGCATACATGAGCAAGATGCCAAGCCATTAGAAGAGAGGCTATCTTACCAACCTTCAAATAATTGGCCTATTTATAGAAGGAAAAGAAATGATAGCAGTGATGAGGAAGAAGAGAATAGAAAAGGAAAAAAAATAATGCAATTGCCTACACAACCAGGTCCAAAGCTCAAAACACTTGGGGCAATTAGGATTATTGATTTGGAATCATCACCCAAGAATAGTCCCTCACCACCACCATTAGAGACAAGCCCTAAGAGGAAAAGATTGAGAAATCACAAGAGGATTTGGTGGGTGAAATTGTTGTCACTAACCGGGACATGCAGATGGTTATGAATTCTCCTCCTAGGCCAACTGAATTGGTTCTCTTCGATCTGGATATGAAAGGAAAATGTGTGCAAGATGCAAGAATGGAAGCATGTAAGGAATTTCTAGATGATAATGCATTTGTAAAAACTCCAATCTTCTTGCATTTAGTATGGAGAATGAAATTGGAAGAATATCAAGATAAATGCAAGAGGAGAAGAGAATTGAGACCTGACAGGTCTGACCAAGAGAATGATGATGAAGTGAAGGCTGAATTAATGGATGAATTCAAGAGCATCACTCCTAAGGAGGGAAGAAAACTGGTAAATCAAGCTAGTGTCTTGATTTTTCCTGAGTGGGATACTGTAGATGCAGTAGCTTTCAATTCTATTCTGAAGTCTAAGCATCCCCTGGAAGATTCTAAAGAAGAGGTCAAGGCAACATTGCAAGACTCTGCCTTCAGTGAAGAATATGAGACTTTGGCAATTTGGGCTTTAGCCCCTCAGGGGAGAAATCCCAATGTTACTGATATTAACCAAATTTTAAGGGGAGGGCTGATAATAAAGAGAGCTTCAGAGACCTCAACCACATAGGCCACTAATTTGACTGCGAAGGTGGCCAAATTGGCCCAAAATACTGCTAAAAGAGAGGAGGCTGAAAATAAAGGCCTAATGTAGAAGTGTAATTTCATAATTGGAGAATATAGAAAGGTGCAAAAAAGAAATTTTGAGCTGCAGACTAAGTTGAATTGGCTGAAGTACAGGCAGATTGGGGAGACATCAAGTGCTCCAAAGATTAGAACATTGCCTTCCACATCAAGATCAATGCATCTTGCTTCTCCCATTGTTTCTACACCAGGGTCTCTTGACCAAACTCCTTCCCTCAGCCCTAATTTAGAACCAGTTGATGAAGAAATAGAATTCTCTATTGATCCTACAAAGAAGCAACTAATGCGCAAAATTGCAAAGTTACAGGCTTCCTTGAAGGTAAGTGAGGAGGGAGTACTTTTAAAGCAAGGGGAGGTAGTTAATTTTGTATTGAGGCATTTAAATGAGAAGGTTGATGACAGATTGACATCTGTGTATTCTTTATATTATTTATTATTAGATGCAATAAATAATACTGATAGGGATCAGGAGGTAGTAATACCACTTATTAAAAATAGATCCCTAGGGCCAGTGATTTGGATATAATGTATAAGGCCTCAAGGTTTGATATGAATAATAGGCCCCAATCATTAAGGCCTCTTCAAGTGTTAGTTAAGTCATTGCAAGGTTTTCAGGCCCTACCAGATGACTTGAGTAGGAAGATCAGAGAATTAGTTAAGAACTTTGATTATTGGAGTGACACACTATTACCTGACATAATTGATGAGCAAGGAAATATCAAGTCACTCTAACAGTGGCAGGATCGAGCAAAGGATGTCATCAATGCTAAAATTAGATTAATTTGTGATGACTCAAATTATGATTTATTGTGAGTTGTATGGACAAAATTATCAACACCAACTCATTTTTGGAATCTTTCGAAAGAGAATCAAATCATGTGGTAGTTAAGTACACATCTTCCAATGTCAAGGTAAATGAGGTAATCAGTTTTAATTGGCCAAATAATGAAGAGTACCAATAGTGGGTAAGTGTATATTTAATTGAGAAGGAATAAAGTGGAGTAGGCTGCTAACGGTTAGCAAATCAGCTATTGCAACTACAACAGATTCTAGTTTTGTTTTGGTGATAGTCTAGGCATGAAGTTCTTGAGGTTTTTTTGCCACGTCAGCCTTTCTCAGTGGGTGAGCATGAATAAGAATATTCTTCTGAGGATTGTTGTTGTAACTAATTTTTTGAAGTGTCACAAGGCATTCCAAGTGGCTGGTGACACGTGTACTCTCTAGCCCGATGCTTTTTTGCTCCTTCATTCCCTATAAGAAGGATTTAAAGGCTAGAAGTATGGGTTAACAAGTTAGATATTTTTGGTCGAGTCTAGGTGAAATTGCGGAGCAAATTGTAAAGTATGATGGGTTTAGAGAAAATGCAATTTAGGTTTTGAGTCTTTCTGTAGTATGTTTTGAACTCATGGGGGTTTGATGTTTTATGATAGTACTAGAATTTGAATTGAAATGATTAACTCGAACTCATATCTCTCCATTGTACAAGCATATCTGAATTTTGAATAGAATGATCAAGGGTTGTTTCGTTCATCTCACTGTTGTGGTGTGTATGATTCTTGTTTTAGCTTTAATTCAAAGAATTAATTAAAATGCTTAAATGGGATTGTAGGTGGATATGCTCTGTATAAGGATTTGGTAAGTAGTATTGGGTTAGAATATATATTGATAAGATTGTAAAGCAATTTTATCAAGGATCTTATATGTTATGTGTTAAATCTGTCATAAGCCCTTAGATGCTTATGAATTTGAATCCTCCAATGGATATATGGCACTGATCTAAGTTGTACTCATTTGTATGGTTCAGTAATTGTTTGTCTTTACCTAGAGCTTGCTACAAAATTGCAAATCAATGACTATCTTATACTATGAAAGGTTGTTGTAGTTATCTCATGCTCCAAGTAGTTAATATTATTGATGAACAACCAATTCTATTTGGTATTATCCTATTGTGTTGAGCTATTAAATGATATTATCTGTTGTTGTTAATGTTGTTTATGATAATGGTGCAGAGGTTGTAAACGCATTAAGCGATAACCCTCCTAGGTATTTCAAAGCCCAAAGTGTAGGAGGTCTTTAAAGTCCTCGTCAGTTGGTCTAGGTCCTTCGAGCTGCCCTTGATTGGATTTGGCAATTCCATAGGTAGAATAGAAGATCAACCTAGTTACAGTTAAAAAACAAACCAATAACTTGTTTTACATTTCTTCTATCAGGACCATCAAAAACCATTTCTAAAGAAACCAACCATTTGCAAATTTTATTGGTTTTGATTTGTATTACGTCATTCCAAAATATTGTATCCTTCCAATCAACTACTTCCAAAAAATCTTTGAAATCAATTTCTTGACTTTCATAAAGATAAACACATTGAAAAAACTTTGATATGTCATCATCATCATTCAATACTTTCTATTTATAAATGTTGTGAGGAATAGATGGACTTCTTTGTACCTAAACCTTCGAGATACCAACAAAATTTATATCATTAGGCCTTAATGCTATGTTTTCCAATACGTTAGCCATAAAATTCTTACTTCTTTCTAGCCAATCAATGCCAAAAACATCAAACATTTCTATTGAGTCCCAAAATACACTCCTTTAATATTTTAGTCTTATTTTTGACACAAATTTGGACCCGACTTGAGACATAATAAACTCTGAATCACCTAAGAATCCCAATTTCTTAATTCCACGTTTATCTGCTAGTCTTAATCCCAACAGTAAGGCTTCATATTCGGCTACATTATTTGTGCAAGGAAACAATAAAGAAATTGAAAACTTGAATATCTTACCACTTGGTGAGATAAAAATGACTCTTGCACCTGACCCTTCTTTGGAACAAGAACCATAAAAATAAATTGTCCATAATTTAGTATTATCATATTGATTCATGACTTCCTTTTCCATAGGTACAGGTTACTTGTCCTCTTCCACTTGTAAATCCTCAATTCTAAAATTATCTATGCTAGTGAAAAAAAATTGAATTCTTTCCTCAGGGACTATTTCTTCAATCATGTGTGGAGCCCTTAGCTCCCTAATAATTTTTATGTACTCGCCATTAATTGTAAAAGTAGCAAATGAAATGTCACATTGCATACTTCCTCCCATATTTTTACTCCACTTTCTTGATAATAACATTCCATAATTAGGTTGGATGTCCACCACAGTGATACTCATGGTGAACTCCTTATCAGGGTAAGAAACACGTTTGAAAGCAACATCTTTGATAATTCCAATGATAGGGACTTCCCTAAAATCCATTGCATAGCATTTTCCACATGCTCTATTGACTTTCAATCACATTTCCTTCATAATATCAACATGCATGATATTTGATGAAGCCCTAGAATATATCATACAATTATTTACAAGCTTTCTATCAATAATCAAAGTTACATAAAATGGGTCCACTTGAATTGGGAAAATAGTGATAGTGGAACCCAAGAAGACTTGAGGGATATAATTGATTGCCCCTTCAATATCTTCATCTTTTGAATCACTTATACCCACTTGAGGAGGAGTAGACATATTCTTTTCATCACAGGCTGTAGTTGCACCATTGATAATGACAACTGCCTTTTTCTTGTGTTCCTTAATTCTCATCATTTTGAGCAAAAGAATAGTGACCTTTACCTGTGACAACAATTGAAACATATAAATAGAGTTGTTTCTAGGTATATTGTGTGTTATCATAATTTTCTCAATGGGCTTGTTATTATTTTTCTCTAATTTCTCTTCACTTCTTTTCTCATAACTCTTCTTTGCTTGCTCAACTTTCTGCTTCTGATATTTGGCTTTTATTGTTGGAGATATGATATGCCCATAAATATTCACTACTCCAATTTTCTTAGCTCAAATATCAGCACCTTTATTTTTGTTAGCCTTAGATTCATCCTCCTTATCCTATGGTTTGGACTCCTTTTCCTTATTTTGCTCCTTAATGAAGATACTGCTAGCCCTTAATTGATCACCATTTATTACCCTATTTCTCAAGTTGTAAGTACTTCTAGCTTGATAAAATGCTACAACTATCAACCTCTCAACCTCCTCATTAGATCTTCTTTTCAAAGTTATATCAGGCTAGTCTATTTCAAGGTTATACACATTGTGATCTCCTTGTTCATCTTCATCTGAGAAAACTTGTTGATGAAAGGAGTCTACCTTATATCTTTGATTATCCACATCAATCCCACTGGGTTCTTCATTTGAAGAACATTCTTCATCAATAAAATTCAACATGTTTATTTATCCATCATCCTCTTGAGATGGGTCAAAAAAACCAGATGTGTTATATTCTTCCTTCAAGGACTGTGCAACCACACACTAATGTGGAGAATGTGGAAATTGGAATGCTACACACCATGGAAATTTTATAAACCACATTAGCAAATTTTTTCTTCAAAGGATCAAGAAGATCCTTAATTTGAACATTTTTTTGATTATTGAAAATTGGTTTACCATTGTTTCAATTAGTGTCATAAGGCTGATCATGTAACCTAGGAGGCCTTTAATTTCTCTAAAAAATAGGCCTCTCATTTGGAAATCCTTTTTCTATCTTTTCTAATTTATAATTTAGATCCTTCAAGGTGCTCATCACTTTATCTAATTTATCATCAGCAATAGATCCCTTTTCTTGGTGACCCTTAGGGTTTTTCAAGATCTTTACATAATCTCTTCTCCCTACTTTTACAGTATCCCTTCTATTGCTCTCAATGTGTAGGGAAACCCTATAAGAATCCCTCAAATTTAGAGGATTCTTATCCCTGATATTATACCCCATCTTTGAATAAAAGGTGTTATAATATGAGACCAAACATACATGTTCATTAGGCCTCAAATAAGCTAGGATTCTGAACATAGCCTTTTGAAATTGAGTGTTGAATTTAGGAACCATTTCATTGTGTCCTTTAGTGGCTGTATTAAATTAATTTAACATAAATTTTGGGTCAATTTTATCCCCACATTTTCTCTAAAAATCCTCTTGAATTCTTCCTAGGATCTTGTACTCTCCACCAATAAATATTTATATGAGGCCCAAGCATCCTTACTAAGTGACTACATGAATAGTTTCATCATTACATCCTCATTCTCAATTTCAAAATCATCTATCATATTGTTGAATAATCTCAAGTGATCTTCCCCATAAAAATAGAATTGAATATATCCATCCAATTGCATTGGTCTTCTGGAAAATTGATCTCTTTGATTTGGTTGAGGTCCACCACCACTCTGCCCCCCACTATTCTAATTTATTGATGTGCATTTCTCCCTTCAATAGTTTGGTCTCCTTGCTTATTGAAATTACTTCCGTCAGACCGAGTATTGGTGTTTCTTTGGTGCCAAGAGGGTTGTCCAACTCCATTGGAATTTTGTGGTTGGGAATATGGAATAGATTGACTAATGGTAGAAGACGCATTAATGCCAATAGTTGGCATAAATTTTGTTGTAGAATGAGATGGGTTTTGAGAACTAGAAGCTAAAGGACCTCCAATAGAGGATTTCAAAAATGCAATTTTCCTTTACATTTTTGTATTAGCAACACAAATTTGTATTCTTTCCAATTTTGTCTACAATTGTTCATTCTCTAACTATAGTTTAAGATTTGAGGGATCAAGAGCTATGTTTGTAGGAATACTACAAGATGAAACATTTGTATTTATGCTTGGTCCCTTAGATTGACCTATAGGATTTTTTTCTTGTTCCCATAGTTTGTGAAAGTTTATTGGTAGTAAAAGGGGCTATAAGTAAACTTGTAACAATGAAACTAGTCTAGGTATTTGTGTGGGTAGTTCCTATAGAACATTCAAAGTAGTTTTCCATGTGTAGGGGTAAGGATAGGCTAATAATATGAAGTAGTATGATTAGGTTCTTCATTAACCATTAATTTCATTCATTCCAACCTTCTTCTTAGCTAATCCATTTTAAACATAGAAACCTTCAATTTCTCCTCCTCCTTTGTCTATCTAATTCTTAACTATTCAAGCTTTTGAGCTTCTTCTTAAAGATATACTATATCTTGTATTAATGTCTCCTCATTTAACAGAGTAGTGCCTGAATCTAAATGTTCAAGAGTATAGTCTATAAGATTTGTAACATCCCTATGCGAAAGAGGAGTGGGGATTCTATTATGAGAATTTTTGAATGGGTCAAATCTCTAAGAATTAGGAATAGTAGTGGCTCTAGGATTTAATATCCGAGATGCTAACACAACATAAAAATCATTATCCCAGAAATTCCATCTTTCTATTGGTTTTGGGACCAAATAATTTGAAATGGCTTGTTCACCACTAATATTTTCTTTTGTAATTGAGTTCTCATCATTCATAGGAGGCATTGCAAATGGTGTAGGAGCACCCATGGGTCTAATGGACCTAGAATGTTTGGTTGTGTTTTTTTTTTTGCTTTTGTGTTAGAATAAGGTCCTAAGGACCATTTCAATGCTTTGTAATAGGTCTCCTAGGTTTGTGGTGGAATTTTTGTCTTCGTGACCAACTCTTTGTATAAACAAGGACTCCATCCTCCTTTTTTAAGTCTAGTTCACCTTGGAAAATTAAGAAATAAGGATGCTTTGGTGTATCTTGACACTTGAGGGGAGTCACATTGCTTAATTGAGCGGGCTTGAATTCCTTTCATATAGTTTGGAGGGCCTCTTTGTAGGTGAATTGAGGAAAGTTGGTTAAATTGCCTTAATTAGGCATTAAAGAGTCAAAAATGAAGTCTAATTATGTTTCCAACAGCCAACTAATTCAAATGGAAGTTGGAGGAAATTGGAGGGAGTTAGGAGGATTCAAATTTTCCTCTCTTGGTTGAGGCAAGGTTTTTGAACAAGTTTGGAAGGAGTTTCAAAGAAGAAGTTGCTATTTTTTGAGTTTTTCATAAGAAAATTGTTGATCCCATACGTTATACGGCCTGTACGTGTTGTTCCACACTCCAAGACTATAATGGTTGGATATATAATTGAATAACCTTTCTTTCAAAATTGGAATGGTGTGATATATCCTCATTTGTCTACAGGGTGGTCTCAAACCCCATGTTTTTCCTCTAGAATTTTTTGATCTCATACTTGGAACGGTCTGTACATTTTGTTTTATGCTTGAAGAGTGCAATGGTTGGAAATTTAGTTGAATAATCTTTCTTTTGGATTTGGATTGGTGAGATTTCATTAAGTAATAAGGGAGATATCTCAATTTTACTCCTGGATGGTCTAAAAACCCTTAAAATCAAGGTTTTGAGCAAAATATGGACGCATCTTCCATTCCCACACTGTATAATTTCCAAATATTGGTGGGATGGAAGGCATGAGGGTGTAATATTATTTCCTAGAGATCTTGGAGAATGGAAATCACTTTGGAGGAAAATGGTGCAATGTTTTGGCTTGACATCTCTATGTGGCAAGCCCATTTTACAAGCAAAAAAGTGAGTTTTTGCTTGATTTTGTAGAATCTGTTTTAAGGGAACTTAGGAATGATGGTAAAAGGTGTGGAAAACCTATAGGAGTTCATTTTTTGGCTTTGGGGTGAAGGGGATAACCTAGGTAATCAAGACCCAGGTGTAGGTTTGTGAATTAGGCCTCTTGGAGTAGTGGTAGAAAGGGCCATTGTGAGTGATGCCTTGACAGTCAAGAGGAAAGGTTTTTGAAATTTTTAGGGGTCCATTTTGGATGTTTGAATCCATAGGTTTGGTGTCTTGAAATTCCTCCATGTGGGTTTTATATTGACTATCCTACCGGGTAAGGCTACTAGCCTTTTGACAAAAAGGGGTCTAAATCACCATAGTGTTGGGTGTTTGTTGAAACCTAAGTGCTAGAGGGTCTTTGCCATCATAGTTGGGTGTTTTCTATCCCTACCACTCTACATCATAGTGGTATCAAATCCTGATTTTAGGAAGTTGTTGAAAGGAAGTCATCATGCCTCCAAAAGCTGGACTGGTGGCTGTAAAAGAGTTGAAGGCCTTGAGAGAAGAGATAGAGGCCTTAAAAGCAATGAACACAAGGAGAGGAGTGGCCATTGTGGAAGAGAGTTCCTCTAAAGAAGAGCTAGAGGGTGAAGAAGGTGAGGAGAACCCTCAGGGGGAAGAGATAACCCCTCATGAGAGAAGAATCCTTAAAGCATTGCAAGCGTCTAGAGGAGAATCCTCTGAAGTGAAGATGGATCTACCGATGTATAGTGGAAAGATGAATGTGGAAGAAGTGTTAGAGTGGGTAGAGGCATTGAATAATTACTTTGAATATAAATAAATGGCAGGGAATAAGAAGGAAATTTTTTTTCAAAACAAAGTTGAAGGGATCCGCCTTGACATGGTGGAATTTCATCCAAGGAGAAAGGGTGAAGATGGGTAAGTCCATGATCAACTCATGGGATAGGATGGTCCATATGTTGAAGGCACAATTCCTTCCTACTAATTATGAGCTGCAGGAGTTCAAAAAGAGGTAGAATTTGAAGTAAAAAGACATGGATGTTTTATCCTACACTGAACAATTCTTCAAGTTGACCATGAGATGTGATCATGTGGAGAGTGAGAATGAAAGAGTGGCCAGGTATATCAATGGACTAAGGATAAAAATACAAAGATGAGATCAGTTTGGTTTTCCCCAAGACCATGGAGGATTGCATACAAATTGCACATAAGGTTGAAGAGAAGATAAGAAGGAAAAAATAGCAACAAAGTAGAGGAAAAGGCAAGAATTTCAAAGGTAGATGTAGTTTTGGGGGCAGAAATCAGTACCAAAAACATCAAGAGGAATCTAATCCTAATGAATCAAGTGGAGACTCAAGCAATAGAGGGGGATTTAGTGGTAGGAGACACAATGGTAGAGGTTGATTTAATGGAGGGAGAGGTTCTAATCAGTTTTCAGGGAGGTGTTACACTTGCAACCAGCCTGGGCATCCATCCTTCAAATGCCCTGAAATGCAAGGATCAAGCTCTCATGGTGGAGAGAGGAGGAATCAATTGGTACATGAAGATGAAGAAAGCGTGACCTCACCTACAGTAAACCTCACATCAGATGTTGGAGAGAACTTGATGATTAGGAGAGCATTGCTCAAGGCACCAATCCCTAAAGAACCCCCACAAAGGAAGGCACTCTTTAGAATCAATTGCAAGGTACAAGGTAAGGTGTGTAAGATAGTAGTGGACTCAAGATCAACTGATAATATTGCTTCAATTGAGATGGTAGAAAAATTGAATTTGAAAAGGATTTCTCACCCTAACCCATACAAAGTTTCTTGGCTTAGTAAAGGACAACAGGTTTTGGTGAATGAGCAAGTATGGGTAGACTTCAACATTGGGTTATACAAGGACAAGATCCTATGTGACATCATCCCTATGGATGTGTACCGGTTGCTACTTGGGAGGCCTTGGTAGTTTGATAGGAAGGCCAAGCATGATGGGGAGAAGAATACATACTCCATTGTGAAGGATGGGGTGGGTTACAACCTCACACCTCTCATAGAATAAGACAAGGCAAAGCATGAATAACCTAGTGTTTTGATGGTGGGTGAGAAGGATTTCATGAAGACCTTGAAGGAAAGTGGAGGAAGAGGACTTTTCCTGATTATGAAACCAAAGAGTGAAGCAGATCTGCCCACAAAGAAGAAGGAAGATGCACCTAGAGAATTCGAAGAGTTGTTGGAAAGATACAAGGACATAACAGTAAATGAACTACCTAGTTCCCTACCTCCCATTAGGGATACAATCCACCATATTGATCAGATTCCAGGGGCTACATTTCCCAATAAGGCTGCATAAAAAATGACACCTACTCAAAATGAGGAGATTGCAAGACAAGTGCAAGATTTGTTGGATAAGGGGCTAGTGAGAAAGAGTTTGAGCCCATGTGCTATTTCTACTATCCTAGCACCAAGGAAGGATGGGAATTGGAGCCTTTGCACTAATTCAAGAGCCATTAATAGGATCATAATCAGATATAGGTTCCTAGTGCCAAGAATGGAGGACCTTAAGGATTGCCTAGCAGGGGGATCCTACTTTTCCAAGATTGATTTGAAAAGCGATTATCATTAGATAAGGATCAAAGAGGATGATGAATAGAAGACAAATTTTAAGACTAATGAGGGCCTCTATGAATGGTTGGTGATGCCATTTGGGTTTTCAAATTCCCCTAGCACCTTTATGTGCCTTATGAATGAGGTATTGAGATATTTCATTGGAAATTTTATTGTGGTTTATCTAGATGATATTATTGTGTTTAGAAGGTCTAAAGAAGAACATTTAAAGCACCTTGACATGGTATTGAAGAGATTAGAAGAGGAGAAGTTGCTGATCAACATGTAAAAGTGTGAATTTATGAAAGGAGAATTAGTGTACCTTGGATTTGTCATCTCCAAGGGATGTTTGAAGATGGATCCTTCGAAGGTGGATGCTATTCTTACTTGGCCAACACCAAAATCCATTGGAGATGTGAGAATATTTCATGGACTTGCAAGCTTTTATAGAAAGTTCATCAAGAACTTTAGTCAAATTTGTGCACCCACCTTGGACACCATCAAAGGAGGTAACAAGGGTAAGTTTTCTTGGACCAATGAGGCTGATAAAGGGTTTGAATATCTGAAAAAGAGAGTAGCATAGCAACCTATACTTGTGCTGCCTGATTTTGATAAGGTTTTTACAATTGAATGTGATGCTAGTAACCAAGCAATAGGGGTTGTCTTGAGCCAAGAAGGCAGACCAATTGCATTTTTTAGTGAGAGGTTGAATGAAGAAAAGAGGAAGTATTCTTCCTATGATTTGGAATTGTATGCTATGGTCCAAGCACTCAAAAAGTGGAGGCACTACTTGTTACCTAAAAAAATCGTTGTCTATACTGATAATCATGCTTTGATTTTCTTGAATGCACAGGATAAACTCAATCATAGGCACATGAAGTGGGTGGAGTCTTTATAAGCCTATACATTTACAATCAAGCATTAGAAGGGACAAGAAAACAAGGTGGCAGATGCTCTCAGTACAAGGGCACTTGTGGTGCAAGATATTCAAATCCAAAGCATGGGGGTTGATGCATTGAAAGACATGTATCATGAAGATGCAGATTTTAAGGAGGTATATATCGTTTGTGATCAATATTTGAATACTTTTCATGGTGAATACTATGATTTTATATTGTAGAATGGTTTTCTCTTTAAAGGAAGCCAATTATGTGTTCCTAAATGCTCAATGAGTGAGAATATTATAAAGGAGAAAAATAGTGGGAATCTTGGAAGTCATTTTGGCCTTGATAAGACCTTGGAACAAGTAAGGAGGTACTACTATTGGCCAAGGTTGCAAGTGGATGTGAGAAATTTTTTCAAAAGATGCACAATCTACTAAAGAGCAAAGGGAACTTTATCAAATGCAAGGCTCTATCAGCTACTCCCCATTCCCAATAGGCCTTGGGAGAGTGTAAGTATGGATTTTGTCTTGGGGCTGCCTAGGATACAAAGAGGTTTTGATAGTGTTTTTGTGCTCGTTGATAGGTTTAGTAACATGGCTCATTTTCTTCCTTGTAAATGCACCAATGATGCATCTAGTATAGCAGGTCTCTTCTTTAAGGAGGTTGTTAGAATACATGAATTTCCTCTAAGAATTGTTTCTAACAGGGATTCGAAGTTCATAGGTCACTTTTTCTAGGACCTTGTGGAAGAAACTTGGCACAAATTTGTCCTTTATCTCTGCATACCATCCACAAATGGATGGACAAACTGAAGTGGTGAATAGATCATTGGGAAATATCTTGGGATCTGATTTTACCTCAGGCTGAATTTGCATACAATGACTACATGAATAGGAGCATTGGTAGGAGCCCTTTTGAAGTAGTCTATGGAATGCACCCTAGAGGGGTCTATGAATTGAGAGATCTACAAGGAGTTGATAGGAGAAGTGCTCAAGCAGAGGAATTTTTTGTTACAATTAGGGATATCCATCAACAAGTGAAGGAAACTCTACAAAAGAATGTAGAGAAGTATAAAGAAAGAGATTATTTGAAGAAGAGGGATGTTCAATACAAGGTTGGAGATTTGGTGAGGGCTCTCTTTAAGAAGGAGAGACTTCCAAAGGGAAAGTATACTAAACTCATGATGAAGAAGATAGGACCTTGCAAGGTGGTCCACAAGTTTGGCCAAAATGCTTATGAAATAGAGCTACCTCCTGGGGTGGAAATCTCTCCTATCTTTAATGTTTCTGATTTGTATCCTTTTAAAGCTTTTGTGAATGTAGGGGATGTATCAGGTCCATCACTAATAGAAGATGAAGATTGGGTTAAGGAATTACCCCCAAGCCAAACTATGACTCTTGAATGCATCCTAGACACCAAGGAGAAAAAGAGGACTAGAAGGAAGGTCTACAAGGAGTACTTGGTTAAGTGGAAAGGTCTACCTAAAGAGTATGCCACTTGGATGTCTGAAACTAACATTAAACAACATGGAACTATTGTAGAAGACCTGATCTCAAAGAGGACATGAGATCTTTTTCTTGCTTGGGAGTATGGTGTAGGAGCACCTATGGGTCTAATGGACCTAGAATGTTTGGTTGTGTTTTGTTTCTTATTTTTGTGTTAGAATAAGGTCCTAATGACCATTTCAATGCTTTGTAATAGGTCTCCTAGGTTTTTGGTGGAATTTTGGTCTTGGTCACCAACTCTTTCTATAAACAAGGACTCCATCCTCCTTTTGTAAGTCTGGTTCACCTTGGAAAATTAAGAAATAAGGATGGTTTGGTGTATCTTGAAACTTGAGGGGAGTAACCTTGATTAATTTAGTGGGCTTGGATGCCTTTCATATAGTTTGGAGGCGTCTTTGTAGGCGAATTGAGGAAAGTTGGTTAAATTGCCTTAATTAGGCATTAAAGAGTCAAAAATGAAGTCTAATTATGTTTCCAATAGCCAACTAATTCAAATGGAAGTTGGAGGACACTGGAGGGAGTTATGAGGATTCAAATATGCCTCTTGGTCGAGGCAAGGTTGTTGAATAAGTTTGGGAGGAGTTTCAAAGAAGAAGTTGTTGTTTTTTGAGTTTTTATAAAGAAATTACTGATACCGTACGTTGTACAGAATGTACATGTTGTTTCACACTCCAAGACTATAATGGTTGGATATATAATTGAATAAAATTTCTTTCAGTGTTGGAATGGTGTGATTTAATTAAGAATTGAGTGAGATATCCCCATTTTACTACCGGGTGGTCACAAACCCCATTTTTTTCTTGTAGAATTTGTTGATCCCATACTTGGTACAGTCTGTACAATTTTTTTAATGATTGAAGAGTGTAATGGTTGGAAATTTAATTGAATAAGCTTTCTCTTGGAGTTGGAGTGGTGAGATTTCATTGAGTAATAAGGTAGATATATTAATTTTACTCCCGGGTGGTCTGAAAACCCTTAAAATCAGGGTTTTGAGCAAAATATGGATGCATCTTCCATTCCCATGCTGTAGCATTGCAAAATATTGGTGGGATGGAAGTTATGAGGGTGTAATATTATTTCCTAGAGGTCTTGGAGAATGGCAGGAAATTTGGAGGAAAATGGTGCAATGTTTTGGCTTGACATCTCTATGTGGCAAGCCCATTTTACAAGCAAAAAAGTGAGTTTTTGCTTGATTTTGAAGAATCTATTTGAAAAGAACTTAGGAATGATGGTAATAGGTGTGGAAAACCTATAGGAGTTCATTTTTTGTCTTTGGGGTGAAGGGGAGAGCCTAGGTAATCAAGACCTAGGTGTAGGTTTGTGAATTAGGCTTGTTGGAGTAGTGGTAGAAAGGGCCATTGTGAGTGATGCCTTGATAGTCAAGAGGAAAGGTTTTGGAAATTTTTAGGGGTCCATTTTGGATGTCTGAATCCATAGGTTCGGTGTCCTTAAAGTCCTCCATGTTGGTTTTATATTGACTGTCCTACCAGGTAAGGCTACTAGCCTTTTGGCAAAAAGGGGTCTAAATCACCATAGTGTTGGGTGTTTGTTGAAACCTAAGTTCTAGAGGGTCTTTGCCATCATAGTTGGGTTTTTTCTATCCTTGCCACTCTGCATCACAAAACTTATACAAATATTTATTAACATCATCATGCAAATTTTTAGATCTTGAAATAGGACGAGCAACTGACTTACTTGTATCTATATCTTTTTTCTTCCAATATTGTCTGGAGTTAATTCCAGTATAATTCTCCTTTCAACATCTATTCAGGATGCTTCTTGAGATGATTCTTGGTCCCTCTCATGGATTTTAAAACCTCTCATAATTCTCTCTCTCCTTCTTTATTTAAATTTCTAGTGCACCAACACAAGAGACTCAAAGTCACCACCTAATTAATGGGAAATCAAAAAATACTTAATAACTCCTTAAGAGAATTGTAAATATAGAGAGAAATAGACACAACTTGCACACAATACAAATGGGACCAAGAACTTTGAATCACAAAATGTAGACCTAAATAATGATGAAAAACCTTTTATGAATTCATTCTTAATAGAACATAGGACCTTAATTTTATGACTCTAACTATAGAAGATCTTGAACTCGAGATTTTAGGAAAGTTTTTCCCCAACAGGGTCAACAATCTATTGGTGGTTTTTAATTCCCAACCAAATCTCATAGATAATCTATGGTTTTTCCATTTCCAATTGTCAATTATCTGGAGGGATTGGCCAATGAGCAAGTGAAAGTTAAAATAACTCTCTCTAAACTTTAAGCTCTAAAAAATGTGAGAGGCTGATCCCATACAATGTTCTCAAGATCTCTTGTGCTGATTTATCCTAAACAGTTTAATTAACAGATATGTCCTATGCATAATTGCTTGACAATTATATAAATGCAAAGATCTCGCAATATCTTTAACCATTTAACATTTTATAGTAGTAGAACATGATATTTCATAAGAATTTTCAACAAAAAACATAATTGATTATAAATATTGAAAGCATTTATGTGTGAAAGACCCTGAAGATGCAACTTAGTCACAACTTTATTGGTTGGTTCCTTAAGGTAGGGCATGGAGTCATAACCAATGTAATTGAAAATTCATAATAGTATTCCCCCTATACATAACATATCTATTTAATGATTCATTAAACCATTAAACTCAAAAATATTAACTAATTATACTTATTAGATCCTTGTATACATCCACAAAAATCTCTCTCTATGAAATTTTTTAACTTATTCTTTGAACAAGAGCATTAACTGTGTCACCAAATTTTCACCTACAACTCAATTTGGTAGAGCTAAAGCAGTTTATTTATATTTTAATGGTGAAAGGTATTCCAATTTTTTTGTTAAGCTTAACCATTGCATATTTTAAGGTGCTTGAAAAGGATCAGATTTAGTTTTGTTGTTTAGAGTTTTGCAACATAAAGGAAAGTACATAAAGAAAACAAGATATTGCTTTCATTCATTACTACAAGAATGATGAAGACTTTGAGGAGGGAATGCAACCAACGCCTTTGGAAGAAGAGGACAAATTTCAAGAAGCTTCTCATGAAGTTATTTTTCATTATCTTGGTTGGTTGGAGGAGTTTCCTTTCTATTATATAGAGGAGCTCGAGGCTGATGATTCAGTTAAAGGTTTGTCAAAAGAGGATGGTCCATCAACCATGGAGGAGGGATCAACATGGAAAGCTATCATGCAAGGTGAAGGTGATTTTGTTTCTTCTGATCACTCGAATTGTTTTCCCTCTAGTCCAAAGCCTTCAAGGGGACGCCCTGTTAGGCATTTAGCTTGGTTGGAAGCCAACAATATAGAGTAGCCCCATGACAATACTGATCGAGAGCACCAAAGAGGATATCAATTTGAGCACAAGGACTCCACTTGTTCACTTGATCACCATTGTTTCCACAATCAAAATAGATGGGTATGTGACTATATTTCCTTGTTGAAAGGGTTTTGCAGCAATTTGATACATATTTGATCTTTCCCTATCTCTTTTTGTTGACTCGCAAGCATATGGAGTATTGCAGATTGCAAAGAAGGGGCAACTAATTTCTTGAACTAGTTAATGGTTTTTTTTAGGCATTCCCTTCCTCGGTTAGTAGGTTAGGTTAGTGATTTCTGCTAATAAGTTCTCAAGGCACATTTCTTTCAGTTATTTTTTTCTTTTCCCTAAGTGTTGTAGCATAGTTTTCTAGCCACCAAGGCCTTTTAGTTTGCTTTCGGTTTGGTTTTTATTGCTATGTGGAGTATTTTCAGTTGAGCTTCATGGTTTTCTAAGTTTGAGAAGGGGTCGATTTGACTCCATTCCGAATGGATTATTATGGAAACTAGTCTATGCTTAGCAGGAAAGCATTTGACAGAAGTTGCTAGAAATGTTACCAAATTTTCACCTACAACTCACTTTGGTAGAGCTGAAGTAGTTTATTTACATTTTAAAGGAGAAAGGTATTCCAAGAATTTCTATTATGCTTAGCCATTGCATATTTTAAGATGCTTGAAAAGGATTGAATTATATTTTTTTGTTCAGTGTTTTGCAACATAAAGGAAAGTACATAAAGAACACAAGATATTTCTTTCATTCATTTCTGCAATGTTTCATTCATTTCATAATAAAATATACACAATATTGCTTAAGTGTTGCTTTTCTATTCATTGGAAATAAAGGAATAATCAAATGTCCCACACAAGCCATGGGAGTAGCTGAATTAAAGCAACACAAAAATATACTATACATCTGAAGATGGAGGTAATTAAAATAGCATATAAGAAAAAAAAATCCATTATTGCCTCATTAGATTCTTATGTTGGTCTTCAATGTTGCCTACTTCTCCTTGCTCCTGATCATCAAATTAATTTGCATCATGATAAGAGAGTTTTTTAGAGCTCCAAATATGAATCTCCTTATGTACCCTATCTATAGATGTGAAAAATATACAAATTGATCCTATACACTTGATCCTGATTTACTAACACCATTTCATCCCGAATCATCTCCTTTGCTAGTCATTTAATTGAATAATTTGTACTTGATTAAATTCATCACTCTTCATCTCTTAATTAAATAAATCAACTTTATCTAATTAAGTCATCATCTCCTATTAATTAAGTAAATCAATTTTATTTAATTAATTATGTAAGCCCCCTTTTAATTAAATAAATCATTTTATTTAATTAATCCCTAAAGTCATCTCATTTAAATTAAATTAATTAATCTTTATTTGGTTTAAATTTAACATAATCCCTCTTTAATTAAATAAATCAAATCTTTATTTTATTAAGTCTTTAATCATTTTCTTTTCATTTTGATTTAAATCAATCCTAAAATCTAAGTCAAAATGGTCAAATCAACTAATCTCCCTTAAAATTAATCAAGTCTTGATTAATATTAATCTTAATCCATCAAATCCTCTAGTTTTTGCCACTTTCTCATGAAAATCATTTATTTTATTTATTAAATCTTCAATTACTTTCAAAAAGGCATCAATGGTTGGAATATTCCCCAAATTTGAAAAATCCCTCCAAAAGGGTTTGTACATGTCCTTTTCTTGAGCCAAGTGATATTAACTACACCTTTCACCTCATCCTTTAAGCCATCTTTTGAATTTCAAATTTCCCCCTCTTTGCACATTCTCCAAAATGTGATCATCCTTCATCCTCTCACATGTTGACAAGTGCCAGTTTATAATTGGCTTATCTTTAGTCCCACATTCTCCATGTTTTGCAATCCTCCATAATTCTCATCTATAAATAAGAAGCTCTTCTATTGATTTAGGGGATACAATTTGAGGCAAAGTCATTATCTACAAATTCGAAGCCAATTTTATCCATTGTTCATCCAAGTCTCCATTTTTATCATTTCATAGCTAGGTTATGCAAGAATTTCTCCAAGGGAGTATCAATCTTCATCAAATCATCACAAATATTACAAGTAATTGGGAAAGGGCCATTTTACACATCAAAATGACACCAATTCCCCCATGGGATTGAGAGTTTGTCTGCTTTGATTAGGATTTAATCATTTTTATTTGTTTTCTTCATTTATTCCTTGTTCTTTGCATTTCAAATAAATTTCATGGGGAATCTTAGTTCTAACTTGCATATGAATCTAATATTGTGTTTGTTTGCTATGTTTGTGTAGGTCTAGGATTGGGGTTCACATATTGGCATTAGAAGGAGGGCGAATTTGAAGGATTTAAACATATTTTTTTGAAAAATTCCATGCTTTTTTGAGGTTTTCGCAGCTTACAAGAAACTCAGCCGCTGACTGTCAAATAGCGCTATATTGCACCACTATAATCTCCAAACTCCACTACTAGTGTCTTCCTTAGCAAAAAAATCAAATTTCAAACTGACCCGCAGACTTTCTAAATTACAAACTGCGCCACTAGTCAAACATAGCCACAATCACTATCTCTATTTTACTGTAGAGCACCGCTCTCAGTAAATTAGCGGCACTATATTGTGCCGCTGATTGTTCTAAACTACACCGCACCCACGAACTATGTTGCTTAAGTTGGGTAAAAGGTAGAATTTTAATTATCTTGACATGTATTTTTTTCCATTTTGATTTATTTGGTCTTCTAACTAGTTTTCAGTCTCCATTTTTGCAGTATTAACCAGTTTCTTGCAGGTTGGCTTGATTGAATTAAGGAAAGAAAATGAAGACCAAGGTTCTCCATGTCATTAATAACTCATTGTATAAGTTTTTTTAAATACTTTGGGAAAACTTATAATCCCTCTCTAAGGATTTGATTACTTTCACGCTTTTAGAAGACACTAATTTCTTTTGGGCTCTAAAAAGAACACTACAAAAGCTTTCAATTTTGCAAAAAAGGGTTAAAAAGAACTTTGGAACAACTTACTAGATTTGGTTTGAGGTTAACAATTATAAAATTAATCTTTCCTTTTGGTGCTCTAAAAAGAATCTAATCATTGCTTTGAGGATTTAAAATGAACATGTGCATCATTTTTTTCTAATCACTTACCCAAAGTAATATCACCAAAAAGACGTATGCATTTCTCTCACGCTTTATAGCGATCTTGAGAATCAAAATTCCTTTTGATGATCTTAAGTTGTGTAAGTGATTTCCCCCACATTTCATTTGGGATTAAAAATTAAACAAAATATGCGAGTGTTCTCTCTTTATTTCTCAATGAAGATCAATCAAACTACGAATATGCCTGCTCACTTTTGTTTATCTTAGAGGGGCTGCCTTGTGGGAAAAATTAATCACCCAAGGGAACGACCCAACCAGTAACATGCTAAATCCAAGCGACTTCTAGCCGATATATAAGTGTGGGTACTTGAGGAAAGTTTGAGTATCATGAGGATCATTCCAACAAGAAGGGCAACAATGGTCTCTTGCTGCATGGATGGTCCCCCATGAACAAAATTCCCACATTAAAACCCTTGTTTAGAAAGGCCAAAATCTTAAACTATTTGTTGGTGCAAGAATGGTTGTTCTGAAGCCGTCCCACATTCTTATGAATCCTAGTAGAGATGAGAAGTATTCCATGGGAGATTCATGGGTATTGATACTTGGTTGACCCAAGAAGCGAGTGCACTATAAGGAGGGGCCTATGTGGTCAAGAATCTAATCATTCACTAAGAGTAAGCATAGCTAGATTTATCCAAGTGGGAACTCAACAAATATTTTCTCATTTATCCTAGGATTTTGCATCATTTTGAAATCAAAAAACTTTGCTTGGATCCAAAACATTTGAAAACAAACATTCACAAAATCATCGAATTTCAAACCCTTTAGAGGGGAAAATACCTTTGACAAATCCAAGTGTTATTCCTTTTCCTAAGGATTCTATCCTTAGAGGCTCCTAAGTATTTGGATTTATATCATAATTTGCTTTCACTAAAGTCAACAATAGGGAAAATTTTCCTTGATTTCCTTGATTTCCACATAATGGACTTTGTGGGATAAGAATAAATTGGGACATTAGACATTTAGTTTGGAAATCTAATCAAGAGAATTTTTTTGGTAAAAAGAACTCATTAATCAAATTTAAGAACAATTGAACCCCACACATGTGCTTGGTATCTTTTGGTCATATGATTTTCCATGCTTAGGGAAAAGCATGCTCTTCACTACCTTGGTCCTGTAAACAAATTCCTCTTAGGTTCATCTAGGATCAAATAAAACACTTCATCCATCCAAATATTTATCATCCCATTTCACAAACAACTTTTGAACCATTGGAAAAATCATTCATATTAGACTTTTGGTAAATACTTCAATCAAAATCAAAAATCACTTTGTTTGGCTAACTATGTGTGTATGAATCCTTCCTCACACATTTAGTTGAATTATCACCTTTGTGGACAAGTTTACCCCAAGATAACATCCAACATATTGGAATTTATAAATCCATTATCCAAATCAAAATCCAAAAGTCCTAAAGTCTAGTATCCCTCCAAGGTTCCTAATAGTTCAAAACCCATATTATTCACCCCTTTCATCCTTCATCTCATCATTGGTCCTAAACCCCTTAGAGGTGAACAAGGTCAAAACACAAGAAGAACATGGAATATAAACTTGCTCCATACATCATGAGTGGTCTTAATCAACCAAGCTATCAAAGCCTTACAATGTCAATTGATTATCTAAACTCACATTTATACAATCCATACATAGGATCATTGTCTCCTAAACACCTGAATGGTACAACGAATGTGAGTATGCCCAATCTAAGTTGTGGACCACCTTTCCCTATGATATATTTAAATCAAAGTCCAAACCTACAAACCTATGAACCAAACAATCAATGCATGAGTCTTATTCCAAACAACATTATCCCACCAAATCTATACATTTCAAATACAAGTTTACCAAACATGAAAATTTCAAATCTATACTTGGTAAACTTTGGGATATATATGTTTTCAAATCATACAAATGTTCAAAATCCAAGCAATATATTGACAACTCCATGTATTGATCCAAGTCAAGGTAACACCATGCAAAATCAAAGTTACCCAATTCAAAGCAATATGTTTCCAAACCAAAACAATGTTCAATTTCAACCTATAATGCCAAATCTAAACATCATACCAAATAAAAACATTGTTCAAGATAAATACATC
Source organism: Sequoiadendron giganteum (assembly GCA_007115665.2). Lineage (NCBI taxonomy): Eukaryota > Viridiplantae > Streptophyta > Pinopsida > Cupressales > Cupressaceae > Sequoiadendron > Sequoiadendron giganteum. Next base: position 452,622,597 of record CM021109.1, on the reverse strand, counting down.
CATCATCCCATGCAAACACCACAAGTATACATTACAAATATGCTTGCTCAACAACCACATCAAGAACAATATCTCCAATGTCAAAAGGTTGTATATCAAGATCAACAACATCAACAACAAACCCAATCACCACATCTCCAAAATCAATCACCACAAGTTCAATTTAAATTATGAATCCTACAAGGTAACTAACGAAAATACACACCACTTAGGTAATCGATTGAGTCTGTCTTGCAATGGATAGTAAAAAAAATCTCATTAAAATCCATGTTTATGAGAATTATCAAGATCCTCGAGTTAAACCACCAAGGTATAATGAGAATCACCTTTGTCATTATCACAAAATAAAGGGACACACAATATCATATTATATTCGACTCAAAAATCTCATCAAAGACCTAATTGATCAAAAGATGATAACTATTGGGGACAATGATCAAGATTCAATCACTAGAAATAGCATTGACAATCTCTCCACCCAAATCATTGAAAATGATGATCAAGATCCTTCGACCAATGATCATGTTGAAAATTTCTCTACATCACCTAATGAGTTAGAGGACATATCTCAAGAATTTATTCCAAAGCATGATCAACATCTTTCACCAAGGTCTAGCAATGATCCTTTCCAAAAAATATGGGCATCCTTTGACCTCATGAAATTTGAGCAACTTCCTATGCCTAATGAAGATATCCAAGAACCCTTTATAATAAATCCATTCTTTTAAATTGACCCATGTCAAGAACTTGATCCAAAGCATGTCAAAAGAAATTCCAAAATCATTTGAGATCAAGAATTTGTATCTCCAAGCTACTACAATGATATAATGGAAACTCTCCTATCTATACGAGATGATCACATCCACATAGAACATACTCCTCCATCTACCCATGAGATGCTTCATGTGGATGGACATGCAAATGATTCCTTTACTCCTGACATTATTACACAAAAAGAGCAAGTTATTGATTCCTATGGTCAAACTGAGTTGTCAACATTAGGATCAAATATATCCCAAATTTAGACTAAGGACATCATGTATGAAGATATCCAATATTATCCACTCAAAGACATAGGTCATACCAAACATGATATTCCAAAGCAGCAAATCAAAATAACATCATCTGCAGTAGTCATTTATCAGAGAATGCTTGCTAAACAAGAAATCTTGAAACGGGCATAATCAAAGCATGAAGGTACTACTTCCACCATACTAGGGGAAACTTCATCTCAAGAAAACATCAACATAGGGAGAATGAAGAATCTTTATGATGAAACCATTGCCAATACTACAACCAACCACATCATGAATCTTCATCCACCCATCACCCCATCTATGAATTGGGACCAACATCAAAAGAAAGATTTGAATTAGAGCATGAACAATATTATCAAGGAAAAAGAAGTAGAGAAGCATAATGGACAAATCAAATACAAGTGGATACCAAAAATTACAAAGAAATATTATCCCTATCAAACTCCATTAGTCAAAGAAACTATGGGGAAAAATTAAAAAAGGGAAAAGTATCCATCAAAGATATCCACAAAGGCAAAAGAAGGCTTCTCAAGTGACGTAAAAAGTATATCAAGAATTCGGTCCTAATTCCATGCACACTTCCATATCCACCCATCATTTCTCATCTTCCCAAGTTTGGAGAATCAAAGGTTCCAAACTGTCAACCAATCCATCGTTTATTCCTAAACACACTCCATCCACGCCTCCACACATGATATCCAATTATCACATTGAACATGTTTTGGCATCCACCCTTCATCAAAAGGATTCAGAAGGCACTCTATCATGATTTGTACACATAGACAAAGTTAACTCCGGTATCGACAAAGTAGGTCAAGAATGTCAAAAGTTACATTCAACTGCACATATCTTAGCAAATAAACTTCTTCAAGAAGGATATCGATGCAAAATTATGACAAAAACATCTACATCAACACCACCAGGTGGTTCAACATGAGCTTAAAAATTTTCACATAAAAATACAAAAAAATATAAAAATCCAAAAAAAATTCAGAAAAAAGGATTGAAAACAGTAAAGAGAAAAATCGTCCTCTAGTGAAAACCACTTCGGTGGCACTTTGGATAGGTACCATGGTGAAAACCTAGAAAACATGTGTCATGTGTAGAATCGAGCATCTGTGTGCACCAGTTTAGGTGGGAGCATCTTATCCCATCCATAATAAATCCAACATTCCATCGATCTTATCCATAATAAATACAACATTCCATCTATCTTATCCATAATGAATTCATTCATCCATGAACCATTTATCCAATATATTTTCATTCATCTACATCCATAGTCCAAGTTATCTTAATGTTGATGAAATTTTGGTGCACACTCTACACTTGCATATGGTAAACATCTTAACATGGGTCATTTTCATTGATCCTATCCTACCCAATGTTATTTGAGCCATGAAGCATTATCCAAATGAGCATCCTCTATTCGAACACCTTATCTTATCAAAAGATAATCCTTGGAATCCTTTGCATGCTTACCATATTCATCCACCCATACACCTATTCAAGCATCCACCCATGGCCTTTCAAACATTGCTAGAGACTAGGGGTAGATATTTACATCTTGCTTCGGGAATAAATCTTGATCTATATCCTCCAACTTATATGGTGATCCAAACATTGGAAAACATAAAATAAAATTAGTCGAAGCATTTGTGATCCAAAATCCAAATCACTAGCCCATGGCATATTTTGACAAGACGATGTTCCTTATCAAGCTTTATCTTTTGTCAAACATCAATCCAAAAAATTAATATTAGTTTCATCTAATGTGTACATCAACGTCACATCAAATCATCAAAACAATATTGTTCCAAAGTCAAGCTTCAAAATCCTAATCAATCAAATCCAATCAATCCATCATCATCTCGAGATATCCTTCCCAATCCTTGTGTTTCTTAACACTATCCTTGCATTGTTGTGTATACTCAACAATATTATCATCATCAATCCATCAATCCGATCAATCAACCCTAGCTTGTTTTTCAATAAAATCCCAAACAGAGCATTGATATCATATCCATATCCAAATCATCAAAATCATGCGAAAATCCAAAAACATCCAAAATATATCAAAATCCCAAAACATGTCAAAAGGTCAGAAAAAGTAAAAAAAAATAAATTGAAATCTGAAATACATCATCTCTGAGATTAAATATAGGAAAGGCTAATATTTGATCAGCCGCCGAGATAAAAAATCCAAAAACATTCATAAAATATCATAAAACACCAAAACATTGGAAATTTTGAAAATCAAAACATTAGTAAAAAATCCCAAAATCCCAAAAATAGCCTCAAAACATTTCAAAACATTTCAAAACATCAAAAACATCCAAATATTTGAAAAAAACAAAATGGTGCATCCATCTCATCTCGCTTTCACCCATGATAATCATCATCCATAATAAATCACCATCGCCTTCATCCTTTGGTAAGTCAGTCAGAAGAAAGTCTACCAGGTTCAAAAGTGAACACCTAATTGTCAAAGTCTCAAGTCTAGGTCAGTCAGTTAGAAAGTTAATCAACTTGGAGTACCAATAGCTTATCATCTAGTCAATCTCATCATCACCTGATCACAACATGTCCTAGGATGCATCCTTCCTACAATGGATATCAACATCAGGTATCACCATAGTTTCGTCTTGGCTAGCAATATGAAGAACATTAGCTTGTTTGTTTACTTTATCTGGTCTTTTTGACTTATCTTATTTTGCGCTCATTCTAATGACCTCTTGGTGATATCTAATCAAAATGATTTAGAGTGAAAGGAATGGGGCATCAATCGTTATCTTTTGTTTGCTATGCTTGTTGGACATTTTTGAAATATAACTTGGCGAATACTTGCTTTGTTAGGTGCATCCTAGCAAGGTTTTCGTATGTCAAGTGTTAACAAGAATACTCCTATCTATTTCTCGAGCCAAATTCCATCACACTAGGTACAATTCCATCCTAGTTCTTTATACCTTGATGCATCGTACCTATGTGTGTTATCAAAAATAAGGTAAATAGCCCTTTCAAAATCCTAATGCATGTTAAGCTTTGCATCATCATCGTCATCTCTAATAAAGCCTCGTAGTTCATGGGCTTGATGGATCCTCTTGTCATCATCTTTGTTTATTCTTCTATCTTTACTAACATTTCTATCCAAGTATCAGGTGTGTATATATCAAAATAGACATGAGGCTACCCATGGCCGATGAATGTCTACATCATCAAATCTGTCTACATCAAACATTTGAGCTAATCTTGAACCTCTTTGTCACGAGATCACCCAAAAATCTAAATTTTCGTCTGATTTCTCGAGGGGGCAATATACCAACATGACCCTTCTCGCTAGGGCAATAGTGGGGCATCTAAAAAATCAGAATTTTTTTGAATTTTTATCACAATAGTTTATTCTTTGAACCAATGCAACAAGTGCATTGCTTCAAAGGGGGGCAAAATGTAGACATGAAAAATATTCAAATTGATCCTATATGCTTGATTCTGATTTACTAACACCATTTTGTCCTGAATCATCTCATTTGCTAGTCATTTAATTGAATAATTTGTACTTGATTAAATTCATCACTCTTCATCTCTTAATTAAATAAATCAACTTTATCTAATTAAGTCACCATCTCCTATTAATTAAGTAAATCAATTTTATTTAATTAATTATGTAATCCCCCTTTTAATTAAATAAATCATTTTATTTAATTTATCCCTAAAGTCATCTCATTTAAATTACATAAATTAATCTTTATTTGGTTTAAACCTAACATAATCCCTCTTTAATTAAATAAATCAAATCTTTATTTAGTTAAGTCTTTAATTATTTTCTTTTCATTTTGATTTAAATCAATCCTAAAATCTAAGTCAAAATGGTCAAATCAACTAATCTCCCTTAAAATTAATCAAGTCTTGATTAATATTAATCTTAATCCATCAAATCCTCTAGATTTTTCCACTTTCTCATGAAAATCATTTATTTTATTTATTAAATCTTCAATTACATTCAAAAAGGCATCAATGGTTGGAATATTCCCCAAATTTGAAAAATCCCTCCAAAAGGGTTTGTACATGTCCTTTTCTTGAGCCAAGCGATTTTAACTACACCTTTCACCTCATCCTTGAAGCCATCTTTTGAATTTCAAATTTCCCCCTCTTTGCACATTCTCCAAAATGTGATCATCCTTCATCCTCTCTCATGTTGACAAGTGCCAGTTTATCATTGGCTTATATTTAGTCCCACATCCTCCATGTTTTGCAATCCTCCATCATTCTCATATGTAAATAAGGAGCTCTTCTATTGATTTAGGGGATACAACTTGAGGAAAAGTCATTATCTGCAAATTCAAAGCGAAGTTTATCCATTGTTCATCCAAGTCTCCATTTTTATCGTTTCATAGCTTGGTTATGCGGGAATTTCTCCAGGGGAGCATTAATCTTCATCAAATCATCACAAAGCTTACAATTGATTGGGAAAGGGCCATTTTCCACATCAAAATGGCACCAATTCCCCCATGGGATTGAGAGTTTTTTATCTTTGAATAGGATTTAATCATTTTTATTTGCGTTCATTTATTCCTTGTTCTTTGCATTTCAAATAAATTTCATGGGGAATCTTAGTTCTAACTTGCATATGAATCTAATATTGTGTTTGTTTGCTATGTTTGTGTAGGTCTAGGATTGGGGTGCACATTATCAATAGAAATATAGCATATTCCTATGATGCTTTAAGTCAGTTGAGCAAGTATATCACATATATGCAAGAGAAATTGAAAAATAAAACATCATAGGAGCATTGAGCTTCACTGTTTTTGATCTAACATGTTTTTTCACTATGTAGGTATAGGTGAAATCATGTTTTGTAATTTATTTCTAAATACAACATAGCATGTGGTGATAAAATAGGCTCCCACAAGGGTTGAGCCCAACATGCTACCCCTAATTGTCAAGAGGGGAATAAGATAGGAGTACACATTCATCTTGCTTAAGTAAAATAACCTTTTGACTGAAGGAGTGATTCACAAAGTGGCTTTAGGATTCAAAGACACATTGATCATTCATTACAATTAATCCAAGATTTCAATGAAGTTAAAATCATAAATAAACAATGGCTCATTTGAATGCTTAAATAAAATGCAAAATTGAATTTAAATGCACCATTTTTCTATTGAAGGAATTTTGTTTTCAAGCAAGTTTTCATAATGTCATTGTTTGTTCTCACATTGTTGCTATCATATCTGATTTCTACCATATATCATCAATATTTCCTATTATTCATGTTTTTTGGAGTATATACATTGAAGGTACAACCATCAAGATTCAAGGAGTTATGACAAATAATGGTCACATGTGGGGAACAACAAGGGGTGTAATGTTCAGTGTTCACAAGAAGTAGTTACCAAGCACTCATTGCAAAGAAATACCATACATATAATAGGGAAGCCATCAAGAAAATATTTGCAAGGCACCAATTAGGCTATAGGAAAATGACTGAAAGTGACTTCATTTTGCAGAATTCACATATAGTAAATAGAAATGATGATGTTTGTGATATCTCAAGAGGAAAGGAAAGTCAACATATGCAAAGTGCAAGTTATGTTTCTACATAGAAGCTTTAGCCACAAGAAGATACCAAACCTATGATTAGTGCATAAATAAAAAGCATTAGGACAAAATGCATATTGAGGAGTCTTGTATTCTCTACAAATAGATTTTGCCAAGAGAGTAGTTTTTGGGCAGAATCTTGAGTGATATTTTGAGGTTCCATAAAAGTGATCAATGGCTATAGAAGGTGGAGGCCTTACTAAAGACCCTCAAGTATCTCTATCTCAAAGTCACATATGAAGAACATGAAAGAAATTAGAAAACCCTTGAGGCCTGAAAAGAAAGAAAGAACTTTCATTTATTTCTTGATAAACTAAAAATGCAAAATACAATGTTAGCCATGAGGAGTTGTGAGGGGAAAAATGCAAGATGTCCAGAATATACACTAATCTCAAGAGAGGGTTTCTAAAGCTCAAACCTAGAATGGAATACAAGATCCTTTTTCTTTTCTTTCAAAAGAGAAAACATTATTATTTTCTTTCTATCACATTTAGAAGCAAACATGCATTTCTTGAAACCAACAAACCAAGCCTCATGGAGCTAGGGTTTTAAATATAACAGGTCTATGGTTTTATGGTGAGGCCGAGCCAAGGTTTTCCATTCTTTTTTTCCAAGAAGAAATAATTCACTACCAAAGGTTTCAAACCCTTCTTTTGAAAATTTGAAGAGCCACAAAACACAAAAAGAAATACCCAAAAGTTTGAGAGGCTGTAACCTTGAATGGGGAAAGATTATCTTTCATTGCTTTCAAAAAATGAATGAACAACATGATTCCTCTTTTGTCACACTCAGAAAAATGAGGAAGCCCTTGAAGTTTTCTCAAGCACATGAAAACCCAGAATGTCAATACATACAAGTCACGACTATGGATTATAGAAGAGCTTCAAAAAATAAAGAAGCATGGAAAAAATAAAATGTTCATTCACTTTGTGGCTTATTGAGCTCGAATTGAGCATGATATCAACATGAAATAAGAAAAAAATGTGAGATTTGAAACTTACCTCATTTTTGTTGTATAAAAATGCATTCAAGTCCGTGGGTTTTTCCCACAAAATTCCTCCAAAAGTTCAATCAAAGGCTCTCCAATGGCAACCTCAAAACAATGAGAAGCTCAATAGAATGTAAACAAAATGTAATGCATCAAAAAAATATTGGTGGTCATGGCTTAAAGTCAAAAAATTCTTTTGAAATGGAGATCACTGTTCAAATTTGAAACAAAAAAGACTTACCTTTGTAGAATCTCCATGAAAATCTCTTAGAAGTAGCAGAAGAATGGAATGATTGAGCTTTGAGATCAAACCCTAATGGCGGCAATGTGCAGAAGAGAGTTGTCGAAAATCAAAGTTACAAAATGAATAAGGAAAAGTAGAGTTTGAGAGTTTTATTTTATGGTTTTCCTCATTGCCCTAATTTGGCCTTGACTTTTGTCACATTGATTGTAATTAAAATTCCTTCACTAATACCTTCATGGTATTATGTTCTATATGTGTTACAAACCTAGGCTTCTTAGTGTCTTAGTCCTTTTTCCTAATTTTGAAAAATATCATATAGCCTAGGTCTTGATAATATTTTATGATTGTTAGAGAAAATAAAAATGCCTAAGTGGAGATATATTGTATACTTGGAAAAATTCAAATCAAACTATTTTTTCCTTGTATTTTTTACAAAAATCATATCAAAACCCAAGTTTGAGCCTTTCTTTTTGTAAAATGGAAACTACAAAACTGTAAAACATTATTAAAAGAAACATTCCTATAAATTTCTTTCATAATTTTTATCTAAATGCAGTAAAATCAAGGTGAGTGCATGGAGTTCTCATAAAAGCTTCCTTTTTCAATTTTAGTCTCTTTTGTGCAAGATAGAAAAAACTGACAAATAAAGATTTTTTTCCTATTTTTTAGTTAGAACTGAATGCTTTTGAGTCCTTTCTAGGTCAATCCTCTTGGGAGGGAATCTTTCCATCTTTTTCATTAAGTTTGGAGGTAGTTGGGGCCCTATTTTGGAGGTTTTTCTCCCTTGCTCAAAAATCACACTGGAGTTACTATTTTGAGGTGCAATTCACTCTGATTTTTCCTTCTCACTCTTTGAGATACTTTGGAGGCATATATTGGAGAAAGACTTAGTTTTTTGGGAGTTATATTTTCTTCTTACTCTCTTGATCATTTTTGCAGAGAGATTTGTAAGCCATTAATTTGTACTCAGATTTTCATATTTTCATACTCCTTCAGTTCAATAAAAGTAGCAGAGCATTCCTATCTCAAATTTTGTCTCATTTTTCAATAATATTATGATGTTTTCATTGTGATTCCAACTTTTGAATCCTTTTTATGTCTTATTATTGCAAGTGTGGGTGCAAAAATTTCATATGATACGGGTTGCACATTGTGTTTGATTTTAAACCTTCATGCAAATCAATTTTGTGTTGTATTTACATGTGAGGTTGTGAAAGTGTTTTGAGAACTATTTGTGAGTGGAATTGTTAAATAAGTTAAAGTTTTGGTGTATCGCCCATTAGGTTTAGGATTTCATTTCAAGTTATCTTTCTAAACCCTTTTCTCAAAAGAGTGTTTTAGTTTAGGTGATCTATCAGGGGAACCAAGCCTATTTGGAGATTCATTCTCACCATAGGTCATGCACAACTTGAGAGTGTTTCCATGTTTCATCAAGATAGTTGAGTCAATCTTAGCTAGGGTGCAATCTCGATTGACAAAAAACTAAGAAATAAAAATCCATAAGAATGTCAATAGAGACAATATTATTTTTTTAAATACCAAACGGATTTGCAAATAACATATGGAATTTCCATCTTCCAATGGTTAGCTAATTGGAGGGATTGGCCAACAAATGAGTGAAATCTACAAAGAACTTTCCTCCTATACTTTGGGCTCTGTAATACCTGGGAGGGTGATCCCACACAATGCAATTAAGATCCTATGTGCCAATTAACATTGTGCATTGTAAATAATAGATAAGCTCTACACACAATTGCTTGAAAATTCAATGAATGCAAAGATTTGGAAAATTCTTTACATATTAATCCTTTCATAAGTGACAGGGCATGGTAAAATTCAACTTGACATAAATTTTAACAAAAATTAAAGATTCATTGATTTTGAATGTAATGTTTGTGAATGTAGACACTCAAATAATCTTAATCAACATCATGCATCTGAATTTGACTAATTAACATCAAATTCCTCTATTAATCAAATAAATAAATTTATTAGATTAATTCACCAATATTCATCATGTTTGATTAAATAAATTTATTTATTTAATTAAATTCCTAAAGGTCCTCTCATCTAATTTGATAAATCAAATTGATTAAATCAAATGTCAAATCCCTAAAAATCCTCCAAGATAATTAATCTAAATTAATTAACCCATAATCCTAATTACCCATCCTCTAGGTTTTGACTCAACCTAGGTCAAACCTAAACCCTTGACTAACCCACCCACTTGCACACAAAATTCATTTTATTTAATTATCTAATTACCCCTATTTTCCCTCACAAAGCATATTCCCAAGGAATATTCCTTCATTTACTCCACTTATTTGACTTTCTTGCCCAACCCATTTCCCTCCAAAATGTCTCAACCACATTCATTTAATGACTCTTACAAAGCCATTAATCTCTCTTACACCTCTCAAATCCTCAACCACTTGCACATTCTCCAAAATGTGTTCATTCTTCCTCCACTAGCCATGTGACAAGTGTCACAATATCATTGTCTCTTCTTTAGTCCCACATTCCTCCCATCTCTCCATTCTTCAACCCTTCAACCTATGTATAGAGGCATTCTCTTTTGAAGATACACAACTTGATCTACAATCTTGTACATTTGCACTATAGGCACTTGCATTTCATCATCATTTGAAGCTTATCAAGGGGGTGGGAAAGGGAATCCTTTTCACATCAAAAGAACATCGCTCCCACTATGGGATAGAGTTTGATTCATGTTTTCATATGCCCTTATTTAGCTTCCTTGTTTTATTCTTATCTTGTTTGCATATCTAATATGATCAAGTATTTCATAGGGATGTTTGATTTTATTTGTTTAAATTGACTAACAATGCTAATATATGTCAAATTTTAAACATTTTTCCAGTTTAGCATCCACATTTGGCACTTGAAGGCATGGCTAATGTTTGTTTGAAAAAAAACTCACCATCTATCATGCTGCTTGTGTTTCCAGATTTTGTACCTTAGCTGAAATGGCTTTTAATTCACACTAAGATTGGTCATATTGTAACTATTGGCTAATATAGAAATAAGTCTTTTTTAAATTTTTGATAGTACACTGCAACAAACAATACATATCACTAAAAAAGGCCTTCAACATGATTATCTCTTCCAACATACACCTTGTCTCTTACATGTTTTGGGCCATTTTTTTCATGTTTCACTTAACTTGAAAGGCTAAACCTTGCCCATTATTTTTCCATACTATTACTTTTCATTTGTATACACTATTATGTGTGTATTCCATTCAACAACTTTGAAATTGCTAAATTTTGTCTTTTAGTTGTCAAGTTGGGATTGTGACAAGTTAAAGAAGATAAACAGTAAATTCTCATAAGATTTCTATCACTGAAATATTTCCACTACTCTTTTCAAACATTTCTCTGATATATATGTTGGCTAATTTTTACGCATAGATTTTTATCCTAGCATTAAGAGGGTGCAGGCTATGATAGGTAATGGATGACTATGTTAAAGTGTAACCATATGAACATATCTAAATTTTTAATCTCTTAAGGTTGTGTTTCTTTTTAAATATCTTGCATATATCTGTTGCTCAACACCATCCAACATTTGGGATTTTTTTTATAGAAGTAGCAATCATTGACAACAAATCTAAGACATTTTTATTACTCGAGAGCTAATGTAATGGGAGTTATTTTTTTTGGATTTTTGCATTCATTTCTCATAGCGCCTAGAGTTAATGTCTATTTTGTTTTACATATATGAGTGAAAAATTTGTCTATAATTGATTGATACAAATCTGCTTAAGTGATAAACATAGTTTTCTTTGCTATGCTTCTTTCTATAGTTAGAGTAGAGAAATTCTTAGTATCAGTTCAATAGGATAACTTTGGAGCTGCTTGATTGTTATTTTGATTGTAAATTCTTTTTTATTTGATATTGAGCATTTTTTAGCCCAAATTTGAGGCATATCATTTACAGGTATCTCTCTTGAAGCAACACCACCTGCATCTCATTTAGCTGTGCAAATCAGGTCAACATCTCTACTTAGAGGTAATTGGGGGAAAGATTAGAGGTGAGATTGGGTGAGATTTGTTGGAGCGTACATTTCCATTCAAACACTATAATTTCCTTTGATGTTTCCCCAATCGACGATCTCTATTAAATTTCATATTTAACTATTGAGAGACTCTGGTAACTTTTGCATGTATTCTTTATTGTTAAAAAAAGACTGCAATCATGTGACATGTCTAAAGGAAAATAAATAACTGTAGATTAACTTTTTATACATAATTTAACAATAAAGCCTCTATTAATCCGAAGGAAAATCTCATGTAGTGACAGATCAATGATCTCCAATTCCACCCACAAGGATCCATGAAACGATTCTTTTGTGCATGGTCATCATGAAGTGTCCTTAGGAATTCTAAAGGATGTCAGAGTGGAGATTCTAAGAGTTTGGTTCAAGGTGGACTTCGAGGTCATTGAGTTGGCGGAAGTGGATAGTTATTCGGCCAAATCTTCTGAGGAGTTAGTGGTGCTATATACAATGTGGGCCTATGCTTCAAGCAACACGTAATGAGCCTTGAGAACCACACATAGAAGGGAAAGACAAAGGAAGCAACCATTAACCATCATTGTGAAAGCGAATAGAAATGAAAAGAAGATGTCACAAGGTGTAGACAAAGTAAATGAGATAGAAGCAAAGACATGGAGGCCTCTTTGTAGAAGGCACCCCATTTACCAAAGTAGTATGAAGAATCAAGTAAAGAAAAGATTTGACAGTGTGGACAAACCACTCCTTCCTTTCGCCCACTCACATATTCCTTCTGATTAATATTGATGATTGAATAATTAGCGAATTGAAGGTTGTAACTCACCAAATTGGAGAAGTGAAATGTTAATAAGCATATGATTAGAAAAAGAGGTGAAAGCATGTCGATACTAGCCATGGTGTTTTACTCTGTATTTCATATTTCATGGTGTAGCTGAGCCTTGCATATCATTTGTCATCATTAGTTTCTGCTACTATGTGCATTTCTGAATTTTCCATAAAGCTTTCCAACCACTTGACAGTACCTACATTGTTTTTGAAGGTTTCCAATCTTTTGGTATTGACATTCTTGTTGCCCATTTTGTTTGCAACCATTAGATGAGATGATTAAGGGGGTTTTTTTATGATAAAGATTGATCACAAAATTAATGATAGAGGTGGAAAGGTTATCTCCATATGTTAAAATAAGATAATAACAATGTTGTCATGTCAAACAGTAACATTGTCAAATAGTAATGTGCCTTGTCTATGCTACACTCATTTATATCCTCGTTTTTCTCATCAATATCATTGTTTGTCTTATTAATATTGTTCTTTCTATCATTAAATATTGGTTGTACAGGGTGGGAAAGTCTTTCTATCATTAATATTGTTGTTTCTAATTCATTTATGGTTTTTTGCAAGCTAAGCCAATGATAATCAAAATGTTATCATTCATTTGGATGTTATTATTCATGGAGTTTATCGAGAACTCCCCCACTGATTAAAAAATAGTAAATTTAACTAGTAATAATGTGGTTTTTAAGGACACGTGAAAAAGAAACCAAATCTTTACTTGTCCGCATTAAATCGATGGTCACTACATTAAATCAAATCTTACTTTTCTATATTAAATCAGTGTAAATCTTGACCAAGGGTATCTAATTGATATCATAACCAAGGGGATCTAAGCTTGATATGATGGGCGTTTAATGTTACAACTTGGCCACCATCCTTTACATCTGAAAAAGGAAAAGAAATCATTTTCTATTTGAATTTAATAAAGTTATTGATCTATGATTGATTTTGTTTGCTAACTTAAAGTTGTTTGATGCAGATTGCTAGGGTGGATTCTATTGATTAACTTTGATTAGTCCAGCATGCTTAACTATAAATTTTATCTAATTCACATCAAGGTAGATAAATCCAAGCAGATTTAAGTTTGAAAAGTGGGTATTGGACATTGAACTTGAAAAATCATTTTTAAATGCTTGTTGTAATAAGTCTAGAGCATCCATTTGTTGTTTTTATCTTTTCTTGTAAGACAACTAGATCAATTTGGCTTTAAAATTTATCAGTGATTGGTTTTTTTCAAAATTGGTTAAAAAAAAGAACCTTAGGAACTTACTAGAGTTGATTTTGGATTTAAAAATTGAACAAACAAACTTCACACTTCATCTTGGTGCTATAAAAAGAATCCATTACTGCTTTTGAGATTTAAAATAAATATGTGTCTTTTGTGTTTTTTAATCTCTTTTACAGATTCATATCATTTAAAAGGCATATGCACTTCTCTCGTGCTTCACAACGATCTTGAGAATCAAAAGTCATTTGGTGATATTAAGTTGTATAAAAGATTGCCTCCACACTTCAATTTGGGTTTCTTAAAATTGAATAAATCTTGCTAGTGTGAGTTGAGTATATTACTTGTGTTCTCTCTTTTTTCACACAAATAAAGATTGATCGAACTACAGATGTGCTTGCTCGCTATTGTTCACCTTTAGAGGGCCTATCTGGTGGGAAAAATTAATCACCCCGAGGAATGACCCAACCAGGAACATGCTAAAGCCAAGCAACTTCCACCTGGTATATAAGTGTGGGTACTTGAAGAAATTTCAAGTAGCATGAGGATTATTTTGAAAAGAAGAGCAGCAATGGTCCCCCATGAATGGAATGCCTATACTAGAACCTTTTGTTATAGTAAGTCAAATTCCTATCTATTTGTTGGTGCAAGAATGATCATTCTAAAAATATCCCACATACTTGTGGTTCAAAGTAGAGATGAAAAGTTCATCATGGGAGATTCATTAGAACTGAAGCTTGGTTGACCCAAGAAATGTGTGCCATGGAGGGGATCCAATGTGGTCAAGCTTTTAATCATCCATTTTGAATAAGTACAATTGGATTTATCCAAGTGGGAATTCAGAAAATATTGTCTTTTTCTATCCTAGGGTTGTCCATCATTTTGGAATCGAAACACTTTGCTTGGATCTAAAACATCAAAAAAAAAAAAACATTCAACAAAATCCTCAAAATTTCAAACTCTTTAGGAGGAGCAAATACCTTTGAAAAATCAAGTGCTATTGCTTGCCCTAGGCATTCCATGTTTAGAGGATTCTAAGTATTTGGATTTACATCTTGATTTTCTCTCACTAAAGTTAACATCAGGGAACTATTGCCTTGATTTTCTTGATTTCCACATAATGGACCTTGTGGGATGAAATGAAATTGGGACATTATACATTTAATTTGAAACTTAAGCAAGATATTGGATGTGGTAAAAGAAAACACATTAATGAAGATGAAATCAATTGAACTCCACACATGTGCTTGTTATCTTTTGGTCATATGGTTTTCCATCCAAACATTGGTCTTTTGGTTTGAAATAATCTTAGGGAAAAGCATGTTCTTCACTACCTTGGTCCTATAAAAAAAATTCTCTTAGTTTTATCTAGGATCAAATGAAACACTTCACCCATCCCAAAACATCAATCAAATCCCATCTCACAAACCACTTTTGAACCATTGGAAAAATCATTCATACTAGACTTTTGGTAAAATCCTTCAAATCAACATAAAAATCACCTTGTTTGTCTACGCGTGTGTGGATGAATCCTTCCTCATACACCTAGTTTAACTATCATCCATGTGGAAAATTTTATTCCAAGATAACATCCAACATCTTAGGGTTTATAAGTCCATCATCCAAATCAAATAAAACTAAATCCAGATCAAAATCCAAAAATCCCAAAGTCTAACATTGATCCAAAGTTCTCAAAAGTTAACATACCCATATCACTCACCCTTTCATCTTTCATCCCATCACTGGTCCTAAATCCCTTATAGGTCAACAAGGTCAAAACATAAGAAAAAAATGGAATATAAACTCGATTCATACATCATGAGTAATCCAATTCAACCAAACTATCAAGGCCTTACAATACCAATTGATTGTCAAAACTCGCATTTATACAATCAATACATGGTATCATTATCTCCTACAAATCTCAATGATACAACAAATGTGAGTTTTCCTAATCTAAATTTTGGAGCACCTTTTCCTATGGTAGATTTAAATCAAAGTTAAAACTTACAAATCTATCAACCAAACAACATTATCCCACCAAATCCAAGCTTATCAAACATGAACATGTCAAATCCATAATTGGTAAACTTTGGGATAGATATGTTTGCAAATCACACCAATTTTGATCAAAGTCCAAGCAATATATTGACAACTCCATGTGTTGATCCAAGTCAAAGTAACCTCGTGAAAAATCAAAGTTACTCAAATCAAAGAAATATGTTTCAAAAAAATGTTCAATGTCAACCAATAATGCAAAATCTAAATATCATACCAAATCAAAACATTGTCCAAAATCAGTTTTTCATGATCCCATGCAAACACCACAAGTATATATTCCAAATATGCTTGCTCAACAACCAAATAAACTAATCAAGGGGGTCAAGATCAAAATCAAGATCAAATATTGTGAAATCAAATTGCTTCACTTATGAAACTCATTGATTCATGTCACCAAGAGGAATCTACACACTACAAAAGGATTATCTCATCAAAACATTGAGTTGTCTCCACAAATACATCAAGAATAATATCTCCAATGTCAAAAGGTTGAATATTAGGATCAAAAACATCAACATCAAACCCAATCACCCCATCTCGAAGATTAGTCATCACATCTCCAACATCAATCACAACAAGCACAAATCTCACAAGAGCACAAAAATGAATACACTCCTTTTGGAGAGTCAATCGAATAAGTGCTAAGAAAGATACTCGATGGAAAACTCATCACTCTTCCAAAGGTAAGTTCTTTCAACTTCCCTTGGAATAGGGGTGAATCTTATTCTGATTATCATAGATAAAATATTCATTAAACATCAAATTGTATTCAACTCAAAAATCTCATCCAAGACCTTATTGATCAAAAAATAATAAATTATGAGGATAACAATCAAGATTCAACCACTAATGATAATGATGACAATCTCTCCACCACAACTATTGAGAACAATGACAAAGATCAATCCATCAATGAGCACCTTGAAAAAAATTCCACCTCATCCAATGATCAAATCAACGTATATCAAGAGTCACTTTTTAATCATGATCAAAATCCACCAAAATAACCCAACAATGATCCTATTCAAGAAATATTAACATCATTTGATCTTATGGTTGAAAACATTGACAATCTCTCCACCATAATTGATGAAAAAAATGATCAAGATCTATCCATCAACGAGCACCTTCAAAGATGTTTCTACCTCATCCAATGATCAAATCAACATACATCAAGAGTCAATTTTTAGTCATGATCAGAAACCCTCAAACATTGATCTATTTCAATACGTGTTAACATTATTTGATCCTATTAACATAATCCAAGATCCATCCACAAATGATCATGTTGATAATTTCTCTACATCACCTAACAAGTTAGAGGACATATCTCAAGAATGTATTCTAAAGCATGATCAACATATTCCACCAAGGTCTAGCAATGGTCCTTCCGAAGACATATTGACATCCTTCAACATCATAGTTACGGATAGTGAAGGAATCATCAACTCATCACTTGATCCAAATCCATGCAAAGATCAAAAAGATATTGAGCCACTTCCCATGCCTAATGACGATGTCCAAGAACCCTTTGTAAGAAATCCATCTTGTGAAATTGACCCATGTCAAGAACTTGATCCAAAGCATGTCAAAAGCCTTTCCAAAATCATTCAAGATCAAGAATTTATATCTCCAAGATACTACAATGATCTAATGGATAGTCTCCAATCTATACAAGATATCGCAAAAGATGATCATATCCATATAACACATATTCCTCAACCTAACCATAAGATGATTTCTTTGGATGGACACATAGGTGATATTCATTCAAAACAAGAGTATCATACTCTTGATATCATTACCAAGGAACAATAGTCTACTACTCTTAACATTTGTGCACATGATCAAGATATAGAAAAATATAGAGATATATCAAAAATGGGTCATGAAGAAGGCTCCTACAAAAGTTGTGAATCAAAAAAATCCTATGAAGGAATATCAAAAATGAATCATGAGGAAGACTTTTGTGTGGACGGTGAATCATCAACACCTCTTGAAGAAGCATTAAAATATGATATTTCACAAGATCAAGCGAAATATATCAATCAATAATTTATCCCACACATGAAGGATCCTATCAATTATAAACTTGGATCACTTACCTTTTTTAGAGCAAGCTATCTTATCAATGAAGAATCTATCACCTTTGAAGATCCATGATAGAGTAGAGAAGGATTAGTATCTTGTTTTCAAGGTAAATTACATCTTATTGCAAATAAATTTTTTCAACACATGAATTATTAAGGTAGAGGATTAGGCCTACATGAATAGGGTATCCTAGAACCAAATTATTGGCAATCCTAAGTATCAAAGTCTTGGTTATTCGATAATTAAGGGATCTAAACATATCAGTGATACCTCTATAAAACTGGGGGCAACTTCATCTCAAGCAAATGTCAACATAGGGAGCACAAAGAGTTCTTATGATGAAACCAATGCCAATACTAAAACCATCCATGTCATGAATCTTCATCCACCCATCATCCCATCTACGAATTGGGACCAACATCAAAAGAAATATTTGAATCAAAGAAAGAAGAATGTCATCAAAGAAAAAGAAGTAGTGAAGCATGAAGGACAAATAAAATACACATGGATACCAAATAATACAAAGAATGATTATCCCTATCAAAATCCATTAGTCAAAGAAACTATAGGGAAAAATTAAAAAGGGAAAGTTATCCATCAAAGATGTCCATAGAGGTAAAATCAGTCTTCTCAAGTGACACACAAAGTATATCAAGTAGCTGGTCCTAATTCCATGTACACTTTCATATCCACCCATCATTGCTCATCTTCCCAAGTTTGGAGAGTCAAATGTTCCAAACTATCAACCATTCCATATTTTATTCCTAAACACACTTCACCATCCATGCCTCCATGAATGATATCCAATTCTCACATTGACCTTGTATTGGTAGCTACCCTTCATCATAAGGATTCATAAGGAACTCTATCATGATGTGCTCACAAAGAAAGACATGATTGTCAAAAGTTGCTTTCAAGTGCACACATCTTGGAAAAGAAGCTTCTTAAAATAGGATATCAATGGCACATTATGATAGAAGCATCTACATCGACACCACGAGGTGGTTTATCATGAGCTTAAAATCTTTCAAAAAAATCAAAGAATCAAGAAAATAGTAAAAATAAAAATTGTTCTCTAGTGAAAACCACTATGGTGGCACTTTGGACAAGTACCATGATGAAAAATTGGTAAATAGGCATCATGTGTAGAATTGAGCATTTGTGTGTGCTAGTATAGTTGGAAGAATCTCATCCCATCCATAATAAATCCAACATTCCAACCATGAAATCCATAATAAATCCATTCATCCATTAACCATTTATCCAATCCATTTTCATCCATCTCCATCCACCTTCCAAATTATCTTGATCTTGAAAAAAAATTGTGCACACTTTACACTTGCTTATGGTAGACATCTTGACATGGGTCATTTTCATTGATCCTATTCTACCCAACATCATCTGAGCCTGAAGCATTATCCAAATGAGCATCCTCTATTTGAATACCTTATCTTATCACTTTATAATCCTTGGCATCCTTTGCATTCTTACCATATCCATCCATCCACAAGCCTATCCAAGCATCCACCCATGGCATTCCATACATGCTAGATACTGGGGGAGATATTTACATCTTGCTTTGGGAATAAATCTTGATATATATCTTCCAACTTCTGTAGTAATCTGAATATTGGAAAACATAAAATCAAATTGGTCAAAGCATTTGTGAGCCAAAATTCCAAATCAGTAGCCCATGACATATTTTGACGGGAAAATTTTCCTTATCAAGCTTTATCTTTCATCAAACATCAATCCAAACAATCCATATCAATCACTTCAACAACACATCAAATCATTCAAAAAAAATTTATTCCAAACTGAGCTTCCAAATATTGATCAATCAAATCCAATCAATCCATCATCATCTAAAGATATCCTTCCCAATCCTCGTGTTTCTTAATACTATCCTTGCATTGTTGTGTATCCTTAACAATGTTATCATCGCCAATCCAGCAATCAAATCAATCAACCTTAGCTTGGTTTTCAACAAAATCCCAAAATAGATCATTGATATCATCACACATCCATATCCAAACCGTTGAAATCATGCGGAAATCTAGAAACATTCATAAAATCATGCAAAAACCCAAAAACTTTCAAAAACCAAGAAAATCCAAAAACATCCAAATCATATCAAAATCTTTAAAACATGTCAAAAAAAGTTAAAAAATGTCAAAAACATGGTATCTGAACTACGCTGTCTCTAACCTTAAATGTATGCAAGGCTAATCCTTGATCGGCCCTCGAGACACAAAATCTAAAAAAAATCATAAAATCTCATTAAACACAAAAACATTGGAAAATTTGAAAATCAAAACATTTGTAAAACATCTCAAAAATCCCAAAATAGCCTCAAAACATTGCAAAATACCAAAAAAATTCAAAAAACCCAAATAGGTGCATCCATCCCATTTCAATATTCACCCACAATAAACATTCACTCATAACAATTTGATCGTCACCTTCACCCTTTATCAAAACAATCAGAAGCAAGCTTAGTAGTCAAAAGTGTGTTCTCAAACGTGAAGGTCTTAAGACTAGGTCAATAGGTAAACAAGTTAATCAACTCTGGGTATCAATAGCCTATTATCCAGTCAATCTCACAATCATATGATAACATCATGTCCTAGGATGAATCCTTCCTATAATGGACATCAACATCAGGCATCATCATAGTTTAATCTTGGCTAGCGGTATGAAGAACATTAGCTTGTTTGTTTGCTTGATCTTTTCTTTTTGACTTATCGTATTGTGCTCATTCCAATGACCTCTCAATGATATCTAATCCAATGATTTAGAGAGAAAGGAATGGGGCATGGATCATTATCTTTTATCTTCTGTGCTTGTTTGATACTCTTGTAATATAACCTTGGAGAATACTTGCTTTGTTAGGTATGTATGGAAGGTGTTTTGAATAGCTTGTTGACTATTACAATGATAGGTTATGCCTTTTTGTGCTTTGATCCAAGATGTTTGAAGCTTTTGAATTACATCTTAGTAAGGTTTATGTATGTCAGGTGTGAAGAAGAACTCTCCTATCTATTTATCGAGTCAAAGTCTATCTCACTAGATACAACGTCATCATGGTTGTCTGTACCTTGATGCATTGTATCTATGTGTGTATCAATCACAAGGAAAGTTATGCTCTTTACATCCCCAATCCCTAGATAAGCAATACATTTTCATCCTTCATCATCATATCTAATAAAGTCTCGATGATTCATAGACTTGTTGGTCTTTTTCATCTTCTTGGATTCAAGTGTTGATCCCTCTCATTCTTCTATCCTCTTTCACGCTGACATAGTATCATGTCATTCACCAAAATTTGAATGTATTCATCTTGCATTCATAAAATATACATACATCCATGGCCATGCCATCTCATCATAATAGGAAACATCATCCGTCTCACATGCATCGCATCATAATTTAAGTTGTTTATGATAATATATAGATTTGTTATTCTAAGCATCTTAAATACATACCATTTGCATCATCAATATCATATAGATTTTTTAGTCTAACCATCCATGAATCCATCTTGAACCTATTTGTTGTGAGATCGACCCTCAAATTGAACTTTTCACTCAATCTCTCGAGGGGGCAATGTACCAATGTACTCGTTTTTGCTAGGTCATTTGAAAAAAATAAATTAAAATTTGATCTCAGCAAGGTCATTCTTTGGACCAACACAATAGGTACATTGCTTCAAAGAGGGGCAAAATATAGACACTCAAATAATCTTAATCAACATCATGCATCTAAATTTGACTAATTAACATCAAATTCCTCTACTAATCAAATAAAGCAATTTATTAGATTAATTCACCAATATTCATCATGTCTGATTAAATAAATTAATTTATTTAATTAAAGTCCTAAAGGTCCTCTCATCTGATTTTATAAATCAAATAGATTAAATCAAATGTCAAATCCATAAAAATCCTCCAAGATTATTAATCTGAATTAATTAACCCATAATCCTAATTACCCATCCTCTAGGTTTTGGCTCAACCTGGGTCAAACCTAAAACCTTGACTAACCCACCCACTTGCACATGAAATTCATTTTATTTAATTATCTAATTACCCCTATTTTCCCTCACAAGGAATATTCCCAAGGAATATTTTTTCATTTACTCCACTTATTTGACTTTCTTTCCCAACCCATTTCCCTCCAAAATGTCTCAACCACATTCATTTAATGACTCTCACAAAGCCATTAATCTCTCTTACACCTCTCAAATCCTCAACCACTTGCACATTCTCCAAAATGTGCTCATTCTTCCTCCACTATCCATGTAACAAGTGTCACAATATCATTGGCTCTTCTTTAGTCCCACATTCCTCCCATCTCTCCATTCTTCAACCCTTCAACCTATTTATAGAGGCATTCTCTTTTGAGGATACACAACTGTATCTACAATCTTGTGCATTTTCACTATAGGAACTTGCACTTCACCATCATCTGAACCTTATCAAGAGGGTGGGAAAGGGCATCCTTTTCACATCAAAGGAGCACCGCTCCCACTACGGGATAGAGTTTGATTCATGTTTTCATATTCCTTTATTTAGCTTCCTTGTTTTTATTCTTATCTTATTTGCATATCTAACACGATCAAGTATTTCAGAGGGATGTTTGATTTGGTTTGTTTAAATTGACTAACAATGCTAATATATGTCAAAGTTTAAACATTTTGTAGGTTTAGCATCCATAGTGAATGATCATGAATATACAATGTAAATATAAATCCTAGACCAATACCTTAACCTAGGGTATGGAGTCCAATTTAACACAAACCATAATAAGCAACAACTTAAAACCTAGCATCACAAAGATTTTACAACACTACATTACAACATTATACTCAAATATTCAAAACCAAACCTCAATATCATATCCTCATACTCAAATTACACAAACCTATGATTCTATCAAAGTAATTTAACTAATTCCTTGAATTAGAATAAAGATAAAATCAAACATTCATTGGGACACAATGAAGATCGTTGAAAATACCTTTGATCATTTTTATTAATAATTCATATAAGGAATACACGAGGAGAGAAATGGCTTTGGAATTATGCCATTTTTATATTCAAATGCTAGCACTATCGTAAAAAAAAAAAATTCAGAAAGAAAGACTAAAAATCCTAGATACAAACTCAACTTATATTCCCTATATTGTCTATTACAAAATTTCTTTATGAGATCAATCAACATCCTTGTCAAATGGCCCTAAATTCCCTCTTATGAAAGAAAGGGAGCAAAACAAGCTTCAGGCCAATTGACACTTGTCACATTTTCATTTGACAGTTACAATACATTCCAAAATAGTGTTATATTTCCAAACCATGAAGCAGAATATCTGCATGGGACAAAAACTATTTCCATTCATTGGTGAAGATACTCCCACCTTCCAAAAGGAAATTTGGCTGAAGAGGATATTCATTCCACGAGCAAAACACTCTTTCCATGTGCTTCAAAAATTGCAAGATGTAAAGAATGAAAAAAAGAGAACAAAAAAGAAAATTAAGGCACTTCCACATCAACATCATGTCCCATCAACTTTCAAACCTATAGGAGAAAATTTTATCAATACTTTATCAAAGGATTAATCTGAAAATTTTCCAAGCCATGTATTGTAATCCTCGTCAATGAGCCACTTAGTGTCCAGTAATCTATGCAATTTTTAATTATGTAGATTGTACTTGGCATCAATTAATATCCTAGCCTCTTTAACAAACACATCCATGTTCACCTCAATCCTGGCCATGTCATCAATATCATTGCTCAAAATTGTATAATCATTGAGCTTAATAGCTTCTTTGAAGTAAGGAAGCAAGCTTCCCACCTCTTCTTTCCATGTAGTGAAATCCTTTTCCTTCATCATTCAAGATCATAGGTACTCCTTGTCCTTCGATTTCTCTAAACATCTTTATTTTACCCTAGAGTTGCACACCTAACTCTCCATGGAAAGTTAAAATGCCCCCCAACAGATCAATTGCCTTTATTAACTATGGAATATGTATGGGAGCCTCAGGATCATCCTTCATGTTTGGTAAAATTTATTTGAGAGCACCAACCCTTGTACTCCACTTGTTCCAATCATTTTGGAAAGCATCTTGTACTTGAGAATACCTTTGGTGAGATTCATGAATACTTTTATACACATTCCAAACATTATCTGACTTATGCACAAGTCAAGAAACCTTATGGACCAAAAAACCATCAATTATATCTGTTGCAACTTTTGAGGTTTCTACCTTGGCCTTCTTTGCATTCTCCTTTTCTTCCTACAACTCTTCTTTCAAGCTCTTAATTCTTACATATAAGGTTTCTCTATCTGGTGATGACAATTTAGAAGTATGAGTTGAAGATGGTAGATTCATTTATGCTTGATTCACTTGGGTACCAATAGATTTCACCTTATGATATTCACCTAAGAGATTGTTAAACTTGTCCAACAATTTATCATGTCCCTTGAGATATCTGTGTAGTATCTACACTCAACATTATTGCATGTACTATTAATTTTTTAGTCTATGCAGTAGTTATTTTGTAGCTCTTTTAATCATGACAACACATGTGATTTACTCAATAGATCTTATGACTTATGGCTTTCCCATACTTGGTACCATCGACCAAATTGCTAAATTGTGTAACTTGAGATTGAATCCAAAGCCAAACACTTTGTTAATTTTAATTCTCCTCGAAAATGGAAGCCCCTGGATCATTCTTTATGGTATCTAAGGAGATTGCTGAAGTGAGGTCCCATCCAAGAAACAATAGAATACCACTATATTTTACCAAATTCCTTCCCTCCACAGGAGTAATTGCAACAATCTCATTTATTATCTTTTCTTTTTCCTTTTTCTCAACATCCTCTTGCAGTGAGGGGTCTACTTGTTCCTTAGCACTTTCAACCCTATCTTTGATGTCCTAAATTTTGATATGAATGATAAAATATTTGAATTCCTTAGTTTGAATAAAATAATCATCACTCATGAATTCACTACACGCCTTTACCCTTATATCATCATTAGCTTCCTCATCATACTCCCATTGCACAATTTTTTCATTTGGGATAAAAGTATCAAAAGCATCATTTATTATAGGGGAGGATAATTTTTGCTCCACGAATTGCTTAGTAGGAATATGTTCTACTAATTTTTCTTGAATTTCAACTCCGCTACTTGTTCTATCTTAGAATATTCAACCAGGGGATTAACCATTGGTTCACTTATCTCCAATGGATTCCTTTGAGTTTCATGAGTTGATGATTGAGTTGGGTGGCTCCTCAAATTTTCATCATGTTGCTCCTTGAAAATATTATCCTTTTCTTCAACCTCTTTAAATTTATCAATGAAATCCATCCTTATGTGCATCTAATAGTTACATAGCCTTCTCATAAGGATCTTTAATCTTAGGAAAAGGGTTGATAAAGAAAGGATTCCTTTTCAATATTTTCTCTTTAGTACCACATATCATCATCCACTCCTTTCTCCTTGTAACAACATATGAGGGAAAATTTCTAATGAAATCCTCCATGTAGAGAAAGTGATGGTAAAAACCAAACCTTTCTCTAACCATCCTTTCCTTATCAACAAATCCTTCTAGGTGATAATTTCTTACAACATCCATTTTTATTCTTAGATTATTCAACATTGTGCCAAATTTATTAATCATCCTTTGATGTAACAATAAAATAAGAAAAGGAAAATTTTGGGGCTATGAGAGAACCCTTCCTAGCATCCATGAAGTGATCTTTGTCCATGGAATCTAACTACTACATTATCTCCATGAATACTAATCGATCAAAAACATAAACTAGAAAACAATGGGGCTGCACCTTGGTCCCATAAACTTTGACTATAGTATAATGAGAATGTAGGTACCAATCACCCCAATTATGGTCATGATTTTTACCCTCCCTAAACTAAAATTTCCCTAAGATTTCCTTAATGCTTCTAGAAATCCTATACATAGGTATCAAACCTAAACTCTCAAAAACACCAAACATGAAACCATTGCAGAATGAATTATAATTAGACTCTAGGTAGTTTTGATCCAAGATATGGGTCCACATTTAAATAGGTAAATCGTTATCTTTCTCATCCTTCTCTCTTAACCTCATGAAATTTCTTCATACCTTCCAACCCATCCACACAAGCATGTGCATCAACAAATAATAAAGTCTATAACCTAAGGGAGATCTTGAATCTTTCAATTCCACTAGTTCCTTATGTATTTCTTTTGGAATGTAGGTCACATAATCAAAAGATCGATTTGATTTTTTGTTCTGAATGTCCATGGCCATAACCATAAGAGGAACACTCATCTTTACATCATTTTTTCTCCCAAGGACATGACACAAATTGTAGTTAGTATTCTTGAAATAGTCCTCAAACTCATCATAGTCAAATGGTTCCATCTCCCTTGGTGAGAACCATACATCCATTTCATTTTGATCCCTTTTCCTATGCCTTGGTAGCACCTATCTTATGTATCCATACTTATCCTTCTCATATTCTTGATATAATGCAACAAAATTGATTGTGGCAGTTGAAGAAGGTGGTGCAGGAGCACCATTAAACAAAAATTGTAAATTCAAGAGGATATTGTGTAGGCTTTAGGATTTTAGAGGTCTTTTCTTAAAATAAGGTCTTGAGACTATTTAAATGATGTAATTAGTCATATCAGGTGTTTTGGGAGGATATTTAGTTTGACATTTGCAATAATTGCATTTTTGGCAAAGATGTCAAATCTATAAGTTGTAAAGAATAGATTTTAGGGCGAAACCTGTCAAGGATTTTCAAGAGGCCTTTTGTGGAAGATAAAGAGTTATTTTTGAGGGAAAAACATAGATATGTGAAAATGCATCAATGTAAGACTGATTTTGAAAATTTTAGAAATAGAAACAATAAGATATTCTTTGTTTTCTATAAATTTGTGTTTTTTCCTTCACTAATAGCCACTGTACGGACTGTACATTGATTTTTATGTAAAACAAATTGAAGTTCCTGTGTACGTAGGTGTAAGCCATGTTGTATAATCCATTTTTATTATCCCATATTATATTTAAGGGATTGTATTGCAGGAGTTATGTAGATAGGTCTATAATTTTAAGTTTCAAGGGTTGTTGGACTAAAATGTGAATACACCCATTCCACCTCCTGTAACTTTTGTATCTCGATCGAATGGGTGGGATTTAGGTGTGTTAGTGGTGTTTGAAGATAGTTGAATGCAGGGGAGGTTGAGAGATGGGTTGGGCATCAAGCCCTTGGTGGAAAACTAGTGTTTCCATGTGAAACAAGGAGATTTTGAGATAGAAAAGTGAGTATAATGTTGGGGAAGCATTATTTCAAGATAGATTCAGCTTGTGCAAGCTTATTTGGACCTGTTTGAGGTATTGCGAAGGTTGTTTGAAGGTTGGAATAGTGATTTCCATGAAACCCCTAAATTTTAGGCTAGAAAGAGGGGTAATTGTGGATTGTGATATTTGAACACCTATAAACTACTGCCCACAATATTTTGGAGGTTTAGGACAAGTTACAAGACAAGGAACTTTGTAAAACAAGCTTAAATAGAGGCCTAACTTAGTGAAAGTTTGAACTTTGAGTGAGTTGGTCTAAAGCGACCATAGGTGAGTTTTGGATATGTGGAATTATGTATAAATGGGTGCATACAAATGTTTAGTTCTTGGTCTAGAAGAAAATAATCAAGGAGTTTCACCCGATTGAAGGGGTTAGGAGTGTTGCAAGGAATTGAAGAGGATAGATTGAGAAAGAGAGGATTTGAGAATTTTGGGAAACCTAATAGTTGTTTTGTTGTTGAAATTGTGATAGGTTTTGTTGCAAGACCTTCCCTGCTGCATCAAGTGGTATTAGAGTGAGGAAGTTGTTCCTTGAAGAAGAAAGTTGTAGTTTGTGATTGGAAGGTGAAGAGGCAAGTCAAGAAAGATGCCTCCAAAGGCCAGTGCAATGGAAAAGGAGATAAAATAATTGAAAGAGCAGTTGGAATAGATGGAAAGGCTCTATAAAGAGTCTCAAGAAGCCACCTTATCAAGGATAACAATTTTAGAGAAGAACCAAAGAAGAGGAATGGTGAATGAAGACTAGAGTGACAAAGAAGATTAAGGATAAGAAGGGAAGCCTATAGTCTAGGATGATGAAGATGATTTAGATCCCGAAGAAAAGAGAATGGTCAAGATGTTGAAGGCAGTAAAAGGTGATAACACTCCAAAGATGAAGGTTGAAGTACCAATGTACGGATGTAAGATGGATAGTGAAGAGGTTTTGGCATGGATTGATTTCTTAGATATTTCCTTTGAATTTGAAGACATTGAGGATAATAAGAAGGTTAAATATGCAAAGAAAAAGTTAAAGGGGATAGCTCTTACATGGTGGAATTTTTTTCAAGAAGATAGAGTAAAGAGAGGTAAGTCCAAGATAAGTTCTTAGGATAGGATGGTAGGAAGAGTAAAAGCTTATTTTTTACCAGTAGACTATGCTATACAAACATTTATGAAATTGAAAGAATTGAGGTAAAGGGAGTCGGATGTGATGTCCTATACTAAAGAATTCCATAGATAATGCATAAGGGTAGGTCATAATGAAGATGAGGTGGAAAGAGTGGCCAGGTATTTGATTGGTTTAAGACTGAACATAAGAGATGATATTAGTTTGAATCCTCCTAAGATAGTAGAAGAATGTTTCCAAATGGCAGTAAGGGTAGAAGATAGGATTAAGAGAAGGAAAGAAAGAAAAACAAGGGGCAAAGGTAACATGAATAGAGGAAGAGGCACAAGGCAGACCTATGAAGAGAAAGAGAGTGAAAACAAGAGTAAAGAACAAGAACCTATATCAAGCGGTGGATGGAGAGCTGGAAGGAAAAGCTTTAGGCCAAGGAGAGATTCTAATGAGTTTGAAAGAAAGTGTTACAAGTGTGGTGATTTTGTTCACCCTTTCTACAAATGTCCAAATAAGTTTGGAACTGCACCAAGTGGGAGAGAAAATAAAAATGAAAGAAGAGAACAATTTGTTCAAGAGGATGAGGTTGAAGGTTCAAACTCAAATATTCTTCGTGTTGCTCCTAAAGTAGGTGAGATGTTGATGATGAAAAGATAAATGTTGAAGACCATCAAGGAGAAGGAGATAATTCAGAGAAGAGCCTTGTTTAGGACTACTTGCAGATGCAAAGATAAGGTATGCACAATAGTAGTTGATTTTGGTTGCATTGATAATATTGTATCTAGTGAAATGGTGGATAAAATTCATTTGTAAAGGATGCCTAGAGAGAAGCCATATAGGGTTTCATGGGTCAGTGATAGTCAATTTTTGATGGTGAGTGAACAAGAAAGAGTTGAGTTTCAGATTAGATAGTATAGAGATGAAGTTCTTTGTGATATACTACCTATTATTTGTTTTCATCTCTTGCTAGGAAGGCTTTGGTAGTTTGACAGGTCAACTTTGTACAATGGTAGGAAAAATACTTACCTAATTGAGAAAGATGGGAAAAAGAGCATGGCGAGGTTATTATGATTGGAAGGAAGGAATATGCGAGTGTTGATGGGAATAAGAATTGGGATGTGGTAGCTAATGCAAGGCATGACAGAGTTGAGAGGAAGAGTGAGAACAAAGGGCAGATAGTTGGCATTGGGAATTTTTTTGTGTGGAAGAAAATAAATAAGAAAGTGAATCAGTCTAAGACAAAGCAGTGCAAGAATGCAGAGACTATGGAGAAACAAGAAATGAGGGGAGAGATCCTTGCTGGGAAATTTAAGTGCCCTTTAGTCATGAAAACAATGAAGGGATAGTTGAAATATGGTATTACTGAGGCTAGTAAGACAACAGACAAGAGGATAGTGGTCGGTAAGCATGATAGGATAGTGGAAAAAATGAGTGCAGGTCTGACAAAGATAAAGAGTTCTGATGGTAGAGTTGAAAATAAGGAAAAGTAAGTTGACATGGATATTGGAAAGTGGATAATACATGGGGAGCAAGGTAAAGTGAAGGAAAATGTTGGAGGTAAGAGAAAAGATGAAAAGAAGGGAGAAATGACAATATTTGAAGGTGGAAAGTTGGAAAAAACCCCACAGTGTTGTGTGATAGTGAGGAGCAAGTTTTAAATGGAAGAAAATTCAAGGGTACTAAGGGTAGTGAAGATCAAGAATATCACAAACTCGATGATGATAAGAAAGGAGGATTGAAACATGAAGAATACAAAGGAGGACCTATTACACTAATCTTTCCAAGAGACTTGGAAAACTTTCAAGTTGGGGTGTATGGTGCAGGAGCACCATTAAACAAAAATTGTAAATTCAAGAGGATATTGTGTAGCTTTAGGATTTTAGAGGTTTTTTCTTAAAATAAGGTCTTGAGACCATTTAAGTTATGTAATTAGTCATATCAGGTGTTTTGGGGGATATTTAGTTTGACATTTGCAAAAATTACATTTTTGGCAAAGATGTCAAAGCTATAAGTTGTAAAGAACAGATTTATGGGGGAAGCCCAACAGTAAATGCTTTTCAAGAGGCCATTTGTGGAAGATGAAGAGTTATTTTTGAGGGAAAAACATAAATATTTAAAAAGGCATCCATGTAAGATTGATTTTGAAAAGGTTAGAAATAGAAACAATAAGATATTCTCTATTTTCTGTAAAATCTTTGTTTTTTCCTTCACTAACAACCACTGTATAGACTGTACATTTATTTTTGTGTAAATTTTTTTCAAGTACATGTGTATGTAGGTGTTAGCGATGTTTTTGAATCCATTTTGAGTATCCAATATTATATTTAAGGGATCGTATTGCAGGAGTTCTGTAGATAGGTCTATAATTACAAGTTTCAAGGGTTGTTGGACTAAAATGTGAATACACCCATTCCACCTCTTGTAACTTTTGTATCTCAATGGAATGGGTGGGATTTAAGTGTGTTAGTGGTGTTTTAATATAGTTGAGTGTAGGGGAGGCTGAGAGATGGGTTGGGCATGAAGCCCTTGGTGGAAAAGTAGTGTTTCCATTTGAAACAAGGAGGTGTTGAGATAAAAAAGCGAGTATGATGTTAGGGAAGAATTATTTCAAGATAGATTGAGCTTGTGCAAGGTTATTTGAACTTGGTTGATGTATTGGGAAGGTAGTTTGGAGGCTGGAACAGTGATTTCTATGAACCCCTAAACCTACAAATGCACAAGAACAACAAACAAGGTTAAATTGTTAGATCAAATGCATACAAGCATGAGAGATTTCCCATGAAATCCATCTATTCAACTCAAATTAGGAAAATGAATAACACAATATGGAAAAGCATATAAATCCTAATTAAGCAAATAGAATTAAGATCCCATGGGGGAATTGGTGCCAATTGAATGTTGAAATTGGCCCTTTCCCAACTCCTAAAGTGCAATGTTGATGATTGTGAAATGGTCAAATATCCCAATGAGATTTGAGCATAACCTAGCTATGATATTGATGAAAATGATGAATGGTTGAGTGAAATGGGAAAAATTAGCTCTCAATGTGAAGAGAGTAACTTTGCATGAAATTGTGGATGATGAATGAGAGGAATAACCTTTCATTTATAGATTTCAATTTGTAAGAAAGAGCAAGATTTGAGCAATGTGGGATAAAATATAATCCAATGGCATTGTGCCACTTGTCCACATGTGATTGGAGGAGGAATGAGCACATTTTGGTCAATGTGCATGATAAATGCTATGAAATTTAAATTTGAAATTTGAATGTGACATGTTGGAGGGAGAAAGAAATGGATTTAGTGTCACTTGGCTCAAGGCCAAGGACATGTAAGAGGCATTAAATGCCTTGTTGGAAGGACCAAGTCCAATTTGAATTTGAATTCAAATTTGAGGGAATATTCCCCTTTTATTCCATGTTGAGAGAAAATAAAGATTTAATAAATGAATTAAATCTATTTTCATGTGCAACTTGCATTCTCTAGAGGATTTTAGTGATAGGGATTAACTTAATCGAGGATTTGATTAATTTAATGAGGGATTTAGGAGATGTGATAATTTAGACTTAAATTTATGAATTGATTTAAATCAAATTGAGAGGAAGGGTTTAATTAAATAAATGATTTGATTTATTTAACTAAAGAGGATAGTGTTAGATTAAATTAAATAAGGTTTAATTTATTCAATTTAATAAGAGGACTTTAGAGATTTAATTAAATAATATGAATTTTATTTAATTAAAGTGGGATTACAGAAATAATTAAATAAAATTGATTTATTTAATTAACAGGAGATGATTACTTAATTAAATAAAGTTGATTTATTTAATTAAGAGATGAAGAGTGGTGAATTTAATCAAATATAGATTATTCAATTAAATGACTAGCAAAGGAGATGATTCGGGATGAAATGGTGTTAGTAAATTAGGATCTAGTGTGTCGGATTGAATTGTACATTTTCCATGTCTACATTTTTCCCCTCTTTGAAGCAATGTACTTGTTGCATTGATTCAAAGAAAAAAACTACTATAATCAAAAGTTCAAAATTTCTCAATTTTCTGAATGCCCCACTATTGCCCCAATGGAAGAATTATGCTAGTATACTGCCACCTTGAGAGATCAAGCGAAAATTTATGATTTTCCGATCGAGATCGTGATAAAATGCAAGAGGAGTGGTTCTATTGATCAGAGGACAAAAGATAATTCTTTGATGTAGAACTTGATAAAAAATGAGGAATGAAATCTAATGATGTATAGATAGTCATTGGCCATGGGTAGCCTCATGTATATTTTGATACAACACACCGATTTTAGATAGAAATAGTAAAGATAGAAGAATAAGAAGAATAGGATGGATGGAAGGAGGATCCACACAAGTTCACATTATTACCGATGATGATGATGTATTGCTTACCAGGAGTTGGGATTTTCAAAGGGCCAATTACTTTATGTTTGATAACACACATAGGTACGATGCATCAAGGTATAAAGGACCAGGATGGTGTTGTACCTAGTGTGATGGAATTTGACTCATCAATTAGATAGGATTATTCTTGTTCACACTTAGCATGCATACTTCATTTAGGATGTAGTTTAGAAATTTTAAACATCTCGGGCCAAAACATATAAAAGCAAGCCTTCCTATGTGGTCAACAAGATACCTAAAACATCCTCCCTACAAACCAAAAAAAGTACATATGGCTAAGTTATTTTACAAGCTTATCCCATAAGTGCAACAGATAAAAAAGATAATGATCTTTGCCCCATTCCTTTCTCTCTAAACCTGTTTTGTTTCAGGCATCATCGAGAGGTCCTTGGAATGAGCACAAAATAAGATAAGTCGATAAAAGACCAAATAAAGCAAACCAAATAAGCTAATGTTCTTCATACTGCTAGCCAAGACTAAACTACTGTGGGGTACCTAATGCTTATGTCCATCATAGGAAAGATTCATCCGAGGACATGTTGTGATCAAGGTTTTGATGGGACTGATTTGGATGATAGGCTATTGATACTCCGAGTTGACCAACTTGCTTGCTTATTGACTTAGACTTTCAAGGCTTTAACAATTAGTTGTTCACTTTTGAACCTACTAGACTTTCTTCTGACTGACTCACCAAATGGTGAAGGTGACGATTGATTTTATTATGAGTGATGAAGATCACAGGTGAAAGCGAGATGAAATGGATCCACCATTTTGGATTTTTTAGATATTTTGAGGTTGTTTTTGGTATTTTGAGATGTTTTACAAATGTTTTGGTATTTTCAAGATTTATGACAAAGAGACTAACTTAAAGACCTATCCTAGGGGTCTCGAGAGCTAATCCATAGATTAGCCTTGCCTACATTACACATGTAGAGACCACGTAGTTCGACTGACGATGTACTTGACTCAATGAAAAAGATAGATGGGCAAACAGATTGCCATTTTATTGTGACAGATGGCTAAGGACTGACCTAAGATGTCTTGGGGGATGATCAAGGATCAACCTTGCCTATGTTCAAGCTTAGAGACGATGTAGTTCGGACAAGGTGGAAGATTGACAAGACTCAATGATGATTTTTTTTGAAGATTTTCTGACATTTTGACATGTTTTGGCTTTTGAATGATTTTTTTTTTGAATTTTTTTGGATTTTCACATGATTTTGACAATTTGGATATGGATACGTGATGATATCAGTGCTTTGTTTCAGGATTTTGTTGAAAACCAAGCTTAATGTTGATCGATCAGATTGATGGATTGATAGTTTGACTAAGTGTGTTAAGTCAAATAAAAGTGATAATGCACTTGTAAACTGTAAGAAGTTGTGTTATCTTAGAGTAAACTCATACAAGAGGGTAGTTTGACTAAGTGTGTCAAGTCAAACGAGGTGGTTTTGGATTTGATAATTTGGCTAAGTGTATTACGCCAAACAAAGATGATAATGAACTTGTAAACCCAAGGAAGTTGTATTATCCTAGAGTAAACTCATGCACAAGATGATAGTTTGACTAAGTGTGTTAAATCAAACAAGGCGATGATTGATTGGATTTGATTGATCAAGATTGATGAAGCTTGATTTGGAAGAAAATTGTTTTGATGATTTGATGTGACATTGACATGCACATTAGACGCGACTGATATGAATTGTTTGGATTGATGTTCAATGAAAGATAAAGCTTGATAAGGAATGCCTTCCTATCAAAATATGCCATGGGCTAGTGATTTGGATCTTTGACTCACAAATGCTTTGACCAATCTGATTTCACGTTTGCCAATGCTCGGATTACCACAGAAGTGTGAAGGATATAGATCAAGATTTATTCTTGAAGAAAGATGAAAATATTTGCCCCCAGTGTCTAGCAATATTTGGAATGTCATGGGAAGATGCTTGGATAGACAGATGGACGAATGGATATGGATCCTATTGCAATAAAATAAGGTGTTTGCATAAAGGATTCTCATTTGGATAATGCTTCAAGGCCCAGATAATGTTGGATTGGATGGGATCAATGAAAATGACCCATGTCAAGATGTTTACCACAAGTAAGTGTAAAGTGTGCACCAATTTTTTATCAAGATAATGCAAATAGATGGTAATGGGTTGGATAAATGGTTTGTGGATGAATGGATGATATGGCTGGAATGTTGGCTTTATTATAAATGTGATAAGATGCTTCTCTTGAAATGGCACACGTAGATGCTCGATTCTACACATGATGCCTGTTTGCTAGGTTTTCATCATGGTACTTGTCCAAAGCGCCACTGAAGTGGTTTTCACTAGAGGATGATTTTTTCTTTACTGTTTTCAGATCCTTTTTCTGAATTTTTTGGATTTTTATATTTTTTTTTTTTTATTTTTTTTTCTGAGAAATTTTAAGCTGATGTTGAATCGCTTGGTACTACTGATGTTGATGCTTCTATCATAATGTGCCATCAATATCCTACTTGAAGAAGCTGCTTTGTCAAGATACATGCACTTGAATGCATCTTTTGAGATTTTTGATCTGTTTTGCTAATACCGGAGTTAACTCTATCTTTGTGCGCACATCGTGATAGAGTACCTTCTGAATCCTTATGATGAAGGGTTGTTGCCAACACATGGTCAATGTAAGAATTGGATATTATGCATGGAGGCGTGGATGGAGTGTCTTTAGGAATGAAATATGGATTGGTTGATATTTTGGAACCTTTGACTCTCTAAACTTCGGAAGATGAGGAATAATGGGTGGATACAGAAGTGTGCATGGAATTAGGACCAATAGCTTGATATACTTTGTACATTGCTTGAGAAGATTTCTTTTTCCTTTGTAGACATATTTTATGGATACCTTTCCCTTTTTTAATTTTTCCCCATAGTTTCTTTGACTAATGGAGTATGATAGGGATGGTCTTTCTTTGTATTTTTTGGTATCCACTTGTATTTTATTTGTCCTTCATGCTTCACTACTTTTTCTTTGATGACATTGTTTGTGCTTTGATTCAAATGTTTCTTTTGTTGTTGGTCCCAATTTGTGGATGGGGTGATGGGTGGATGAAGATTCATGATGTGGTGGGTCATAGTATTGGCATTGGTTTCATCATAAGGATTCTTCATGTTCCCTATGTTGATATTTGCTTCAGATGAAGTTGCCCCCAGTTTTGTGGAAGTATCACTGATATGTTTATATCTCTTGATTGTTGAATAACCAAGCCCTTGATGCTTAGGATTGCTAACAATTTGCACTGGTTCTAGGATACCTTGTTCATGTAGGCCTAATCCTCTACCTTGATAATTCATCTGTTGAAACATTTTGTTTGCAATAAGATATGATTTACCTTGGAAACAATTGCTAATCCTTTTCTACTCTATCATGGACCTTCAAAAGTGTCAGCTTCTTTAAAGATGATGTAGCTTTCTCTAAGAAATTTAAGTGATCCGACTTTATAAGTGATAGTATCCTTCAGATGTGGGATGAATTCTTGATTGATATCTTTAGCTTGATCTTGTGAGATATCAGATGGCAATGCTTCTTCAAGAAGTGTATAAAAATTTTCCTCATGATTCTTTTCACAGGGTACTTCTGATTTATGACTTTTGTAGGAGCCTTCTTCATGATCTATTTCTGGTATGTTTCCAAAATTTTCCACATCTTGGTCTTGTGCACAAATGTTAAGAGTGGGAGACTCTTGTTCCTTGGTAATGATGTCAAGAGTATGAGACTCTTGTTTTCAATGAAGATCATCTACGTGTCCATCCAAATAAAGCATCTCATGGGTAGATGGAGGAGTATGTGCTATATGGATATGATCATCATTTGTGACATCTTGTATAGATAAAAGAGTGCCCGTTAGATCATTGTAGTATCTTGGAGATACGAATTCTTGATCTTGATTAGTTTCATAATTTCTTTCAATGTGCTTTGGATCAAGTTCTTGACATGGATCAATTTCAAATGATGGATTGCTTACAGTGGGTTCTTGGACATCATTCTTAGGCATGTAAAGTGGCTCAATATCCTTTTGATCTTTGAGGATTCCTTCACTATCTATAATCGTGAGGTTGAGGGATGTCAATATGTCATTGGAAGGGCCATTGCTAGATCTTGATGGAAGATGTTGATTGTGCTTTGGAGTAAATTATTGAGATATGTCCTCTAACTCATAAGGCGATGTAGAGACATTTTCGATATGATCATTGGTCAATGGATCATGGTTTATGTTAATAGGATCAAATAACATCAACACTCCTTGAAATAGATCTTTGTAGGAGGGGTCTTGATTATCACTAAAAAATGGCTCTTGATGTATGTTGATTTGATCTTCAGATAGGTGAAAACATCTTCAAGGTTTTCATCGATGGATAGATCTTGATCATTGTCTTCAGCCATTATAGTGGAGAGATTGCCAATGTCTTCAACCATAGGGTCAAGTGATGTTGACATTTCTCGAATTGGATCATTGTTGGGCATTGTTGGTGAGTTTTGATCATGATTGAAAAGTGGTTCTTGGTGTGTGTTGATTTGATCATTGGATGAAATGGAAACATCTTCAAGGTGCTCATTGATGGGTTGATCTTGATCATTGTTTTCAACAATTTTGGTGGGAATCTATTGCAAGTTGTGTTGTATGAGTAAGGCTTGTGTTTGCTGTTGAACCAACAACGCTCATTTTTGGTCATGTTGTTTTCATGCCAACAATGATTTTTGTTGGACTTGTTGTTGAGCTACTTATTGATGCACTTGTTGATGGATTTCTTTCAATAGTTCCCAGAATTCTTCTTGTGCATGTCGAGCTTGGTGTTGGGTTTGAGCTTGAGCCTGTGCTTGTCAGGCTACTTGAGCCGCTTGTGCAACTTTTGTAGCTTGTTGGGCTTGGAGTGCCTTTTGGCAGGAAACTTGCAACATGATAGAGAATGAATTTTCCATGTTGAGTTTTGGCGGTGGTGGTGGTGGTGGATTGGGAATGGTTTTGATTGTTGGGGTGAGTGGAACGATCTCATTGATTGCCAAGGTTTGAGTGGTGAATGGTGCGATTAAGATTCTTGGTCCTTGAGACACTTGAGAAAAGGTCGATGTTAACCGTTGGGGTTGCTTGGATGGTTGCCATTTGTTGTTGTGATATTGTTGGAAAAATGAGAGGATTTGATATGATGTTTTTCTTTATGATTGGATTATTGCTCTGATTTAGTTGATTGATGATTGGTAAAGGGGGAAGTCTCATGCCTTGATTTTTTGGTTGATAGATTTGTAAGTTTTGACTTTGATTTAAATCTACCAAAGGGAAAGGTGTTCCAAAATTTAGATTGGGCATGCTCACATTTGTACCATTGATGTTTGAAGGAGATAATGATCCCATGTATGGATTGTACAAATGCAAGTTTTGAAAATCAATTGGCATTGTAAGGCTTGGATAGTTTGGTTGAATTGGATTATTCATGATGTAGGAATCAAGTTTATATTCCATGCTCCTCTTGTGTTTTGACCTTGCTAACCTCTGAGGGGTTTAGGACCAATGATGAGATGAAGGATGAAAGGGGTGAATGATATGGATGTTTGAACCTTTTGGAACTTTGGATCAATGCTAGACTTTAGGAATTGTTTTGATTCGATTTTGATTGCGGATAGTTTGACTAGGTGTGTTAAGCCAAACAAGATGATGGTGAACTTGTAAACCCTAGGAAGTTGTGTTATCCTAGGGAAAACTCGCACAAGAGAATGAATTGGCTAAGTGTATTAAGCCAATAAAAGTGATCATGAACTAGTAGACCTTAGGAAGTTGTGTTATCCTAGGGGAAAATTTGTTCAAGAGGATTGATAATTTGACTAGGTGTGTTAAGTCAAACAAGGTGATGTTGTTTTTCCAAAAGTCTAGCATAAGTGATATTTCCAAGGTTCCAAAAGTTGTTGGTGAAATGGGATTTTGATAAATGTTTGGATGGATGAAGTGTTTGACTTGATCCTAGATGACCCTAAGAGGACTTGCGTATAAGACCAAGGTAATGAAGAACATGCCTTTCCCTAAAATTGGTTCAAACCAAAAGACCAATGTTTGCATGAAAACCAAATGACTCAAAAGGGACCAAGCACATGTGTGGTTCAATTTTTTGTTACCTTGCTTAGATTTGGTTCCTTTTGACACAAGCACTTTCTTGATTATGTTTTAAACTGAATGTCCAATGTCCTAATTTTATTTCATCCCACAAAAGTGCTTTATGTGGAAATCAAGGAAATCAACGCAAAGGTTACCTAATGTTGACTTTGGGAGAAAAAAATTGAGATGTTTGAATGTTTAGAAGCCTTCTAGAGATAAGAACCCCTAGGGACAAGTAGTAACATTTGGACACCTCCAAGGCATTTGTTCTTCCAAAGGGTTTAAAATTCTGATGATTCGTTGAATGTTTATTTTCCACTATTTTAGATCCAAGCATAGTGTTTTAATTCAAAGTACATGTACAACCCTAGGCTGGAAAAGGCAATATTTGTTAGGTTCCCACTTGGATGAATCCAACTGCACATATTCTGTGTGGATGACTAGATGCTTGACTACACTGGCTCCCATCCATGACACACACTTCTCGGGTCAGCCAAGCATTAGTACCCATGAATCTCCCATGGCATAATTTTCATCTCTACAAAAAAACTGCATGTATAACGTGGGGCGGCTTCATAGGACATGACCTCTTGCACCAACAAATATAAGGTATTTTTTGGCTTCTAAACAAAATTTTGTAGTAAGGGCATCTAGTTTAGCAGGTGCAATGATAAACTCCTTGTGAGAG
Organism: Sequoiadendron giganteum; assembly: GCA_007115665.2. Taxonomy (NCBI): domain Eukaryota; kingdom Viridiplantae; phylum Streptophyta; class Pinopsida; order Cupressales; family Cupressaceae; genus Sequoiadendron; species Sequoiadendron giganteum. The sequence continues at coordinate 452,582,774 of CM021109.1, read as the reverse complement.
ATATCCCAACCCTTAGAAAAAGGGCTTTACAAATCATAAAGATATTGGGGGAGAGTTATCATGCACCACTTCCCGTTGTCCATGGCTTTCACCGTGAACACAAATTTATATAGCAGTTTGGAAGAGCTTGGCTTTAGCCCATTACCACTTGAGTCATTTCCATGGGGTGAGTACTTTTTCCCACCAAGGTAGCCCCTCTAAAGGTACACAATAGCGAGTAAGTGCATTCGTAGTTTGATCATCTTTGTTTGTGTGAACAAAGAGAGAACACTCATAATGCCTTTTTCTCACACTAAACAAGTTTGTTCAATTTTAGATCCCAAATCGAAGTGTGAAGGCAATATTTTAAACAAACTAATATCACCAAAAGGCTTTTGATTCTCAAGATCGTCATGAAGCGTGAGAGAAGCGCATACGCCTTTTCAATGATATCAATTTCTGAAAAATATTGCAAAACATGAATAACACTTGTTCTTCTTAGACCACAAAGCAATGATGAGTTCGATTTGTTTTAAAGCACCAAAATGAGATGTGAAAGTTTGTCTTGTTCAATTGTTTAAAACCCAAATTAAATCTAGTAAATTTCTAAGGTTCTTTTTAACCAACTTTGAAAAGATCAAATTAGTGATCGATTTTAAGCCCAAATCAAAAAGTGACTTGGTTCAAAACAAAAAACTAAAGCGTGAATTGGAGCCCTAAGAATTAAAAAATTCTTTATGAATTTCAAGTTTTACATTTTAAATTTTCTCTTTGACTTCAATCTTGCTCCACCTTTGCTTGATTCCAATTCTTGATTCCATTGTCAACCTTCTTTATGCATGCGGATGTAAACCTATAAACATCACAAAGTAAAAAATTTAGAGATAATATTTATGATAGTTTTTAGCATAATGCATACAAAGTGAGTGCATTCAAAGACAAATTTTAATGCAAGAGTTCCTCTTCTTTGAAATTTTTCTAAAAACCCAAATCATGCAATGATCACTATACTCTCCAAGCATCCTCATTTGTTTTGATTTGACTGAATAATAGATGATTAAAAAAAAAAAGTCATTTTCTTTGCCACTTATGGTTAAACTTCAAATCAATTAGTAATATCTGCTATGATTTATTATTACTAAAGCCTTGAATAGAAAGACCTTTACTTTGCTAAGTAAAGGCAAAGTTTAAAACCACAAGCTTAAATTTATCATTTTCAACACAATAAGCATAAATGTTGAACAGAATAATTTTTCATCAATATATTCAATGACTGTTCACACCCTGATTATTAATATCTCAAAATCAAACCTGTGACCCATATGTATATCAAAAAATGCCTCTACAAAATCCACAGTTAATGAAACTTTAACACCAATATTGAAAAGAAAGAAAATGTCAAATGATAATCCTCCTCTTACTGATGAAGTTGTTGAGATCTGCCATCAATGAATGTTAAAAGATGTCAATAATAAAGGAAGCAAATATTATAGTGAACTTAAGCAGTGAACAACTTTGTCATTAAATCCTAAGGCTAAATTATAGACTTCCCACTATGAATGGGGTGTAGTTATTTCCTAAGAAACATGAGAAAGATAATAATAAGCATGTTTATAGCCATGTAAGTCCACTTTTGAGTGCTCCTGTGGGCTTCTTTGTCAAAGAGATCAATGAAGTATGCTATCAACTTTAATGCGCTATGAAAGAGATCAATCATGTTTTAATGCCAACTTTATTGCTGCAGAATGTTTGAGAATTACGATGTCATTGGCCTATGGACTAATCTAAAACTAGAATAAAAGCCACCAATCAAAGTCTCCATTGTACACCAATGAGAGATAAAGGACAAAAGAAGTAAAGAGGGGCCGAACAAATGCAATTTTTCTACACTTTTCAGCTACTGCAGTAAGTCAATGTAAGGCCGAGTTCTGTAGCCTGTGAGAACATATCTTGTAAGGAAAATAAATGCCATATATTCCTATGATGTGAACTCTATGAAAACAGGAGCATTGAATGTATCACAGTGGGTAATGAACGGAGAAACACTCATTCCGAATCTCAAAGTCAAAAACAAAAACTGACATATAGCCTATCATATTGCTATTGATAATAATGGTGATCTGCCAATTGACACATACGAACGAAGGTATACCAGTGAATACTTGTCATCACTTTAGTTATGGGAGAAATAAGAGAAGGCAGAGTCACCATAACTCTTATCAGCAACTCAATTGGTTGTCACATTAACTTGCTAAGGTACTCTGCATTTTAATAACAATGCAAAGGGATACAAAAATCTACTAACAAATTCACACTCTTAATGATAGATTAGAAAGCTTCTTTGCCTCTGAGGGTAAATTCTGAGATGCTTACCCTTTCAACTTTTATTGGACAAGGCCTTCCACGTAATTGATATCTTATCTAGAGGAATATAAGATGATTTTTTTCTAAAAGGAAACATTGATAAAGGAACCACGCACACATTCAGAGAGAAATAAATTGTATCTTAGCAAAGGAAAATGCAGGTAGGGGATGGTGTTCAAATTCAAAGGAATCTACTTCAAACATACTGACCTCTAGAACTATAAGAAAAAGTATGGAGAACAAAGCTACAACAAGACCTATTCATATTATGATTTGATCCCTTTAGATTAAGGAAAAGTTGATAGAGGAACCATGAATGCATTCAGAGAAAAATAAACTGTATCTCAGCAAAGGAAAACATAGGCAGGGGATGGTCTTCGCATTCAGAGAGAAATGAACTGTATCTCAGCAAAGGAAAACATAGACAGTGGGCGGACTTCAAATCCAAATAAATCTACTTCAAACATACTGACCTCCAGAACTGTAAGAAATAGTACAGAGAATAAAGCTATAGCAAGGCCTGTTCAGGTTATGATTTGATCTTTTTAGATTAGTTTGTTCTAAAAGGAAAATCTAATAGAGGAACCATGAATGCATTCAGAGAGACATAAACTGTATCTTAGCAAAGGCAAACATAGGCAATGGATGGTCTTCAAACTCAAAGAAGTCTACTTCAAACATATTGACCTCCAAAACTTGTGTGGCTCTGCATATCATTCATAGAACCAACATGAGGGGATGAATCTCAAGTGGACAACCACATATTCAATCAATGGCGGTTGTAGGTGGAGGCTAAATAGTTGTAGCAGTAAAAGGCTGCTGGTCACTAAGAATGTGGGGTTGATTGTGCATGGAATAGGAGAGCAGCTAAATGGTGATGCAATCTCTCTGCCTGACAGACATACATTAGTTTCCACATCCTTTACCAGATGCCTCCCTCTGTGTGTACCAAAGGGATCTCAGGATGTGGACATTTATAAAGGCTTAGAAAAAAATAAAATTAGATGTTGCAGTCAGTACTTCCATGGTAGATCAGCATGCAAAACATTTTTAGTACGACTCTTTTTTTTTTTTTACAAATGTTAGAAAAAGATTGCTTGTTACAAACTACTGCTTTTACATAGTATGTGATAAATCTAATTTCCATGTATTTTGTATTCTATCACCAAGAAATCAAACTACTATCCACATAAATACAGTGTGACAAGAGTGATTTTCATACTGACATTTTATGGATATCAAAATATCAAGAAACCAGAGCGTTATGAAAACAGATCTTTCAAAAGTATTAAGAAATCAGAATGCTATGAAATTCTTCTTTTCTATTATCTTATAAATGTCAAGATATTAGATTCTATAAGGACTGAAATAGAGATATCTAAATCCCCTTTTTTTTTTTAAAGCATTCAAAACCCCATATTCGAAAGCCTTTTTTTTTTTAAAACCTTATATTCATTTAGAAAATCAGAGTAAGATTTTACAAAATGAAAAGAAAGCTATTGAGGAGCCCTCCTTCTAGCGCTAAAATGTGAGCCCCTAAACCTGCAAATGCACAAGAACAACAAACAAGGTTAAATTGTTAGATCAAATAAATACAAGCATGAGAGATTCTCCATGAAATCCATCTATTCAACTCAAATTAGGAAAATGAAGAACACAATATGGAAAAGCATATAAATCCTAATTAAGCAAATAGAATTAAGATCCCATTGGGGAATTGGTGCCAATTGAATGTTGAAATTGGCCCTTTCCCAACTCCTAAAGTGCAATGTTGATGATTGTGAAATGGTCAAATCTCCCTATGAGATTTGAGCATAACCTAGCTATGATATTGATGAAAATGATGAATGGTTGAGTGAAATGGGAAAAATTAGCTCTCAATGTGAAGAGAGTAACTTTGCATGAAATTGTGGATGATGAATGAGAGGAATAACCTTTCATTTATAGATTTTAATTTGGAAGAAAGAGCAATATTTAAGAAATGTGGGATAAAAGATAATCCGATGGCATTGCGCCACTTGTCCACATGTGATTGGAGGAGGAATGAGCACATTTTGGTCAATGTGCATGATAAATGCAATGAAATTTAAATTTGAAATTTGAATGTGACATGTTGGAGGGAGAAAGAAATGGATTTAGTGTCACTTGGCTCAAGGCCAAGGACATGTAAGAGGCATTAAATGCCTTGTTGGAAGGACCAAGTCCAATTTGAATTTGAATCCAAATTTGAGGGAATATTCCCCTTTTATTCCATGTTGAGAGAAAATAGAGATTTAATAAATGAATTAAATCTATTTTCATGTGCAACTTGCATTCTCTAGAGCATTTTAGTGATAGGGATTAACTTAATCAAGGATTTGATTAACTTAATGAGGGATTTAGGAGATGTGACATTTTAGACTTAAATTTATGAATTGATTTAAATCAAATTGAGAGCAAGGGTTTAATTAAATAAATGATTTGATTTATTTAACTAAAGAGGATAGTGCTATATTAAATTAAATAAGGTTTAATTTATTCAATTTAATAAGAGGACTTTAGAGATTTAATTAAATAAAATGAATTATTTAATTAAAGATGGATTACATAAATAATTAAATAAAATTTATTTATTTAATTAACAAGAGATGATTACTTAATTAGATAAAGTTGATTTATTTAATTAAGAGATGAAGAGTGGTGAATTTAATTGAATACAAATTATTCAATTAAATGACTAGCAAAGGAGATGATTCAGGATGAAATGGTGTTAGTAAATCAGGATCAAGTGTGTCGGATCGAATTGTACATTTTCCATGTCTACAATTTCCATGAAAGCCCTAAATTTTAGGCTAGAAATGAGGGTTTGAGGTTGTGGTACCTTGGAAGTTGAATCTATGACAAGTAATTGTGGATTTCAAGGTTTAAACACCTGTAAACTATTTCTCACAAGATTTTGGAGGTTTAGGACAAGTTACAATACAAGGTCCTTTGTAAAAAAGGCCTAAATGGAGGCCTAACTTAGGGAAAGTTTGAGTTTTGACTGAGTTGGTCTAAAGTAACCATAGGTGAGTTTTGTATATGTGGAATTATGTCTAAATGGGTCCCTAAAAAGGTTTAGGTCTTGGTCTAGAAGAAAATAATCAAGGAGTTTCACCTGATTGAAGGGGTTTGGAGTGCTACAAGGTATTGAAGAGCACAGATTGAAAAAGAGAGGATTTGGTAATTTTGGGAAACGTAATATTTTTGTTGTTGTTTAAATTATGATAGTTTGTGTTGTAGGACCTCCCTTATTGCATCAGAAGGATTGAACTTGAATATCTCCAAATCTAACTCTTGGAAATTTCTAATAGTGGGGTTCCATTTATTCTCTTGATAACCCTATCCTACTGGTCATAACATTTATATATTTCCAACATCAAATCAGCCTCCACAAATACATTGGGAATTATAAGCTTCCCAAGGTCATAATTCCATAAGTGACATGTTGGATGCTTTGCCAATCATCTATTGAAAGAATACAAGAAGATCTCCCATCCACTCTATGGTACTACAACTTCTCCAATTCCTCTCACTAAATATTAGAGGAGGTCTATCAAAACACCCTCTCTTGTAGCTCTTTTTCTAGCTTGTTTTGCACTAGGAAAAGTTTCTTGTAGATCACCCTCCATGAAACGAGTAAACTCCCTCTTGACTCTTTTTTTCTTCTTTGATGCCTCAAAGGCCTCTGTTTTTTTTGTTTCAACCTTAACCTTTGTCTTTCTAGGTTCACCCTTTGGATTAGAATACTCACCGACTTGAATCATCTTGAATAGATTATTAGAGAGCTAGGGTTTTATCAATTTGAAACTAAGAACTAGTGTTTTTCTTCATAGGGTTCAATTAAATTTTTTGCAACTAATCCTACTGGTATTTCCTCTAAAATAGACTAGGGCCTATAATTCACCTTTTACAATTTAGACCAAAAATTATAAAACACCTTAGGTTACAATTCCCTTCGACAATACCATTTTTTCTTCTTGATTCTATCCCCTACTAGAAAATCCACATAGAGAAGTAGGAAATTTGACTTACTCAAGAACCCTAGCTTTTAATCTCTGAATTTGCTTGTCTGAAGTCTCCTCTTTCATGCTCTCCTTTAAATTCTTTACAAAGATGATGCAAAATGAATAATTCAGCTCTTTATGATGTCAAAAAATGAGAATATATGCCATCAATGGTGAGAGATGTCTCACGTGAGCGAACATGAGTGCTTTGAAACTTAGCCATTCAAGTTTAAATTTCCACCGTTGATCAATTTGTTTTAGAACATGGTCAAAAGTGATCCATCCTTGTTGCACACTTCCAATTGATTTTTGGTACCCCGCCATGAACCTACAATGTAAAAATTTTGTGTGATGCACTAAGATGTCACCACATAGCTACTTTAAATCTTATCACCAACTCGATCAATGAAGCCATCACACATTTGTTCTTGCTTGAAGAAATGAAACCACAATGTGAAGAGTCCTCGTGATGAAAGGAATATTCTCGAGAATATCCTCCACTTTCCCATCACTCGTCACTTTTAGGCTATTCATATTTAAAAATACAAAAATGATGTATTGAAACCACATGATGAAAGAAAAACATAATCCTTTCATCGCTCATCACTAATTCCTTGTCTTCATAAAAATTCAAACCATGATACACATGATGTGTTCGATGCACTTTTGAGATGACACATGTTGATTGTAATATCCTTTTGACATATTCCTTCATTTTCATTTTATTTTCTATCACTCATCACTCATAGGTGCTCGAGGATGAATATAGATTTAGTGATGTGAAAGGGTGGAGTGATGGTGTGGGATTAAAACAAGTGGCATGATCATATTTGTTCAACACATATTGATCTTAGCTTTAAGCAAGCAAGGATGCAATTACTGATATGAAGGATAGAAGAAATGAAAGGTATTTGAAACATGTTTCCCTCATATGGAATCAATGGATTCATTGTGTACTATGCTTTAGCAGAAAACTAGTGGTAAGCAATTGTGATGCAAAAATACTAAGTGATGGAGAAAGCAACAAGGTCATCATATATCATTGAAATGGGTTATGAAAGTGTTGATATAAAAACAATATGAAAGAAACACGTGATCAAATAAGACACAATAGATCTCTCATCGCATGAAGGGGTTTAGCGATGTTAAGATTGCAACGATATGAAGGCAACAAGTGATGCAAAGGAAAAAGAGTGTATCACACATCACAAGTGTGAAGTTGATGAGATGGAGGCTAAGTGTGATGTACATGGGGTGTGTGATGAACACCACTTAACTGAAAAAAAAATTGCACATGTCCATAAGTTGTTTTGAAAGAGGTTTTCCTAGGTAATATAGGTAATGATGATTTAACAAAATCAAAACATAGGTCCAACCTTGGATAAAAGACAAATATTTCAAGACACTAACCAAAGGAAGTCAATGAAGAATTAGACCAAAATAAAATAGGGGACAGGTTTTATTTGAAAGGTTGATAAACCCTAAACCCTGAAACACAAACCTCAACTAGTGGACAATCAATCAAGACCTAGTAACTAGCCAAATATGGACTTAAAATTAGGGGAACACAAATTTTTTGAATAGTTCCACCAGTGGCTCTAATTGGGGATGCATGCCTCTTGTAGGCATGGAAAGGTTCTAGACATCTCCTAGTGAAGAAGGCTAGTATAGAGAACCAAAAACTAGGAGACTACCCATATAAGGTAGTCAAACCAAATAAAAGCCCGAAAGGACACCAAACCTATATACACAACATACATAAAATATGTCATACATGAAAAAGAGCATACCTCAAGAGAAGTATGGCTTCAAGAACTATCCATGTAATAATAGTTCAAGAAGTTCACTAGTTAATCTTTAAAGGAAATAAGAGTCTTCACCATAAGTATTTCTAACCAAGTAAGGGCCCAACCATAAAGCATCAAACTTTCCATGCTTGCCCTTATCTTCATACCTGGCATTCCACATTAGTACCATGCTCCCCACCTCAAATTTCCTTGGAGAAGCCCTTTTGACATAGAAATTCTTAACTTGTAACTACAACTTTGCATTCTTCTTTTGAGCTTCTCTCCTTATCTCATCTACTTCCATTAAAGCATCAATCTTGTGATGTGTGTCATCACACATATCATCATCATACTCCTGGATAAACTTAAAAAAATTCATCAAATTATTATGTGGTAATCTTGTATCTATTCCATAAACCAAATCAAATGGAGATTATGTTTTTTCTTTCTTAACTATTACCCTATCGACCCACAACACCAACTTCAATTTAGACTCCCAATCCCTTTTGTTCTTTTCTATTATTCTCTTAATAATATCCATTAGGATTTTATTACTTGACTTAGCTAGGCCATAGCCTTGTAGGTGGTATGTATAAGAGAAATATTCCTGAATCCCATACTTATTACAAAAATTATGAACTCATTAGACCTGAAACACATTGCATTATCTAAAAAATCTTCTTTTGTACCCTAAATCTGATCAATATGTTGTCCAATAAGAAATCAACCATTACCTTACTTGTTTCCCTTTTAGTAGGGATTTCTTCCACCCATTTTATAAAGTATTTTGTGACAAATAAAATCCAAGAGTGTCTTCCACTAGATTTTTTTGAGATTTCCCTATAAAATCAATTCCCCGTTGTTGAAAGGGTGCTTGGATTGAAACAAGTCTTAATGGAAAGTCCCCAGAGAACTTGAGTTTTCTAGAGAATCTTTGACATGCATCACATGCCTTAACCATCTTATGGGCATCCTTAAATATTGTAGGCCACCAAAAACAAACTCTCAATATTTTATGAGAAGTTATCTTTGCCATGTAATTCCCCCCACACACTCCACTATGCATCTCATTCAAAATATCCAAGGCTTGTGCACCATTAACACATTTCAACAAAACTCCATTTGGACTCCTCCACCACAATTCATTATCAATAATAACATACCTAATTTCCTACATATTTAGATTTCTCCTTTCATTATCTATTAATCCTTCAGGGAATTGCATTATTTTTAGGTATTGGAAAATGCACATGTACCAATCATAGGTCTGCATATCACAAATTGGTGACACATTTGTATATTCCACTTGATTAATATGGTTAGCTTCTTGATTTTTCTCAACCATCAATTTGGCTAAACCTTGGCCTCTTACCAGCTTAGTAATCTAAAGATCAATGTTAAAATATTATTTTTTTGTATCCATCTGCATCTTCTACCCATGACCTCTTGTTGGGTGAAGATTTCTTTGACAACAACACTCGAAACATAAGAAATTATTGTAGCTCCCACAAGATAATTCCTAAAGTTTTTTATTTCTTTAACCAATGTATATGCTTGCTTCTCTATCATGTCATACTTTGGCTCTACAACTTGTAATGACTTGTTGAAGAATGCGATTGGTTGTTCAAAAACTTCTTCATTTTTTTGCAATAATACTACAAAAATTGTATGGAAGGGTGCAAAAGAGAAAATTTGAAGTGGTTTGGAAAAGTTAGGAGTCCTAAGAACTAGAGATTTCTTAATTTCTTGCTTAATACTCTAAAAATATTTACTTGGCTCTTCACTCCAAAATACTTTCTCACCTTTCTTCAGTATTTGGATATAGGGTGAGTGAACTCTGTAAATTTAGTGACAAATATTATCAAGAAATTTATCTATCCAAAGAATGATTTAATGCCTTTGAAATTATTTGGTTGTCGAATATTTTCTATTGCAGCTACATGCTCAAGATCAATTCTCACTCCTTTAGACACTGTGTCCCAACAATTTCCTTCAGTAACCCCAAAGGAACACTTCTTAGGATTGAGTGATATCCTATATTCCAAAGCCTTGGTAAAAATATTCTCCAACTGCATCCAATGCTATATTCTTCTTTCTTGGAGTAAGTAGTTAGGTCATCTTGATAAACTACCAAGAATATGTCTATGAATTCAAAGAAAGCTACATCCATAGCTCTCTAAAAAGTAGTACCAATATTTGTTAGGCCAAAATGAATTCTTACATAGAAATTGGTGCCCCAAGGAGTTGTAAATGAAATCCTGTACTACTCAGAATCCTTAATTTTTACTTGTTTGTATCTTGAAAAATCATTCATCATCAACAAAAGCTCACAACTAGGTACCTTTTGTAACATGGCTTCAATGTTTGATAATGGATAGATATCCTTCAATGATGATACATTGAGATTTCTGAAATCAACACACAATCTAATGTCACCATTCTTATTTCTCATTGGCACAAGATTAGACACCCGAGATGATTATTTGATAGGTGTGATGATGCCTACATCTCCTTCATCAATTCTTCTTGAATTTTAGGTGCTAATGTAGGGTTAATAATCCTATTTTTTCTCCTAAAAGGATTTGCATAGACATTAAGAGGAATCTCATGTTGAAACAAGTCCTCTTTTTAGGCCTTTAGGTCAACATATGACCAAGAAAAAACATGACTATATTTTATAAGTAAAGAAATCAACATTGTTTTAATTTGGGGCTTCATCTTTTTTCCCACACACACTTTCTTGGAGCATTTTTAGTACCTAGGTTCACTTCCTCTAAATATTCTAGGTGTGTGGATGATTTTTTGGTATTTATTTTGTTAGGTCCATCAAAAACCCTTTCTAAGGCCACAAGACCCTTAGGGATCTTATTAGTCTTAAGATAAATTATTTCATTACTAAAGATTGTTTCCTTTCCATCCACATTCTCAATAAATTCTCCAAAGTAAATATTCTCACCCTCATATTGGTCTATAGATGTCAACAACTTTAATATTTCTTCATCATCATTGAAGACTTGCCAGTTATGTATGTTATTAGGGATTGATGGTGATGTTTGCACCTCAAATTTGGAGATGCCAACAAAGGTTATGTCATCTGATCTAAGAGAAATGTTGGCCAACAAGTCTACCACTTGATTCTTAGTCCTCTCTAACTAGTCTATGTTGAAAGCATCAAATTTCTCGATTAAATCCCAAACAACATTCCTATACTATTTCAACCTCTTGTTCTTGGATGAAAATTTTGATATTACTTGGGAAACAATAATTTTTGAGTCACCAATGTCTCTTAGTTTCTTGATTCCATGATTCTTAGCTAACTTCAACCCTAGTAGGAATGATTCATACTTTGCCACATTATTTGTGCATACAAATAATAGAGAAAATGAAAATTTAAAAGTTTTTCCAATAGAAGAAATGAGTATTACCCCTGCACTTGACCCCTCCTTCAAAAATGCTCCATCAAAGTACATAATCTAGAGGTCATTATCATTTGACAATTTCATTATCTCTTTATCTATAAGTGCAGGTTTCTTGTCACTTTATTCTGGTAACTCTTCCACCCTACAATCATTAATACCAGTATCAACAAAATGAGTTTTGTCTTCTTGGGAAATAAATTCTATCATTTGTGGGACCCTAGACTCCCTAACCAAATTGATGTGTTTTCCATAAATGTGGAATGTGGCATATGACATGTCACATTGTATACTACCTCCCATGGAGACACTCCATTTCCTTGATAACAACATCCCATAGTTGGGTGGAAAGTCCACCACTATAATGCTCATAGTAAAATCTTTTTCTAGGAATGCAAAATTCTTGTAAGGAAGTTCTTTAATTACCCCAATAATAGGTGCCTCTCTAGAGTCCATAGCATAACACTTGCCATAATCACTATCTATTTCTAATCCAATCTCCTTTATAATCTCTATTGGCATTATGTTTGATGAATTTCTTGAGTCTATCATGCAATTCTTCAGTAGCTTTCCATCAATGATTAGAGTTACAAAAATGGATCTACTTGGCTGGGACAAGCAGTAATTATAGTACCCAAGTAGATCTGAGGGATCTCACTGATTACTCCCTCCATAATTTCATCTTTTGTTTCATTTCTACTCACTTTGGGTGTAGTAGGAACCATCTTGTCATTGCAGGTTGTAGTTGCACCCTTGATGACGACAATTTCCTTTTTATTAAATTCTTCAATCTACATCATTTCCAACAAAGGGACTATAACTTTGACCTATGAGAGGAGTTGGAACATATCAACAAAGGAATATTTAGGTAAATCATATGGTACCACAATGTGCTCAATGACTTTCTCCCTCTACTATTCATATTTTCCCTCTTTATTTTTATCTCCTTTCTTTTTTGGCTCAATTGTCTACTTTTGAGCCTTTGATTTCATAGTAGGTGATAAAATTTCTCCATCAACCTTTGTGGTTTAAATTTTCTTAACCAAAGTTTTACCCCTCTTATTCTCCTTGGCTTTAGCTTCATCCATTTTACTTTCAATATTTGATTCTTTATTGTTTGCATTCTTCTAGATGAATATGCTACCTACACTACCCTGATCTTCGTTCACAATCCTATTTCTTAAATGGTAATTTTTTCTTACTTGTGTATCCAAAGCAACTATTATCCTCTCAATCTCTTGATTTAGAGGTCTTCTTAAACTAACATTTGTTTCATCTGTTTCAAAAGTATACACATTATGATCACTTCCACCATCTGCATATGAAAAAACTTGTTGATGATATACTTTAACTCTCTATATCATGGTAATGAGAAGGATCATAACTACCAGATGCACTTTTTTCACCTTCCACCAATTGTGTAATTGCACAATGGTGAGGGGAATGAGGTAATTGATAGAAAACACAACAAGGAGTCTCATAAGTGAAATTAGCAGAATGCTTTTGTAGAGGATTGGGTGGAACCTACCCTTGTGTGTTTTCTGATTGTTGTGAATCAGATTTCTATTTTTCCAATTAGTATTATAAGGGTGATCTTGGAGTCTTCAAGGCATCTCATTTTTCTAGAAATGTGGCTTCTCATTTCCAAGTCCCTTTTCATTTCTTGCAACATTGTATTTTATATCCTTCAAGGTACTGATAACCTTGTCCTATTTGTCATCAAAAGTAGAAGCCTCTTCCTATTTATCCTTAGGGTTCTTTAGAATTTGAACATCCTCTCTTCTTCCCACTTTCCTCTAAGCCCTTCTATTACTTTATATGTGCAATGTAATTTTAAAAGAATCCCTCAAACTTTGAGGGTATTTATCTCTTAGGTGATAACTCATTTTTAAATGAAATGTATTGCAATGAGTAACAAGGCATCTTTGATCATTTGGACTCAAATGGGGTGGGAATTTATTAATGGCCTTTTGGAATCTAATTTTAAACTCCGACACCATTTCATTCTATGATTTAGTGATATTGTAAAACTCATTGAGCATAGACCTAGGGTCATTCTTGTCACCATATTATTCTCTAAAAACCCTTTTAAACTCTTCCCATGATCCAATGCTAGCCTCTAGTAGGTTTTTTTACCAATCCCTTGCATCTTCAATTAGTGATTGCATAAATAATTTCATCACCACATATTCATACTCAAGCTTATAATCATCAAGTAGATTCAAGAAATTCCTTAAATGATCCTCACCAAATAGTGCATTATCTTTAGTTAATTTACTTAACACAACCCTAATATCATTGTCAATGGGATTTGGGCAACTGGGTATCCCATCATAACACAATTGTCTATATCTCTCCAAATGTAATGGCCACCAATGAAATTGGTTCTCTTTATTTTAAATGTGCCTATATTCTCCACATACTCCTACTTTTTGGTTCACATTCCTATCACCAAACTGGTTGTAGGTACCCTAATTTTTGTTTGTATTTAGAGGTTGGGAGGTACGGATGGATTAACCTATATGAGATGAAGTATTGATCTCAATTGTATGTGTATGATATGATGAGGAATATGGTGGATCTTGTGAACTAGATGCTATGGAATTTCTCACAAGGCATGAATATTTCAAGAAATCAATTTTCTTCTACTTTTTAGTATTAGCTGCCAAGATTTGCATTCTTTCCAACTTCTTCCTTAGCTCCTCATTTTCCTTTCTACATTTTAACTCCATTGTCTCTAACTTGTCAGCTACAAGATCCTTTTGAGATGAGACAATTTCATTAATAACTAAATTATTCATAGGTTGCTTCCCTTTATCAACAAGTTGGGTCAAGACACTTGATGTAGTATGTGGAGCAACAATACTTGTAACTATGGAACTAGTCCAAGTAGTGGTATTATTATTCTTTATGGGATCATGTTGATTCTTCTTGTCAAGGATTTAAAAAACAATAGGGCCTGTGGTAGCAATGGGAATTAGCTCATGTTCTTCATAGTTCATGAGTTTCTTCTTCTCCACTCTTCTCAGCATATCTCTCTCATACATAAAATTTCTAATATTCTCCTCCTCCTAATTCTTCTTCCTTATATCACTCTATATTCAAGCTTCCTCTTGTAGCACATTAATTTCACCAAGAACCTTATCAAGATTTAGGAGGGTAATATAAGAATCTGAGTTATGTACCAAATCTATAAGGTCAGCATTGTTAGTGGACCCAATTAGCAGATCAGGTGGCAAAGGATAATAACCATTTGAAGTGGGAGGGAAAATACTACCAACAATAGGATTTGTAGAAGAAACATTACAATGAAGAATTCTACTCCTACTTCTTCCTTTCCTAGGCCTAGATTTTTGTATACTCATAACTAATTTGTTTGTTACATCTTCTTCATCCTCATAATCTAGTCCTAAATTTTTTTTCTATCTCTCATGACTGCTATGATTTCTAAATAAAGAATGAGCAATCTTAGAAATAGGATGTGGGGTAGACTTACTTATATTAGCATCCTTTTGTTTCCATGATTGTTTGGGAGTCTTATAAAGTTCACCCTCCAACTTTTCATCAAGGTGCTTCTTCATGTGAGCTTTATTCTTCCTCATTTCTTCTTTGAAAATTCTTCTCTTCTATTATTCTCAAATTATTGTAGTGAATTCAATGCATTAGCATAGAGACTTAGAGTCACCACCCAAATTAATGGGAGTAGTGAAAATATTTATGATTCTCAAATAGATTTGAAAGAATTTATAAGAACAAAGACTCCTAAGATAGACCTTTAACAATAAAATGAAAGCTTGACAAAGGAACACAAATACTTCTTGGATATCTAGCTAACTGACTTCAATTTGACAAATGGTGAGACAAATTAATGAATTATCTCATGGATCAACACATATTTGAAAAATATATGAATTTGATATTAAAGCTTGATCTCAAACTAGAGACTTTTGAGAAGTTATCCCTAACAGAGTTGCCAATCTATTGGTGTTTTTTAAATACCAAATGGATCTCACAAATAGCCTATGGAATTGCCATCTTCCAATGGTTAGCTAATTAGAGGGATTGGCCAACAAATGAGTGAAATATGTAAAGAAATTTCCTCCTACACTTTGGGATCTTTAATACTCAAGAGAGTGATCCCATATAATGTAATAAATGTTACATTGGTGGTTGCAAACGCACCAAAAGATTAACTTGTTAATGCCTGATACAATTGCCCGATTTATACAAGATCCACAAGAGGTGGTTAAGCCATGTCATGAACCTAAGTTTCACGCTTCATAGAGAAGAACAAGGGACACATAATCTTGTAACAATCCCCCCAACACAAGCGAGGGGTCTGAACCTATGACCTCAACTCTAATACCAATTTTTACATTGGTGGTTGTCATTGCACCAAAACATTGACCTATTAATACCCGATACAACCGCCAGATTTATACACAATACACATGAAGCAGTTAAGCCATGTTACAAACCCAAGCATCACACTACACAAAGAAGACTAATGGACACACTATCTTGCAACACTTAAGAACCTTTGTGCTAATTAACCTTGTGCATTATAAATAATAGATAAGATCTACACACAATTGCTTGACAATTCAATGAATGCAAAGATCTTGAAAATTCTTTGCAGATTAATCATTTCATAAGTAGTAGAGCATGGTAAATTTTAACTTGACATACATTTAAATAAAAATGAAAGATTCATTGATTTTTAATGTAATGTTTGTGAATGATCATGGATATGCAGTGTAAATATAGATCCTAGATCAATGCCTTAACCTAGGGTATGGAGTCCAATTTAACACAAATTGTAATAAACATCTTAAAACCTAGTATCACAGAGATTTTTAAAAAATGCATTACAATATTATATTCAAATATTCAAAACCAAACATCATTATCATATCCTCATACTCAAATTACATAAACCTACGATTCTATCAAAGTAATTTAACCAATTCCTTGAATTATAAGAAAGATAAAATCACACATTCATTGGAAGACAATGAAGATTGTTGAAAATAAATTTGATTATTTTCATTTATAATTCATATAAAGAATACATGAGGAGAGAAATAGCTTTGGAATTATGCCATTCTCATATTCAAATACTAGCATTGTCGTACAAAATTAAATTTATAGAAATAAAGATTGAAAAATATTAGATATAGACTCGTCTTCTATTCTCTATTATATCTATTACAAAATTTATTTAGGAGATCAATCAACAACCTCATCAAATATCCCTGAATTCCATCTTATAAAAACAAGGGAGAAAAAACAAGATTCAATCCAATTGACACTTGTCACATTTCCATTTGAAAATAACAATACATTCCAAAAAATAGTTATATTTGCAAAACATGGGGGGAAATATCCATATGGGACAAAAACTATTTCCATTCATTGGTGAAGATATTCCTACTTTCCAAAAGTAACTTTTTCTAAAGAAGATATTTTTTCCATGATCAAAACACTCCTTCTACATGCTTCCATAATTGTAGGATGTAAAGCATGAAAACAAGAAAAGAGAAAAGAACAAGGCAATTCCATGTCAGCATCATGTGTCATCAAATTTCAAACCTGGAGAAGATAAATTTATCAATACTTTATTAAAGGCTCAATCTATAAATTTTCCAAGCCATGTATTGTACTCCTCAGCGGGCTACTCAATGTCTTGTAATCTCTACACTTTGGAATTATGAAAATTATACCTAACATCAATTAATATCCTGGACTCTTTAACAAACACATCCATATTCACCTCAATCCTGGTCATGTCATCAATAGCATTGTTCAACATTGTATAATCATTTGGGTTAATATCTTCCTTGAAGTAAGGAAGCAAGTTTCCCACCTCTTCATTCCATGTAAAGAAATCCTTTTTCTCCCCTTCATCATTCAAAATCTTAGGCACTCCTCCTTCCATTTCTCTAAATATCTTTATTTTACCCTAGAGTTGCACACCTAACTTGCCATGGAAAGCTAAAATTTCCCCTAGTAGATCAATTGCCTTTATCAACTTTGGAATATATGTGGGAGTCTCAAGATCATCCTTTATGTTTGGTACCATTTCCTTGAGAGCACCAAACCTTGTACTCCACTTTCTCTAATCATTTTTGAAAGCACATTATACTTGATTATACCTTTGGTGAGCTTCATGAATACTTTTATACACATTCCAAACATTATCTAACCTATACACAAGTCAAGAAACCTTATGCCCCAAAACATCATCAATTATATCTACTACAACTTTCGAGTTTTTTTCCTTTCCCTTCTTTACATTGTCATTTTCTTCACAGAATTCTTCTTTCAAGCTCTTAATTCTTAAAGATAAGGTTTCTCTATCATGTGATGACAATTCAAAAGTATGAGTTGAAGATGGAATAGTCATTTATGCTGGATTCACCTAGGAAACAGTAGTTTTCACCTTATTATATTGATCTAAGATCCTATTGAACTTATCCAACAATTTATCATCTCTTTGAAGATCCAGTAGTATCTACACTCAACATTGGTGCATTTACTGCCAATTTTGCAACCTATGTAGGAGTAATTTCTATAGCTCTTTTAATCATGATAATACCTATGATTTCCTCAATATATCTTATGACTTCTAGCTTTCCCATATTTGGTGCATCGACTAAATTGCTAAAGTATATAACTTGGGTCTAAATATAGAGCCAAATACTTTGTTATCATAATGATCCTAAAAAATGGAAGCCCCTAGATAATTCCTTATGGAATCTATGGAAATTGTTGAAGTGAGGTCCCATCCAAGAAACAATAGAATACCACTATCTTTCACCAACTTCTAGTCATCCATAGGAGTAAATTTAGCAATCTCATTCATTATATTTTCTTCCTTTTCTCAACCTCCTCTTGCAATGAGTAGTCTACTTGTGCCTTAGCAATTTCAATCTTGTCTTTGATGTCTTGGATTTTGATTTGAATGATAAATTCTTTGAATTCCTTGGTTTTAATAAAATAATCACCACTCATGAATTCCCTACATGTCTTTACCCTTATATCATCATTGACTTCCTCATCATGCTTCCATTGCAAAATTCTATCATTTGGGATAAAAGGATCAAAAGAATCATTTTTTACAAGGGAGGGGAATCTTTGCTCCACCTCTTGCTTAGTAGGAATATGTCTACTAATTTTATTTGCATTTCATATCAACCAGGGGATTAACCACTAGTTCTTTACCTATCTCCAATGGTTTCCTTTAAGTTTCATGAGTTGTTGATTGAGTCAGATGGCTCCTCGATTTTGCATCATGTTGCTCCTTGGAAATATTAGCCTTTTCTTCAGCCTCTTTAATTTTATCAATGAAATTTCCATCCTTATGTGCATCCAATAGTGTCATAGGCTTCTCATAAGGATATTTAATCTCTACATAAGTGTTGATATAGAAAGGATTCCTTTTCACTATTTTCTCTTAAGTGCCACATATCATCATCCACTCCTTTCTCATTGCAACAAAAACATCCGAGGGAAAAGTTCTAATGACATCCTCCATGTAGAGAAAGTGATGGTCAAAACCAAAAATTCCTCTAGCCTCCCTTTCCTTATCAACAAATTCCTCCAGATCACAATTTCTTACAACATCCATTTTCATTCTCAAATTATTCAACATTGTGCCAAATTTATCATAACCCTCCTTTGATGTAATAATAAAATAAGAAAAGACAAACTATGGGGATATGAGAGAACCCTTCCTAGCATCCCTGACGTGCTCTTTGTCCATGGAATCTAATTTCCACATTATCTCCATGAATGTTAATCAATCAGAAACATAAACATGAAAACAATGGGGTTGCACCTTGGCCCCATAAACTTTGAGTACAGTATAATGGGAATGCAGGTATCAATCACCCCAATTATGGTCATGATTTTTACCCTCCCTAAAATCCAATGGCCTTAATATTTCCTTAATGCTTCTTAAAATATTATACATAGGTTTCAAACCTAAACTCTCCTAAACACCAAACTTGAAACCATTGTAGAATGCATCATAATTAGACTCTAGACAATTTTGATCCTAGATATGGGTCCAAATTTGAATAGGTATATATATATCTTTCTCATCTTTCTCTCTTAACCTCGTGAAATTTCTACATATCTTTCAACCCATCCACAAGAGCATATGCATCAACAAAGAATAATTTCTAAAACCTAAGGGAGGTCTTGCATCTTTCAATTCCACTAATTCCTTATGGATTTCTTCTACAATGTAGGTCACAAAATCAAAACCCTAGTTTGAGTGTAGGTTTTGAATGTCCATGGCCATAACCATCATAGGAACATTCATCTTTACATCATATTTTCTCCCAAGGACCTGACACAAACTATAGTTAGCATTCTTGAAATAGCCCTTGAACTCATCACAATCAAATGGTTCCATATCCCTCAATGAGAACCATACATCCCTTTTATTATGATCCCTCTTCTTTTTCCTTGGTAGCAAGTGTCTTCAATATCCATACTTATCCTTCTCATATTCTTGATACAATACATAAAAATTTATTGTGACAGTTGAAGAAGGATTTAAATTGAATATCTCCACTATCTAACTCTTGTAAATATCTAACAATGGGGTTCCATTTATGCTCTTGATAACCTTGTCTTACTACTCATAGCATTTAGCTATTTTATACATCATATCAACCTCCATAAATACATTGGGAACTATAAGCTTCCCAATTTCACTACTCCATAAGTGACATGTTGGACACTTTTCCAATCTTCCATTGAAAGAATACAGGAAGAGCTCCCATCCACTCTATGGTAATACCACTTCTCTAATTCCTCTCACCAAATCTTATAGTCGGTATTTTAGAACACCCTCTCTTGTATCTCTTTTTCCAACTAGTTTTACAACAGTAATTGTTTCTTGTGGGTTACCCTCCATGAAATGGGTAAAATTCCTCTTGACTTGTTTTTCTTCTCTGATGCCTCAAAGACCTCTGTCTTTTGTATTTCAGTCTTAACCTTTATATTTCTAGGTTTAGCCTTTGGATTAGACTACTCACCAGCTTGAATCATCTTGAAGAGGCTATCAAAGAGCTAGGGTTTTATCAATTTGAAACTAGGAACTAGGGTTTTTCTTCATAAGGTTCAATTAAAAATTATGCAACTAATCCTATTGGTATCTCCTCCAAAATAGACTATGGCCTATAATTCACATTTTATAATTTAGAGCAATTTTTTTAAAAATCCCTAGGTTACAATTCCCTTTTCCAATACTAGTTTTTCTTATAAATTCTATCTCATACTAGAAAATTCACATAGAGAAGTAGGAAATTTGACTTACCCAAGAACCATAGCTTTTTCTCTCTGAATTCACTTGTTTGAAGTTTCCTATTTTGTGCTCTCCTTTAAATTCTTCGCAAAGATGATACAAAAATGAATTATTCAACTCCTTATGATCTTCAAAAAAGAGAAGATATGCCATTAATGGAAAGAGATGACTCACGTGAGAAAAATGGAGTGCTTTGATGCTTAGTCGTTCATGTTTAAATTTCCACCATTGATCATTTTAGTTTAAAACATGATAAATGATGATCCATGCTCATCATGCATCTCCATTTTATTTTTAGTACCCTGCCATGAATCTATGATGTGAAAATTTGGTGTGATGCACTAAGATGTCACCATGTAGCTTCTTTAAAACTTACCACCAACTCGATTAGTGAAGCCATCACACATTGCACATTAGTTCTGGATTGAAGAAATAAAACTGTAATGTGAAGAGTCTTCCTATTGGAAAGAGACACTGCTACTATCATTTGGTGTTGTCATTGATGGAAACCCTAATCAATGATCATATACACACATCATCATTCAATCACATCGACAAACAGATTGAAGATTCACAAAGAAGAATAGGGCATCCAATAGTTTAGTACTCATCGATTTGTATGATGATTTTTTGTTATTGTTTTGTGTTGAGCATCTCAGGAAATGTTTTTTGGTATAACTAGAGGAACTAGAGGAAGGTGTCAAGTTGCATGTGAAGGTGAAAGGGGTGGTTTATAGGAGTATAAAAGTAGATATGGGTATTTTAAATGTATCTTTGATAATGATAACTCATCACAATATATTGGAAGAGAATACCAAACTGGAGATGGGTATTTTAGATCAAATATTGAATCCAAAACTCTAGATCCAGAGGTGAATATTGTCATTCCCACTCATAAACACTTAGTTAAATGAACATAAACATAGTGCAAATATTTTTGAAATAAAAAATTTACTATATCTTTGTCATAGTATACATGGTAGCACATATGTAACATGCCCATTGTTCTACACATTAACTATCCTATGTTTTAACCTCAAGTAAATAATTCTAAGCATCTAACCATTATGAGAAATAAAAATTTTCCTTTCATTTACAAAGATAGCATATACATTTGAAATAAACATATTTCCAAACTTTCCCCATTGCATTATATCAAAGTATTATAACTTTCCAATATATTTATTTCATAGTAAATAATTCATGGTAACATTTCTCTTTTACAATATTTCCATAGACATGGATACAAAAATAAAAACAAGGCTCTATTGAGCTTACTAACAATAGATGTATGAACAGTCTAGGTATCCTCCATCAAATCTTGGTTGCCAACTAATGAGGAGAAGCATCACTTAAGTGATTTTCCATCAACCTTGGACTAACTATGGTCCATCGTACATCTACTAAACTAGTAGATGGCCCTAGCCTTCAATGAAGAGATTAGTTTGGTAACCTCATAATAACATTGACCTGCCCTGCTTTTGGTGGTGTGTCCTAAAAATTTCTAGATATGTCATACAATGGCTAGAACCAACTCATATTAAAGTCCCTATCTAGTACATAAATTTAGATCATAGTGAATTGATAGTGTAAAAAGTGGCAACTTACGTGCTACTTTTCCAAAGTACTCATCACCTAAAATTATGGAGTGGATGTCACATGCTCACCCACCTGCCTAGCTCGATTTTTATTGACCATTCATAACCTATGCATAGGATATCCCCTTATGACATGGAGTAACCTTAACCCCAAGAATAACCTATAACCTCTATGTTATCTAACACACATCTACTAGGTAAATCATAGTAACTCAAAGACTGAACTTGGTTAAGCATTATCTATATAATCTCTATCCATGATATAGTATTTAATCTCACTATATCTACCCATTCATTAATATGGAATATGTACAAACACTTCAAGAAATATAGATCCTTATAGTAAGTACATCAAGCATAATTTAACTTTCACATAATAATAGAATAACCTTTCCCTAATAAGAAATTGAACTAATTTCCCAAACAAGAAAAACAATGTCACACAATCCTTTCAAATACATAAAAAATATAAAAGAGTAGAAATCAACATCCTTGTTTATGAAATGCTTCCAATTGGTCTAATTGGTTTCCCAACACAACCCTCTCAAATCAATAGGAAATTACCAATTATCCTTCTCCCTCTTCACCAAAATATCACTCTCAAAATCCTCTCACAACTCTCAAAATCTCTCACGACTCAGAAAATTAGAAAATAATAACTCGGAAAATAACAACAAGAATGCAGATATGCATCCCTATTGAGGTATAAAGAACCTTTATTTATAGAAAAAGTTGAGAAAATGTAGGCAAAACAAGGTATCAAATATGACACTTCTCAATTCAAAAGGTTTGACTCAACAAGAATAAGAAAATGTGGTAGCTAAGATTGTTGTGTTGGAAATATGGAGCCTTGCAACATGAGAATGAAGTGTATATAGATTGTTTTGGTTGTTCCTATGTTTTCATTGATGTGAACATGGTGAGAACTTTACAGGAAGCTTACTTAGTCTACCAAAAGCTATTCTCCACTGGAAGTGTTCTTTACTGATAAACCAGTGCATTGGTTTTTGAGTCCAAAATTCACCATAAGAAAAGATATGACTCTAATATATTAACCGTGTTATTATGTCTCATTCAAACATCTATATCCCCAAGATCTTGAGAAGTTTTTTCTTGTGAGAAATTTTTTATCATTGAAAAATTTTAGCTCTGTACTCTATAGTTGTTTCTCTACTCAACATATTGGTGTGGGAGACTCCACATTTTATAAGGAAGAACATTCTATTGATGTGGTTCTAATGGTAGTCTCTTTGATGTTAGTATGATGAGAAATTAAGGTAATATTGGATTTGGAAGGTGTTTTGTTTTGAGAAGTATAGGGTGGTTTGGAGCTTTTTTGTTTAGGTCCTAACCTTGGTTGACCTAACATATGTCATGCATCAAGAAGATAAAATATACCTTGAGGATGTATTCTATAGATCTTCACCGACTTGATGTGATGCACTACATGGAGAAATTTTTTTTATATATCATATGGTGTCGAAAAGAGTGTTTTTTATTATTTTGTCTTCATATAATTAGTCTAAACTAATTGATGAATAAGATATAATTTCATATATATGTAAGACTCTTTGAAGGAGATGTGTGTAAAGGTGTGTGGAGTGAACATGTGAAAGTGTGAGCATGGGAAGTAGAAAGAAGAGAGATATGATGAAGTGTGAAGGGTATTGAGGAATGTTTGGATATGCAAGCCTAAATGATTTATTAGTTGAGGATCAAAATAGAATTGTTGAGAAACTACTATGAGAAGTAGTACTTCACCTTTAGAGCTTCATTGGAACTAAACCCTGCACATGGAAGGTGTATTCTATCATTTCATACTTTTGGTAGTGAGCCATAATTTTTGTATCTTAGTAGTTATCCATCTTTTTTATTTAGGTTGTGATCCTTTCAAGGACAGTGAGTCTTGGCATTGAGCCTTGTACTATCTTGCATCTAGATATAATATATTGTGAGCTAATCCTCACTATGGTTTTTCCCATTTTGGGTTTTCCATGTAAAAATCTTGTTGATTCAGTCAGAATTGTGATAATGTTTAAATGGATTTTATGTAAATGGTTTGATGGAATATTGATTCAACCCCCCTCTCAGTATTCTAGATATCCAACAATTGGTATCAAATCTTGGTTCCTCTAAAGGAGCCTAAAGGCTTGAGGAAGGTCTCAAAATTTTAATATAATAAAAAATTTCCTCTGAAAGTGATCTCTACTAGATGTTCAGAAGAAATGGAAGATCTGAAGAATAAGCTAAAGGAAGTGAATGGATGTATCAAGAGTCCTAGGAGAAGATATGAGGAAGCATGTGATCAGTTAAAATGAGGACATTATGATATCACCAAACTACTACAACAATTGGAAGAAATGAAAATAATTGAAGTCTATCAGCAAGTTGAAATTCAAGAGAAGAAATGGAAATATTGAGATTAGTTCTAGAAAAGTTGAAAATATTTAAGGATAAATTCAATACAAGCTCTATAATTCTTGATGAGTTGATTATTTCTCAGAGACTGACAATGGATAAAAGTGGTTTAGGGGAAGATCAGGGTTAAAAAATGAAGCAACCTCGTGACAAGAAGGCTCAATGAAAAAAAGCAAAAATCAAGGACTTAAGAAGCAATACTGGAAGGAATCCCATCAAACAACCTAATTCTTGAAGGTAGTTTTCTTTCAATGGTGTCTATCATTCCTCCAATAAATTTGGTCATATGGAAAAGAACTACAAAAATAGAATGAATGATACTTTTTCATTCTCTGAAAAATGTTTTAAGTGCAAGAAGTTTGGACACAAGGCTAATCAGTGTGAATATAGATTGAATAATAGAAAGTATGGAAGGAAGAATGTTGTTTGATGTGATTGCATTAATCTAGAACAATTTACTAGTAACTAGAGAAGGAGAAAATATATCTATCTGGAAAAGAAGCATGAAATAATCATAGACCCGGAAGAAGTAAGAATGGAAATGAAAAGAATCTAGAGAAAGAAAGTAGAATTCAAGAAAGTTAAATCAAAATCATCTATTTTATCTATGTCATCTTTTGGTGCAGATAAACCTGTCAAATTTTGAGTCAGGCAATGTTTAAAGGGGAGCGATTATTATAAAATTTAATAAACCCCTCATCGATACTTGTTGTCACATCATGATAGAATTATATTTAGTGCAGTAACAAATTCAGAAGGAATTTTTTAGTTGCATGTGTGAAGAATGAAGTTTGTAGATTTTGAAAGGATGGAAGTGCACATGAATTTTGAGGTGATCTACCTATAGTTTGAATCATTTATTGCAAAAGCATTCATAATGAAATAAATAAATTCATATGTATCGAGTAAATTGTATTCGATAGAAGGAATTTGTAAATTCAAAGAATCATGTAGAGTAAGTTTGGAGAAACCCAAGCTATTCATAATTTCAAGATTTTAAGGAAGAAGAAATCAAAGTGGGTTCAAAGTGTACTATGAAAGCTAGACATCTATCCCTATTATTTGTTGGCAATCACAGAGGTATCTCACTTGTACAATATTTCAATTTTATGCAATAGATAATTCAAAGGTTGTGAATATTTTAGATAAATCACAAGTTAAATTGAGGAAATATTTGAGAAATATGTCAGAGGAATCTGTTGGTGCATTCTCTTGTATTTCCCTCTAAAGATATCTATGCATACATCTATAGTAAGATTAAGGAATTTTCACCAATTCAGTTAGGTATCCTTTTGAAGAGTAAATTGGAGACACATTATGATGCATACAAAATATTAGTTGAGAGAAAGCTGGATGTATGGCAGAAAGCCCCTCTAATTGAATTCAACAAGAAATACATTCAAATAATTTTGAGAAGAATTCATGATGAATCAATATGGATTACTAAAGCACACTTTATTACCAAAGAAGCAATCATAGATGTAACTAGTTTGAGTTCCTCCAAACTAGTTCCCAAACAAAAGTTTGTGAATCAAAAAAAGATAATTGAGATGACTTGTGTGACCATCGAAGGAAAATAACTTTTTTTGAGAACAATTGAAAATCTAGTCATTAGGTGTGCTGCAATGGTTATTGGTCACAAAAAAGTTTTCCCAAGAAATGACCTCATAGTCTCTACTATTGTTGTTTGCACTACTATTGATATGATTAGGAGAGGTATGGATTTTGACTTATGTGAGCTACTACGAATACATCTTTCAAAGAACATGAAGGAAATCAAGAAGAGCAAGAAAAATACATTCTAGTATGGAAATTTGATTGACTTCTTATTGTTTTACTTCATGAAAGAGTTACTAGTAATATGAAGAATAGAACAGACATATGCATAACCTATTTTGTAATGCCCCGCCACACAAACCCCAAAGGAAAAAATGAAAAACTGTCAACAAAGGCAAAATTTTATTTTATTTTTAAAGTAAAATTAATACGGAAAGTAAAGTAACATAAAACACTAATAAAGAATATTGTGCATACACATCATCTATCTATTCCTTTGGGGTAACATGACTGCATTACTTGTGAATCTTCCTAATGTGACTCAATCCCATTATTGATGCTTGACTAAACACAACTATTCATTTTAAACCATTCTAAAGAATAATTAAGCAACGTACAAACTTCTATAACATTACATAACCATACATCTATGATCACATGTAAATTCCAAATATACAACCATTACATTCATTATATGAGTATACATTGTTTCAAATATTATATTAATTAAAAATATTTCCTCAAATACAACACCAAATAAGTGCATTAGATACGAACCAAAGATTACATACACCAATCCCATACATGGGGTAGATCAAAACAAGTTACATCAAACCTCCCTTATAACAAGAAGAAGGATTCAACAATTAAATATTGTGATACAACTAAAAGAATGTAATACATAGCATCAATATTATCTCCAACTCTAGTAAACTCAAGAACCATTGCAACCGGTACAAATCCTTGCATCATGAACTTTGACTGGGAACCCATTGGAGTGCATAGCATGTTCCATGCAACCGTGTGGACCCTAAGGCCTAGCCCCCGTGCGAGGAGATGACAAAAATGGCCCACAACATAAAAATAGTCAAGCAAAAATGGCTAACAATATTCTACAACAAAAGCAAAAACAACCACCAAGAATGATTGCTTCTAGAGGCACACAAAGGCAATGAAACACAACATGAATACTATAGGAAGAGTGTCATCACATGGCCCTAGTATGGGTTATCTAAGCTACCTCTCAATAGGTGTCACCCCCTATCTATGGATATCCTAGCTGCCTCTCACTAGGCACCAGCCCCATAGGGTGATACATGCAGAACCACTTACCTTTTGTGAGGACAAGGTAGTGATCATGCTGATGAGACCTTCTCAGCCCGTCCTTAGCCTATGAAAGAATGATAGGCATGGGAGAGGCATCTTACTTATCTTGTTTAATGTGAACCTACCCGAACCCACTAGTTAATTAATTAGGTTATCACTTATTAAGAGAACTCTTCCATAGGTTATCTAGGATGCCCCTTTGTGCACTGACCCCCATGAAGAGCCACTCTCCCTACTAGGATTGAAACAAACCACATAACATCTAGGGTGTATCCACTAGCACAAACCACCAAACTCACAAAACCAAGTACATACACAAGGCATGAGTCTTCTCGCACAAAGACCACATCATAAAGCATAACACCGGTGCAAGGCTAAAACCCTAATAACCCAAAACAAGTAACATCTCACCCATTTCAACAACATTGATGACCATTTCAAAATAAAGAACAAGATTATAAAAATCATTTTATGGTTACGTCCCTTAGCCTTTGGAAGTCTACTAACTGACTTGCACAAGGACTCCCATCTTAGCATTAAATTCAATCATCGTTTCCCCAAAATAATCACAATACATGAACTCATAATACCCACTTTTATAAGGCACATTATCACTACGAGTATGAAGTAAAATAAAAACATCATTTAAAGAAATCCTCAAATTCATTTATTTAATTTAATTCTATAACTATCCAATTTCATAATTTATCTTCCTTTCTACTATTAATATTTCTAAAATTTCATATCTAATATAGTCATTTACCCATAGGAAACATATTTTCTTTGACATTTAAATACACACAATTGTTCTACACATCTAAATAAAACCATATATATATAATGTACATATATTATACATATATAGATATATACTTATATCTAGCATTTGAATTCAATATTAATTCACACTCATAATGGCTGCTTGTAGCCATCAGTTATATTTTTGAAACGAAAAAAAAACTTTATCAACTAAACAAAATTTAAATATACAAGATCCATATATACATACATATATATATATATTTCCAGCTATAGGTAAATCACATGGAGTAGATCAAGGAAAATAAGAAACACATAAAGAGGATAAGGGGTGCGACCTGGAAAAGATGTGCAACAATAGAAAGAAACAATACAAAAACCAGAAGGGAGGAGGATAGAGCTCCATGAAAGGTGGAAAAAAAACAATAACTAGATCCTTAGTATTCATACACGCTCTGACAAAATAGAACCATGGCTTTCTTTTTTAAAAATTTAGGTTAGACAAAGGGGTCTAATGCCAATCCACATTTGTAAGGTGTTATATTTTCTCAAGATTGGTGGATGCATGGTAGCCTCCTCAAAAAATCTAAAGGTAAATGCACAGTAGCAATGGGTCTACAGTGTGGTAGGAAACTTAAGGTTTGGTAAAATTTTCAATCCAAAAAGAAGAATACATGCTTATTTCTCTAGGCACATAGCATCATAGGTAAGTGGGATGAATTCTATAAATGAAAGTGGTTCCTCTTATTGATCATTGGAAGGTTTAATAGTGCAACAATATAGGTACAATCCAATTTTTTAAAAATAAACTATTGCCTCTTCTAAATACAAACAAGTGGTAGAAGAAAATGTTTAGCAATGATAACCTTGTCTATAATACGCATCTAGAAAACTTCCACCATGTATAAAAAAACTCGAATCACCTACAATTGAATGATGCTCACCACGGGTATATAAATTTGTACCATTAAAGTTCCAAAAGGAAGTTACCCTAATGAAATCGGCCTTTAGTGAGGAGTAAAGTTGCATGGAAATAAAATAAAAATATGCAACAAATCTTACTAAATGTCAAAATGGTCATAAGAATGAGCAAACAAGAAGGTGTGAAGATGGCATATTGCACAATAAGGTTTGGTGATACGACTTGAGAAAATTTTGAGCGATGCATTTGGCAGATCAAATTCTATGCAATATCCAAGGATAATGATGCTTAAGAACTTCTGAAGGAAATACAATTTTTAGAAATCACCAATAATCTAGTATCAATTTCAACAAGCAGCAAAGAGAGAAAACAATTATATTAAATGAAGAAACTAACAAAGAGAAAATAATGAATCCAACTTGGTTTCCTTCACTTCGAAACGGAAGAGAAAATGTCGAGGACAAAATCTAACTCAACAATAACCTCTTCCCACAAGCTTCAGTCAATCCTTCAGAAAATCCATTCTCTCCAGAAACCCCAAAACAATAAAAAACATGTATTTTTTTTAACAAAATAATGTTGCAGACCTAAAAACATTTGTTCGAAAAAAAAAATCCACAGATAAACTTTTTCCCAAATTTGATCCATATTAAAACAAAGATAGAGATATTTTTTGATTTTTTGAAAACAAAATCAAACAATAATCTCATAATAAGACAAGTTTTGAATTCAAAATTTAGTTTGGAGTCATGCATGTGCACTCACTCCACTTTTTGCATTTTAAAACTTCCTTTCACAAACAGTTTGAAAGTCTATCCTAATTAATTATTCTATTTTAAAATTATATATATTCTTTTCAAGTTTAATTTATTTTCTCACCATAATAATAATATTTATCTTTATTTATTTTTAATTATTAAAACATTTAGTCACATCATTTAATTTAATAATTAGTAATCAAAAACCACATAGTGCATTTTCATAAACACAATTTATTTAAGTATTATTTTAATTCTAAATCAGTTTAAATTACCTTATAATCAATTTAATTAAATTAAATTGTTTAATCAAGGCTAGTCATAATATTAAATTTATCACATAATTTGAAAATCAAATTAAACAATATAATAATGAACACCCACGTGACATCACAACTTAAACAAATAATGATAGACACAAAACAAGATAGCTTACAAAGAATACAAACCAGATAGATGGGGTTATAAGATAGGTACTCATCTGCATCGAGGATGATGGCAAGGGTCGGGGATCTTTTTGTCAACTCCTTTTTCCACATAATTTCCATTGGGAAATTGAGGCACACTCAAACTTGATAGTGTAGGTGGATTTGATGCCTGGTACCTACAACCTGCATCAAACAAGATGTCGAGCAACATATATATATATCAAACAACGAACACACCATGAGAGGAAATCACAATGTAGTAGGGTGCTCATAAATGAGTGATGCTACACCATCCCTCTCACCAAGACCTCAAACAATAACCACATCACTAAGTAAAAATAATTATATCATAAACAACATTGTATATCAATCACTAACTAGATGCACAACAAGCATAGTCATAAGCCACATGATGCACATAGTCAAACTAATCCAAACACACAACTAACTCCATATATCCAACTTAACATAAACATCACTCTATAATGTCATGATCATCAAAATTAGATAAAATGTCATCAAAACCAATCTAGAATGGTGAAAAAATAATCTATAGGGTCTCAAAGTGCATAACATAATATAATAAGTATTAGTATAACAAAAGAAAATAGGAGAGGAACTGCATCCTCCCCCTAGAACCAGGCTTACTCCTGTAAGCCTACAAACAAATAAGGAAAAGACTCCTGAATCTGGGATGCATCCTCCCATGTAGCCAAATTCTCACCATTGGGATCCCATTGGACCCTCACCTACTCAATGTCTCTACCCCTGAGAGAGAGTCTATTGTGCTAAATAATGGCCACAAGTTCTAGTGCTAGCTATCTATCCTCTACCTATAATGCATTCCAATCGATAACATGAGATATGTTAGGATAATAAGGTCTAAGTACAAAAACATGGAATACATCATGTATGCATGATAAAATGGGTGGAAAAGCAAGACGATAAGAAATGAGAACAATACTCTACAAAACCTCAAAAAACACCACAAAGTGAGGTGTGAGCTTAGAGCCTTTCCTATAATGGATTGGACTCTTTCAAGACCACACTCATAAGAACATGCGATCACCGACTGAGAACTAACAGTCGACCCTATGTGCATTTGCATATTTATTTTGTATGTCCTACATTGCCACCAAGTGCTCTCTAATGTCAACAACTTGTTGGTCCATATCCGAAACCATCTTAGGTCCAAGAAGAACTCTGTCCTCAAGACGGTCCCAACTCAATGGAGTCCAACAAGGATGACCATACAATGTTTGGAAAGGAGGCATATCAATCGAACTATGATACCCGTTGTTGTATGTGAACTCCACTAAATTCAAGTAGTCCTCCCAATGAGATTGTTGATCCATGAAATACATACAAAGCATGTCCTCAAGAACCTAGTTAACCCTCTCGATCTTTCCATCTGCGTCCAGATGGTAGGTAGAACTGAAGTTCAACTATGTCCCCAAAGTATGCTACAAGGATGTCCATAGTGTAGAAGTGAACACCAGATCACAATCTGAAATGATTCTTCATGTAATTCCATGTAGTCTAACTATATCCTCCATGAGTATTTTAGCCACATATGAAGCATTATAAGATGACCGAATAGGAGACGAGTGCACCACCTTAGTAAATCAATCAACAATGACCATGATTTCATCATGCCGATGAGAAGATATAGGCAAACCAGCTATGAAGTCTAGCGATATGATATCCCATTTTCATTCAGGAATGAGATGAGGCTGTAAAAGACTTGCGGGATGTTAGTGTTCCACCTTAACTCTTTGAAACTCCAAACACCTCACCACAAATTCTGCAATGTCTCTCTTCATTCCAACCCAAAAATACAGTGGATGAAGGTCTACAAACATCTTCTTAATGTTGAAATGCACAAGACAATTGAGAGGGGGGTAAATTAGTTGTATCAAACATCTTTACTTTTAAACTTAGTCTTTTCACCTTAACTTCAGTCTTTTATTAAGTGTAAACCTGAAGTGCAAATAATAGAAAGAGAACACCAAAGACACCATGTTTACATGGAAAACCTAATGAGGGAAAAACCACAGTGAGGATTAACTCACAATATAGTAGTAATGCAATATTAGATACAAAGGCTCACTGCCCAAATACAAAGGCTCACTACCCAAATTAAGGGCTCACTACCTTGAGAAGGACTCACTATCCAGAAAGGAGGCTCACTACCTACAAAAAAGAAAAATATATAAATGAAGATCCACCACTAGGTTTCCACACATTCGCAACCTGATCAAAATATTGTAGATACCATCAACTCACTACTTTTAGGAATCTAACACCTTAAAGTAATGTTTCCTTAATTTTCTCTTCCACTCTCTACTTTTCACACTTCCTCACAAACTTCACTCACTTGTTCGATTCATGGATGGATGGATATGAAATTCATTACAAATTAACTTTCTTTTATACCATTTTCAACCTCAAGAACACTCTCCAAGGTTAGTTATACAATTTTATTTACAAATTCAAGCTAGGTTAGCTACTCAACATTCCCATAGTGGATAAGAATGAGAGAGGACCAATTACATATTTAATTTAGGACCCAAATAACATTTTGAAGCTCACACACACTTTCTCAAATTGATGCAAAAAACAAATGTAACATGTAAACACCAGGTCGGCTAGACCTAATGAAAACACTAATGATCTTTGAAGTACACGCATCTCTAGCAAGATAATCACATGTGGATCACTCAACACGCTTCACCAGTTATTTCGCCATCTCTAAGAAAATATTAGATACATACACAACAGTTACAACCAAGTTCATTTTCAGAGAACTCTTTACCAGTCCAACTGGACCAACCAGTAAAATGCAAGAGCTCTAGAGTAGATCTTCTGTAGTGCCAAACCACAAGAAATTTTGTCAAAGCACATAAACCATTAGAAATAGTCATCTCACAAATTCATAAGATCTGAAACCAAATATCAGAAGACTGTGGAGCCAAAAAAATTCTCCCAGTCACCAACCAAATAGTTCTAGCAAACCAGTTCACACACCGGTGAACATATCTTATACTCTTCATCAACTCAAAAGCTGAAACTCAATATATATAATTCGTTAAGGCTTATGAACACACCTATAGATCCACATAGGCATAGGATCAACACAAGAGAAATGCGGACCACAATACCAGAGCACACTCAAAACACACTTTTAATTCTTATTTCATTATTTCTCAAATTTTCTCAAAAGTAATTGGAAAATACACAAATCTATGTTGACATCAATGATAACATCAATGACAACACCACCAATCACATCCATACTTGCAACAATCTCTCCCTTTGTCATTGATGGTAACACATCATGATAAAAACCATCAAAGACAACATACATGATTTTCATAAGCGACAACCTGCCAAGCATAAAATTTTCACATGATTTTCTCTCCCATTTGACATTAATGGAAAAGGAAATTATTGACATATAAAGCTATATTCACTCCCCCTAAGGAGTACACCCACATCACATACTACAACAATGCACTTCACTACTCGCCCTGAGGAGTAAACAACAACCATTTGTCCAGAATAAAGAGTTTGTGAATCCACTGGACTAATGCACCTTCACGTGCACTTAGTTCAAAGAAGGAGGGGAAGTAACCCCCAACTTCCCTCTGAGATAGAAACTTGGAGTAAATGTTTAAAATGAAAAATGAAAGAGATGTGTGTTTTCCATTGATGATAGTTAGAGCTATTTAACTCGATTTCTGGAATTAGAGTAGACATGACTAAATAATATTCAGATTTGAACAAATTAATTTAAAAAAAGACAAATAAACAGAAAATAGCAAAGGAAGAGAAAGGATTCCCTACAAAAAATGTTATATAATGAGTAATGATTAAAAAATCAGGAATCTAACTAATATTAGAGTTACAATGATCAAATAAATTAATGATGAAAAACTGATATAAATCAGAAGAATGTTATGATGAAAAATCTGCAACGACAATTATGTTAGAAAGAAAAAAGAACATGCAGGCCAAAATGAACTGTCATGGAAAATACAGTCTCGGTGCAGGGGGCATATCTCTCAAATGAACTATTGGATCGAGCTAAGTTTAGGATATGTTTGAGATAACCTAATTATCTAGAATCTGATTGAAGAGATCTTTCTAATGTGTATAAGTTCAAAAGATATGGGCGACGGAGAGAGGTACTGTCAAAACAGAGATTAATATAGAGATATGGAGAGCAGTAAATGCCAAAACAATACAGAGATATCAATAGATATTAGAAAAATAATAATGAAGATTCAATATTTTAATGAAGTTAATCAACTTATAAATGATAATAAACTAAGAGATGCATGCAAGAGGAAGCTGAAACTACTACACTTTTTGGTTTATTGTTTTAATAGAACCTGCAAGAATGTTAGAATATGCAAGAATGATAAAAAATCCAAATGAAAACCTATAGAGATAAATGAGAATAACCTGAAGAGATTTAGAATAGAACAAATGAACTAAATGCAACCCTTGCAGTCTCTCGACAGAGGGTGTTGTTAGATCTAGATAAACAAAATTTGAAATGAAGAATGTGTTTGGCAGAGAACCGTCCAAACCCAAAAAAATTCAAAAAATATACTCTTCGGTGGCAAGCCTTCCAAAGAGGGTTAGAGAAAAAAAGTATGAAGAAGAGTATGGAAAAAAAATTAGAGCTGCAATAAATGTTATATCTATAAGATAAAACTTGAAAAATCTTGCTCCTTTGAATTTTGCCTTCCTACAAAACACTTAAACAAGGATTACTAGCTAGCTCTAATACCATGTTAGAAGAAATAAAGGAATGAAAGCAAGATAAAAACAACAATACAAGAAGTGAAGTGAAAGAAGAGCTTTACCATAAATCAAATGAGAGATAGGTGCAAGATCAACCACCTATACCAAGATAAGACTCCAAGAATCCAACAAGAGCCAAGAGATTTTTGTAAGGGGAAAAGCAAAGAAAAACCCGTTTGTGAAATATGAATGAGGCATGAAAAGCCTAAAGAGAGAGAGAATAATATGAGCAAGAAGCTCAATACAATATGATAGAACTACTATGCAAGAGGAGAGAATTGTGTGAGAGAATTGTAAAAATTAGTGTGTAGTGTGTGGAGAAATATCTCTTTAAGTAGAGATGAGTGAAGGAGTTTGCATGTAACTCCCTATGTGTAAGAGTGCCACATTCATACTTAGTGTGTACCAAGTGTGAGCATCCTCATAACGAGGAATAACCTATTTTCCTTATTAAAGGAATTACAAAAATATGAGTTGTCATCCCACTTGGACTAGAGGACAAAATTACATGTAAAGATTCCTTTAGGAATATCCTAAAATAAATAAAAGAGGAGACCTTGGTTTATCCTCAAATTAAATAAAACAACCAAGGAAATATTACTAATTCTAATAGAATATGTCTACAACTTGTTCTTTGGTAGGTACATATTGAAGTCTAACTTCATTCCTCAATACCTTCTCCCTTAAGAAGTGATACTTGATAGATATATGCTTTGTTCGATAATGCATCACTAGATTCTTTGAAATGTTTATAGCACTTTTATTGTCACAAAATATAGAGATAGGTTCATCACTTACCATACCTATTTCCATCAAAGTTTTCTTCATCCAAAGTACCTATGTACAACAAGATGTTGCAATATACTCTACTTCTAGAGTGGATAAAGAAATTCGATCCTATTTCTTTCTCAACCATGAAACTAATCTTCCTCCAAGGAAGAATGAACCACTACTAGTACAATTCGAGTCATCTATACAACCATCCCATTCTGCATCAGTGTAGGCTTTCAATGTAAAATCACTATCCTTTGGATACCATAATCCATAATCTGGAGTTTCTCTAAGATATCTAAATATTCTCTTCACACTTGTAACATGTGCTTCCTTAGGTTTTTCTTGAAATATGGCAACTAAAAATATTGCATCCATGATATCAAGTCTAGTAGTAGTAAGATACAATATTCCACCAATCATGGATTTGTACATGCTCTGATAAACTTTATCAAATTCATCACCCTTAGCTTACATCCAGTTACCATAGGGGTACAAACCAATTTAGAGTCATTCATTTCAAACTTCTTTAACAATTCCTTAACATACTTAGATTGTGAAATGAATATCCCATTGTCAGTTTGATTTACTTGAAGTCCAAGGAAGAAATTTAGTTCACCAATCATAGACATTTCAAATTCTTTTTACATCTTTTCAGCTAACATCTTACACATACCTTCATTTCCTCCAAAGATGATGTCATCAACATACACCACAACTATTAGAATCTTGTCTTTCTCAACCTTGAAGTAAAGATTATTGTCCACAAACTCTTTGTTGAATCCTTGCTTTGTTAGGTATTTATCTAATCTAGCATACCAAGCTCTATGAGCTTGCTTCAGTCCATATAGTGCCTTCTTTAGTTTACAAACCATGTCTAGTTTTCCTGATAGTTGGAGACCTTCTCGTTGTTCCATAAACACTTCTTCTTCCAATTCTCCATTCAGAAATGCAGATTTGGCATCCATCTAATATACTTTGAAGTCTTTATGAGCTGCAAATGCCAAGAACATCCGAATGACTTCCATTCTAGCTACAGGTGCAAAGGTTTCTTCAAAATCTATTCCTTCAACCTGTAAATATCCTTTACATACAAGTCTTTCTTTATTCCTTACCAATTCACCATCTTCATTCAACTTGTTTCTGAATACCCATTTTGAACCAATTACATTATTTTTTGCAGGTCTAGGGACTAGTTCTGATGTCTCATTCTTCTCTATATGTTGTAGTTCCTCTTTCATTGATCTAACCCAACTTTCATCATCACATGCTTCATTTATAGTCTTAGGTTCTATCTTAGAAATTAGACACAAATTTACCTCAACCACTTTGCTTCTTGTCTTCACTCCTTCACTTTTGTCTCCAATTATCTGTTCCTCCAGATGATTTTTTTGAACATATTTAGGAGTCTTAGGTGTAGGTTCTGAATTTTATTCTTGCTCATCACTTTGTTCTTTCTCTTCCTTTTATTCTTCTTGTATTTGTACACAAATTGGTTCATCAGGTTCAACTTCAATTATTTCCACTAGTCTATACATAGTTTCATCAACCTTTACATTAGTACTTTCAATTATTTTCCTCAACCTCTTATTAAAACATCTCTAAGCCTTATTGTTATTTGAATATCCAAGGAAAATACATTCATCACATCTAGCATCAAAATTTCCAATATTTTCTTCATCTCTTCTAATATAACATCTACTTCCAAATACCTTAAAGTATTTTACAGTAGGAGTCTTACCAGTCCATAACTCATAAGGGGTATTAGTATTGTTACTTCTAATTTTAAGTCTGTTGAGGATGTAAATAGCAGTGTGGATTGATTTTCTCCAATACACATCAAGAACATTGGCTTCTTTCATTATAGTTTAGGCAGCCTCTTGAGCAGTCTAGTTCTTTCTTTCCACAACTCCATTCTATTGAGGTGTTCTAGGAGCAGAATAAGATATTTTTATGCCATGTTCTTCACAGAAAGCATTAAACTCATCGAATGTAAATTCTCCACCTCTATCAGACCTTAAGCATTTGACTTTCAGGTTTTCCTCATTTTCTACTCTTGCCTTAAACACTTTTAATCTATCAAGAGCCTTAGCATTTTCTCTAAGAACTGTAACCCATGTCATTCTAGAGTAATCATCAATCAACAACATAAAGTACCTGTCACCACTTAGGCTTCCTATTCTTGTAGGACTGCAGAGGTCTATATGGATTAATTCTATCCTTCTGATAGATGATTGATGCTTTCCTTTAAAACTATTTCTTGTTTATTTTCCCATCTAAAAACTTCTACAGATTGAATTTCAAGGATTTATGATTCTAGGTAGATCTCTGATAATTTTACTAGAACTGATCCAAACTAGATTGTCGAAATTCACATGTCCCATCCTCTAGTGCCAAAGCCAACTCTCATTAATTTGAGAAACAAAACACTGACCATCTCCACTTTTAAGTTGATAGATGTTTCCATGAGTTCTTCAAGCTGTAAATGCAATTTTAGATGTTTTCCTGATTTCACACATGTTATCCTGAAACACAAGCTTAAAACCTTTGTTGCACATTTTTCCAACACTTAAGAGATATTCCTTAAACCCTTTACATAATAAACATCATCAGTATTATTTTTTCCATCAAAGCTAATTGTTCCTTTTCCAACAATCTTAGCACCAAAATCATCCCCAAACATAACTATTCCAACATAATACTTCTCAAGTTTTGTAAACTTACTCTTATCTCTAGTCATATGATTTGAACATTCACTGTCAATCACCCAAAATTATTCATCCTATCTGGCAAGAAAAGAAGTTACCAAAGTACCTTCTGATTCATCCTTCTTACACTCTGGACCAGGTTCTTTTGAACATCTTCCATGGTTAGTAGGTACAACTTTCTTTTCCAAAGCTAGGAACAAACATTCATCTTTATCTTCCTCAAGGTCAGATTCATCATAAAAAATTCCTACATCTTCCTTAACATACTACAACTTCTTGAACTTCCTATCCTTTTTATCCTTATTCCTCTTTTGTGTAGCTCTATTAGGATATCTTGATGCATAATGACCAATATTTCCACAATTGAAACACTTAAAAGGAAACTTACCTTTGTATTTACCAATACCTCCAATGTCCTTGTGAAATTTGCTTCCAAGTCTTCTGAATCTTCATGATTCAAATCATCTTCTATCTTCATTGCTTTAAAGGCTATTTTAGTCTTCTCCTTATCTCTTGAAAATTTTCTCATCTCAAATGAAGTCAAGACACCAACTAGATGCTCCTTAGTAAATGTCTTCAAATCATACTATTCTTCAAGTGCATATACATTTTCACTGTAATTGTCTAGTAAGGTAATCAAGATATTTTTAATTATATCTTCATTTGACATGGTACCACCTTGATTCTTGATTTTTTTTGCTATAAGTTCAACTCTCTGATAATAGCTTGTAATGTCTTATCCATCTTCCATTCTCAAGTTCTCAAATTTTCACTTAGTAGTCAGTTTCCTTGATAACTTTACTCTATCATTCCCTTCATAAATGTCTTTCAACTTTGTCCATACTTCATGAGTAGTAGGCAGAAAAATAACTTTTATTCTTTCAGTTTTAGATAAAGAACTGAATATTGCAAACCTTGCTCTTTCATTTTCTTAATAAGCTACAACCTCATCAGCAGAGGAAGGACTAGCTGTTGGTATCACATACTTTGTCTCCACAACTTTCCAGGTGTTGTAATTAAGTGAAATCATATAACTTCTCATCTTCTCTTTTCAGTCACTATAATGAACTCCATCAAACATAGGAAGCTGCAACTTGTGCACCATCTAATCTACCTTAAGCAGTTAAGCTTTTCACCAAGGAACTAGAGCTCTAATAACAATTGTTGAAATGCACAAGACAACTGAGAGTGGGGGTGAATCAAATGTATCAAATCTCTTTACTTTTAAACTTAGTCTTTTCACCTTAACTTTAATCTGCTATTAAGTGTAAACATGAAATAAAAATAATAGAAAGAGAACACTAGAGACACTATATTTTTGTGGAAAAACCAATGAGGGAAAAAAAACAGTGAGGATTAACTCAAAATATAGTAGTAATGCAATACTGCATACACAGGATCATTTGTACAGGGCTCACTGCCCAAATACAAAGGCTCACTACTAGATTAAGGGCTCACTACCTTGAGAAGGACTCACTATCTAGAAAGGAGGATCACTGCCTATAGAAAAACAAAAAGATATGAATGAAGATCCACCACCAGGGTTCCACACATTCACAACTTGATCAAAAGATTGTAGATACCATCAGCTCACTGCTTTTAGGAATCTAACACCTTAAACTACTATTGCCTTAATTTTCTCTTCCAATCTCTATTTTTTGCACTTTCTCCCACACTTCAATCACTTGTTCGATTTGTGGATGGATGGATATGAAAATCACTACAACTTAACTTGATTTTATACCATCTTCAACGTCAGGAACACTCTCCAAGGTCGACTGTACAATTTCATTTACAAATTCAAACTAGGTTAGCTACTCAACATTCCTGCGGTGGATAAGAATGAGAGAGGATCAATTACATATTTAATTTAGGACCCAAATAAAATTTTGAAGCTTGCAAACACTTTCTCAAATCGATGCAAAAACCAAATGTAACATGTAAACACAAGGTTGGTCAAACCTAATGAAAAAAACAATGATCTTTGAACTACACGCATCTCCAACAAGATAATCACACGTGGATCACTCAACATGCTTCACCAATCATTTCACCATCTATGAGAACATTTCATATACATC
This sequence comes from Sequoiadendron giganteum, assembly GCA_007115665.2. NCBI lineage: Eukaryota > Viridiplantae > Streptophyta > Pinopsida > Cupressales > Cupressaceae > Sequoiadendron > Sequoiadendron giganteum. The sequence continues at coordinate 452,541,746 of CM021109.1, read as the reverse complement.
CTTAATAGTTACAATCAACTTCATTTTTAGATAACTCTTTACCAGTCCAACTGGACCAGCCAGTAAAACACAGGAGTTTTGGAGCAGGTCTTTCAAAGTGCCAAACAACAAGAAATTTTTTCAGAACGCAGAAACCATAAAAATTAGTCATCTCCTAGATCCGAAAGTTCTGAAACCAAATATCATAAGACTATGGAGCCAAAAAAATTCTCCTAGTCCCCAACAAAATAGTTATGGCAAACTAGTTCACACCAGTCAACATATCTTCTACTCTTCATCAAATCAGAAGTTGAAACTCAGTATATATGATTCATTAGGACTTATGAAAACACCTACAAATCCATATAGGCATAGGATCAACACAAGAGAAATACATACCACAATACTGAAGCATGCTTAGAATACACTTTTAATTATGCTTTCATTATTTCTCAAATTTTCTCAAAAGAAGTTGCCAAATACACAAATCTGTGTTGACAAAAATGAAAACATTAATGACAACACCACCAATCATATCCATACTTGCAACACTTAACACCAGGATGAGAAAAGTAGGGAGCCCGATGTGCCTCAGTCATGATTAGGGTACGAAGACCCTCAGTAGGAGGTGCATACATGTGACCCAAATACTACAAAAGACCATCAGATTCTAGTGAATACTCAACAAAATTTCCCTCAAAAGCTATATCTGAATCAATTTTTGACTTCACCTCCTAATAAAACCTATCTCTATGAAGTGATGGAAGAATATGACTCCTCAAATCAACACCAAAAGTCACTGTAGATAACTCATGTCTTCGTCGACTCAGAGCATCCACCACTACATTTTCCTTTCCCTGGGTGTACTTAACCTCAAAATCATTTTCACAAAGGAATTCCATTAATCTCCTCTACCTGACATTCAAGTTCAACTACGTAAATATATATTGCAAGCTATGATGATCACCATGTAGCTCAAATCAATGCCCCAATAAAAAGTGCCTCCATCTCACTAGAGCATGAACAATGATGGCTAAGTCCAAATCATGCGTTGGGTAATTCATCTTGTGATCCTTTAGTTTATGAGATTCATAGGCAATCACATGACCCTCCTACATAAGAATGGCTCCTAAACCCTCCAAGGATGCATCCGTACACACCACAAAATCTCTAGTAGGATAAGGTACAACTAAGATAGGTGAACTGATCAACTTTTCCTTAAGAGTCTGAAAAGATGACTGGCATTGCTCTGACCAAATAAACTTCTTCCCTTTCCTCTGAAGAGAAGTGATGGGGTAAGCTATCCTTGAGAAACCCTAAAAAAAATAATGATAGTAATCTATCAGGTCCATAAAATTGTGAATCTTAGGAACATTCGTGGGCACATGCCAATCAATGATTCCTTGGATATTTGGATGATCGATGACTATCTTCACTAGAAATAAAATGACCTAAGTATTTCACCTCTACCTAAAAGAAACCACACTTCACAAAATTTTCATATAAATAGTTGTCTGTCAGACACTACAACACCAAAAATGGATTCTCCTCATGCTCCTCCATATTTTTCAAGTAGATCAAGATACCATTGAGGAACACGAGAAAAAATCTATCCAAGTCGGTATGAAAGACTCCATTCATCAGGATCATGAAAACTAATGGTACATTCATCAACCCAAATGGTATAACAGTGAACTCATAATGCCCATAGTGAGTGTGAAATGCAGTCTTGCATATATCAACCTCAATGATACACAATTGGTGGTACCTCGACTTGAGATCATTTTTTGATAATACCTTATCTCCCTTTATCTGATCAAACAAATCATCAATTCTTGGAAAGGGATATCGTTTCTTCATCGCTACCATATCTAGCTATCTGTAATCAATGCAGAAACAAAGGGAACCATCCTTCTTCATAAATATCACTAGTGCTCCCCAAGGGGAAACACTAGAACAAATGAACCCTTTTTCTAATAACTCTTCCAATTGCAAAAAAATCTCTTGAAGCTCTTGAGTGGTCATCCAATATGGAGCTCGAGAAATAGGCTCAACTTCGGGTACAATGTTTATCCTAAATTTGATGTCACGCTTGGATGGCATCCCTAGAATCTCACTAAGAAAGACATCTATGAAATCCTTAAGGAGATGATAATCATCAAGGGATATTTCATGACTCTCCCCTAGCTAAAAATCATTGACCAAGACATCATACAATTGGAAACCTTGGTGCATACATCTCCTCAACTGCATAGCAAAAATCATCTGTAAGGATATGGGTCTCTAGATCCAAATGACCTCACCCTCATTGCTTGAATCATCCACACATCACATAGACTTATGATGACAATATATCATGGCTTGGTGAACACTCAACCAATCCATACCCAAAAAAAATCATAGGATCCAAGAGGTAGGATACAAAGATCCATCATAGTCACAAGTGACCCAATTTTCAAGCTACAATCCTGAACAAGGGATTCTACCACTACCTTCATCCTGGAGGGAAATTTGACCTGCCACCTAACACCTTTCCTTATTGCCACCAATCTATAGTTCTCTACTATAGAAGGAGAAATAAACAAATATGAAGCACCTAAATAAAAAAGGATAGAGATATCAATACCCTATAACACACCTGATGCCTCTACTATGGCTCCCTAATGATCAACCTAGTGGTTGTCAATCACTGCAAAAAATTGGTGTGACCTGCCTACATCACCCACCGTCGGCTCTGAAGCTACTGGCCTCTAACTGAAACTTGAAGTGTTCCTTTGAAAAAATTGTCTAGCAATATGGCCCCACTAACTACAAGAGAAACAACCTATGCCTCTACCAAAACCTCTACCTCCAAGGGGTGCATTGGACTACTAAAAACTACCTCAACTAGCTACAGTATGAGTACTCAGTGTGGGCTGATCAACATAGTCATGTCGATCTCATGACCAATTTTGGTTCTTTTTAGAATGAAATCTACCACTCTACTGAGACTGAGAATTATTATGTTTAGACTGAGGCTGATGTTGTTACTATTGGCCACCCTTAGTAGGTGAATGATGGCTCCTAGACAAACCCACTACATAAAGTTTCCCACCTTGGGAACCAAAACTAGATGAAGGTGCACTACCAATCTGGACACCTATGTGGCCTCCTAAAGCCATGGCCAAATTCTTCTCCACTAAATTTGCTTTCTTGATAACCACCTCCATGGCCTTTGGTTCGAAGACACATACTCCTCCACTGATTTAGGCATTCAAGCCCCTAACAAAATGTTGCACTACCATACCTTCATCATCACTAATCCTAGAATACTACTTAAGTTCATAAAATTTTCCCTCATAATGTTCCACTGACATGGCCATCTATCCCAGATCATGGAACTCATCAGAACAACATTTGTCTCCAATGGTTTGATAGGAAACAGACTCTAAACCTCTCCATGAATAACTCCCAAGTCACAAAACCAATATCTAAGTGCAATTTTTTCTCCTCTAGTCGCCACCATGTAGATGCAAAACCTCTAAGATGTATGATAGCATACCTAGCCTTAGTTTTAGTAGCGTATGGGTGCATAGAAAAACACCTATCCATATCAATCAACCAAGTTTCTACCTCCAATCCTTCACCAGAACCATCAAATGTGAGAGGACGTGCTCTCAAAAGGTCTCTCATGTGCCTTATTGTAATGCCATCCTGCTCCACTATTATATCTCTCCTTTGAGGTTCTCCCTTTCCTTGACCACCCTATTGCATCTCAAAAATGTAGGTTACAAATCCTAAGAGGATTCCAGGCTCTATGATAAAACTTGCAATGTTTTTGAACTAATGAATGGAGATAACCTATTTGGTTGATGACTCCCTGCACTTCAGGCTCTGCTAAACCTAGGCTGGCAGACCTTTACAATGGATTAGATTAGAGGAATGTATGATTTGGTTGAATTAAAGGATCTATCCTAAATGGAAAATAGTGTGGGATAGATGAAATCTTACTAAATACTCCTAATCCTAGTATTGAATTTGAACTGTGAATGTTTTAATGAGATTTTATGAAGTTATGAAATGGAATGGGTAAGACTAGTGCCTACTTCTGTTGGGTTAATGGAGTCAAGAGATGAATGATATGTGACCTACTTGATGGATACAATTCTAATTGTTTGGCACTTATGTTTGTTTACACCTTGTATAAACATGCACGAATCTGACTGACAGACTCTTCTTATTGATCCAATTAATCTAATGAAGTTACTTTGATTAATTAAAAGTATTTTAATCCTTCCTTGAAGGAAAAAATTAAAAGAACCACACAATGACAACAAATGTGTATTGACAAACAAAGTAGATTCATAATTTGAATAACAAGACAACATCAATGTGGAGATAGCTTGACAATCTTATCAATTACCCAACTCTTCTTACTGATCCACATGTTACCTCCAAGCTACTGTAATCAATCAAAAGGATTTTAATTCTTTAATAGTAACCAATTAAATTGATCACACAAAAACAACAAGTGTGTCTTGATGAAACTAAAATATCAACTTGGATACATAGATTCAAATAACAGAGAAATAACAATGTGGAGACAACCAGTTAATTGCTTAATTCAACAAACAATAGACACCAATATTGAGCCACAAAATTAAAGATCCTTCTTCATTATATATCTCTTCAAATAGTATGCATTATAATAAAAATTCTAAATATATGAGCAAGATTTTGCAATCTATCTTCTTACTATGCCTACTCTAAAAATAAAAATGTAGTGATCATATTTTCAATCATCACAAGTTCAACATAAATATCAATATCTTGAAGGGGACATGCCTCTTCATAAAATTCTTTTGAAATTAACAACAATTAAACATAGAAGATTAACCTCTAGTGAGCCATAAATGGACTTTTGTCATGTGATCTAGGTAATCCCGTCTCCCATGAGTATTAATAACTTCAACAGCATTACTCACAACTATCTCCATCATCACCATCTTCTCCACATGCTCACATGTCTCACCTAACACTAAGTCCTTGTTCTTGGATGCTTCCAAGGCTCCATGCAACACAAACCTGCACTTCTCTATCCATCCATTCCTATCCTTCAACTCTCCACCCTCTTTGAACAACACAAGAACTCCCTCCTTTGCAACATCAATGAGTTCCTTTGTATTTGCTTGAAGCTCATCAAAATTCTATATGTGGTTCCTCGTAATATCTTCGGCAGCTGTGATAGTTCCACTATCAGAAGGATATTTATTTTGTGCTTCTTGGATCTTTTCCTGAATTCAGTCACTCACCCTTTTATTCTCTTGAACTGCAACATGACTCTAGGAATGAGTTCCCCACAAATTTTTCATCTAGATCATCAAGTTAGTGTTCATTTTCAGTAGTACTCTAGAGAGTGCATCATATTTTTCCTTAGCCACTTGTGATTCCTCTTTCCTTCCTTTTGACTAAGAACTTTCACCTTGTGTTAACAACTTAGTATCTCTCAGATATTTATTTTCTCTTAGTGTCCTTTCATTAGTTATTTTATAGATATACCTTTCTTTTATCAGCTTATGAATTTGTGCTTATTCAACTTGGACACATTTATGCCAATGACAACAGTAGTAACAAGATCAATTTCACCCACTTTCATTGTCATCACATGTCCAAATGCTTTTTTTGTAACAATGATCATAGAATTCATGTGTGGGAGATATAAAGCCCAAATAATGAGAGAGTTCTCATCAAGATTATATTTTGATCTTGTATATACTTCTATGACTCCTTTAGGGCTTAGTTTTTGAGTAGGACTATTATTATGCAAAAAATTGTCAAAAACAAGAGCTGAGTTCAAATCCAAACCAAGAAAGATCATTACACCAAATTTTTCCAACAATTTCCTTCCTCTTTTTAGGGTTATATTCTTTATCTCATTGTCCACATCTAGTTTCAAAGTGTTCAAAAATTGGGTGTCATTGCTAGGTGTGATACTAGTGACAAATTCTTTTATTGCTTTCCCCTTTTGTTTGTATAGGAATGATCTGAATTCGGGTAATTTTATAAATTCATTATCAGAAACAAAGGATCTATAGGCCAACTGCCTTATCTCTGCATCAAAACCTTCATCAATTGCTTGTTCTCTATTGGAAGGTTGGTACTCTTAAATTCTTGTCTTAAAGATCTTTCCATTCTGACTTTGACGTTCCTTTTCACCAGTGGCTTCTTCACTTCCAGAGAATAACATTTATGCCTCTTCTATCTCTTTCAATTGTTTCTCAATCCTCTTGTTATACTCATCGATGGCTAATTCAGCCTCCCTTTCATCCATATTTCTAATTATATCATATTTTAGGTAAGGTATATGTTCATATCCACCTAGATTCACTTTATTTCTAGTAGCATCGATCTATTCTTTAGGATCAAATCCCTTTCTAGGTGTAGCTCTTTTTAAATTGAACTGTGATAGTTTATCTAGAATTGAATCATACCCCTCCTTTGATAGCATAGTAAAATCCCTGAAGAATAATGTACTTGGCATGAATGATTTTTTTCATAGGAACTTAATTTCATGACACTTGAGTAGTCCATCAAATTAACAATTTCCAAGTATGCAACTTTGTTCGGCACTATTTTTGGTAAAAGAAATGGTGTATCCTCAAAACCATATACTTTGATCATGGTGGCATCAACATAACACTAATAGTTACTCCAATTATGTCCCATAGTTGTGGGTCCATAAAAATATTTGGTTCTTAGAAATCTTTTGATCTCATCAGTTAAGGAATAATCATAGGAGTATTTAAAAATCTATACAATATTTTAACAAAGTGCTCCTCAAAAATAACATATTTAAAATTTAAGAACCTGTTGTCCCAAATAACAGTCCATAGTTGTATTGGAAATAGCTGGCCCTCCTTATCACATTGTGTAATTTTCAATTCTTCTATTCACATCCCTATCTCCTGACCATAATATAATATCAAATGCATAAGAATAGAATAATATTTGAAGTGCAATGTGGGAGATCCATTTTTGATTGCCATCAACCCTGAGTCAATCTCCTTAGCAATGTAAGAGGCATAATCAAATGGTTTGGAATTATGGCATTGAACATCTACTGCAATCACCATTGGTCCTATTGACATGAATTTAGAAACCTCCATCCCTAATATCTGACACACTAAGAGATATGTGTGCTTCAAGTAAGGTTTGAATAAATTAACATGAAAAGGAGGACCATCGTTATCTTCAAGTGGGACAAGGTTTTCATCTTTTCTAGGTCTATGCAATGGTAATCTCCACCCTTTGTAGGTTATGTCCATTCTCCAGTATTCCCTTTCCAAATCTTCCTATACAATTGGCTCATCACATGTGCCACTTAGGTTAAAAACCTCTAAAATTACAGTCTTGGAAACATATATAGATGACTTTCCTTGTAAATTGTAGATAACCTTTAGGGTGGGATTTCAATGCTTAGCCAAAAGTTTTACTAGTTCCACATTCACAAATACATTTGGGATGACTAATTTTCCCAAATCAAAGTTCCAGTGATTGCATACTGGTTCGAACCTATTTCTTTCAATGATAATGGATCATAAACAACTCGTATCCCCTACCAGAAGTCCAAGTGTCTCCTATATGTTTATATTTGTCCTCAATTTTTTCTATATTGACCCTTAGTTGTGCGGACCTCCTAGTCCTCGGCCCTGACCCAAGTAACTGATTGATGAGGTCGTGGTTGAATTTCCTTTTTGTTGATTTTTGCTCATCTCTTGTTTTAGTTCATTGTTTCTTGCTTTTGCTTTGACTATCCTCACCATGTTGTTTTCTACCTTTGGCTTTTCCAAAACTCAGACCTTCCATTTTAAATTCTTCAAATTAGAATTTATTAATTACAAAGGAGTTTGTGTGATTACTTGTGAATTGTCGATCACACTGTGTTCCTCGAATTCTGCTTGGCCTTACGTGTTCGCTTGTTGCAACTCCTGAGAATTCCTTTTGTTGTAATTTTTGTTGGTCATGAATTTTCATATGGAGTTAATTCATGTAACCATTAATGTTCGCCATTGGAATTGAATGCAATAGTTTTCTCAAAATTCGAATTGTCAGAGCGACACAAAATATTGCATCGGTGTGACCCTCTTAACCTCATGCCGAGTTGTGTTTCTCATTTGGCACCATCTTTGTTTATACACTTATGATCGGTCGATAAGACATAACCAAATGCCCCTTCAACTGGAAATATCCCTTTAGTTCTTTTACTAAATCAGCAAGACCATTTAATTCTTTTCCCGACATTATGCAATGGCCCTTTCTACTGCTCTTCAGCTTATATTACTTTCTGGGAGAAAAATTAAAAGTCTCACCGACGTCAAAATGGTCTGGTTTGTAGGATATCCTTTGGCCATCGCCCAGTGTATTTCTCATGAGTATTGTAGACACAAAAAATGTATAGATTGATCCTATACACTTGATCTTGATTTTACTAACACCAGTTCTTCCTAAATCATCTCCTTGACTAGTCATTTAATTATATAATCTTTATTGAATTAAATTCATCATATTTCATCTCTTAATTAAATTAATCAAATTTATCTAGTTAAGTCATCCTCTTCTATTAATTAAATAAATCATTTTGTTTAGTTAATATGATAGTCCCCCTTTTCATTAAATAATTTAGTTTATTTAATTAATCTCTGCAATCATCTCATTTAAATTAAATAAATCTATCTTTATTTGATTTAAAACTAACACCATTTTTCTTAGTTAAATAAATCAATCTTTATTTAGTTAAATCTAAATTCATATTCCTCTCAACTTTGATTTAAATTAATCCAAAAATGTAAGTCAAACTGTCAAATTAGCTAATTTCTATCTAAATTAATCAAATCCTGATTAATCCTAATCCTAATCTATCAAATCTTCTAGATTTTGCAACTTGCACAATAAGTCATTTTATTTTATTTATAAATTCTTCTATTTTCTCTCAACATGGCATCAATGAGGGAATATTCCTAAAATTGAAAAAATCCCTCCAAAAGGGATGAGTACATCCAACAAGACATTAAAGGCATCTTACATGTCCTTTTCCTTGAGTCAAGTGGCATTTACTCCATTTCTTTCTCCCTCCAACTTGTCATTTCACAAATTTCAAATACCACCTAACCATATTTATGTGCACATTCATCAAAATGTGCTCATTCCTCTTCCAATCACATGTTGGAAAGTGGCCTCTTCCTATTGGTTTGTATTTTGTCCCACATTCATCCCTTTTGCCTCTTTCTCGATCATTGTCTTCTATTTATAAGACTCTTATTTGAATTTTGGATCCACAACTTCATGCAACATCATTATCTTCAAGTTTTTGAGCAATTGCTATCCAGTTTCATCCATTTTCATGTTTTCATAGCTAGGTTGTGATGAAATTTCATCAAGGAGCATCAAATCTTCATCATTGATCATCAAGCTTGCAAGGAATTGGGAAAGGGCCATTTTCCACATCAAAATGGCACTAATTCTCCCATGGGATTGAGAGTTTGAGCATTTGAATAAGATTTAGTTTTCTTTCATTTGTGTTCTTCCTTTTATTTCTTGTTCTTCATGTTCCAAATGAATCTTATGGGGCATGCTGATTTAGACTTGTATAATGACTAATTTTGTGTTGTGTGTTCATGATTGTGCAGGTCTAGGATCACCATTCACATTTTGGCACTAGAGGGATGGGGAATCTAAAGAATCTACCCTTAGAGGGCCTGACTTGGTGGGAAAAATTACTCACCCCAAGGGAACGACCCAACCGGTAACGTGCTAAAGCCAAGCAACTTCCAACCGGTATATAAGTGTGGGTACTTGAGGAAAGTTCAAGTAACATGAGGATTGTTTTGACAAGAAGGGAAACAATGGTCTCTTGTCATATGGATGATCCCCCACAAACAAAATACCCATATTAAAACCCTGTGTTTAGAAGGCTCAAATCCCTAAATATATTTGTTGATGCAAGAATGATCGTTCTAAAGTCGTCCCACATTTTTACGGATCTTTGTAGGGATGAGAAGTATGGCATGAGAGTTTCATGGGTATTGATGCTTGGCTGACCTGAGAAGTTTGTGTCATGGAGGGGAGCAAGTATGGTCAAGCATCTAATCATCCGCTAAGAGTAGGTGTAGCTGGATTTATGCAAGTGGGAACTCAACAAATATTACCTCATTTTATCCTAGGATTGTGCATCACTTTGAAATCAAAATACTTTTCTTGGATCTAAAATGCTTGAAAACAAACATTCACCAAATCGTCAAAATTTCAAACCCTTTAGGGGGAAAAATACCTTTGACAAATCCAAGTGCTCTTGCTTGCCCTAGGGATTTCATCCTCAGAGGCTTCTAAGTATTCAAATTTATCTCATAATTTGTTCTCACTAAGGTCAACCTTAGGAAACTATTGCCTTGATTTCCTTGATTCCCACATTATGAACTTTGTGGGATGAGAAGAAGTTAGGACATTAGACATCTAGTTTGAAAAACCAAATCAAGAATTGTTTGTGATAAAAGGAAGTCATTTAAGCAAAGCTAAGAAAAAATTGAACACCACACATGTGCTCTTCCAAATGATATCCTAAAAGATCAAAATCCAAAAACCAAAGTCCAAAGTTCTTAGTCAAAAATCTCACAAGAAACATTTGTCTATGCTTTATGAATTTAGAGAAATATTGGCCTTCAAATTTTGCAAACGTGCATCAAAGAACAATCCTAATTTGTATGAATTTTATTGCCAACAAAATTCAAGTCTCTTTCAAAATTTTTCACTTCTCACATATGAATTAACAAGCATGTTCTTCAATACCGAGGTCTTATAGAGGAGTTCTATCTAGCTATTTTCTAGGATCAAAGTCAACATTCTCATCCATCCCTTAGGCATCAATCAAAAACCATCTCACCAACAACTCTTTGAAATCTTGAAAAAAATCATTCATGCTAGGATTTTGGCAAATAGAAATCATCTCGCTTGATTAGATGTGTGTATATGAATCCTAATCCATATATTTAGTCAAATTATCAATCCTTGTGAACAAGTCTACCCCTTGATAACATCCAACATATTGGGGTTTATAAGTTCATTATTCAAAATCCAAAAGCAAAATCAAACCCAAAATCATCTTGTTTGGCTAGGGGTGTAGAGATGAATCCTTCTTTACAAACTTAGTCAAATTATCATATTGTGTACAAGTCTACTCTAGGACAACATCCAACCTTTTAGAGTTTATGAGTTCACTATCCAAACCAAATCCAATCAAGAAAAATTCAAGATCAAATCAAGCCAATCCAAATCAAATCAAATCAAAATCTAAAAAGTTCCAAAGTGTAGTATCTCCTTCAAGATTTCTCAAGAGTTCAATCATTCACATCATCCACCTTCCATTTATCTTATCATCATACTTTGATCTTTAACCATCATGGAATCTCTCTTTTATACCTAAAGTTAGATCAATGTAAATAATTAGAGGTTCATCTCACACATTCTTGAAAATTTATCCCTATTTTATGGTGCAAACTAGATTGCAACACAAGAAGAAAATGGAAACCAACAAAGAAACATCAACTTTTGGTGACGTAAGCTAAATTTCTCCTAAAATGAATCTCATTGGATCAAGCAATCCCTTAACCAATCTTCGCTTATCATCACAAAATTCTCAAGAGGAAGGTCAAGTGGAAGACATCACCAATAATATCTTAGGGATGACACAAGATGAAATCCTTGAAATGGCTCAAATTCCTAAAAGTCATAGAATTCTCAATACTATGATGAGGCTCAATCCCTCCCAATACATGCTTGAATTGGAAAAAGATGGGGCTAAAATCCCTTCTGATTATGACATAAGAACTATTGTGGAGAAGCCTCCTGGGATCATGGCCCTAATCTCATCCATACCTTCATTTCAAAACATCATTCAAAGTATCCCACAAATCAAATCATCCATTGCTCCAACTTAACCAATTGTCAACAAGGGAAGCTCATTGCTTCATGCGCTCCAAACACATCCCCTTCTAAACAACCAAGATGTGGATGTGAATACCATACTAGGTCAATTTGTCCCATTGAATCCATTACACCCATATGTTCCACTCACATTTCATGATTCCCCCAATCCAACCTCTTTTCACACAACACTAGCATACCCTCTCAACACACAAACCTCTCTCCCCATGACGTCACAAGCAAAAATTGGGTTATTTGGATCAAGGGGAATCTCTGATCCCTCATCATCATCATCATTTTTCCAAGGGAATACACCACCACTTCCACTGTTTCCATTAACATCCACACCACCCCTTGGGTTGGGCCTTCCCCCTTTACCCTCCATCAATCAACACATTTTGAACAACCCTCTAATCACAAATTAAAACATCATACCAAATCCTTCCATATTACCATCGATATCACAATAATAGGTGGAAACCATTCAAGAAACCACAACAATCAACACATCATATACCATCCCCTAAGCATCTCCAAACATGGTCTCCCAAGGACCAAGAATATCAATCGCACCATCAACCACAAACCCCAATTATCAATACAACAATCCCTCTCATCACAACAACAAACACTATTCCTAATCCGTTGCCACCACCACCAAAACCCAACATGACAAAATCATTTAGCATCATGTTGCAAGCAGCTCAACAAGTCACCTATCAAAAGGCACTTTAGCAAATTCAAAATCAACAAGCTGCACATCTAGCTACCCAACAAGCACATGCACAACTAGCAACACAACAAGTGCAACAGGCCGCCTGAGCTCAAGCTTTACTACAACAACAACAAGCTACCCAAGTTGTGCAAGTAGCGTAAGCCATACAAGCCACCTAGGTTGTCCAGGCTACACAAGTATCCCAACAAGCACAAGATCAAGCTCAACAAGTGCAAGCACAAGCTCAATACTAGGCACAACTATAAGAAACTCAAAAAAAATAATATCAACAAGCCCTGCAATAATATCAAGTGAAAGAAGAAGAAACTAAATTAATAGCCCAACAACAATATTTTTTGGCACAACAACAACAAGCATTGTTGGCACAAAAAATTCAGGCATATCATCAAGCCTTAATTGCACAACAAATCTTGCAACAAACTCCCACCAACATACCTAACACTCCACCCATCACTCAAACACCTCAACTGCTTTAGAACACATTCACTCCACCTCCTAACCCACAAGATGATGTGACAACACAAATCAAATTTCTCTCACATCAAGTGCTTGATCTCCAATCAGGGAAAACAATGAACACACTAAGCAATTTGTGCCCTTATGCTTTTGACAAGAGCCTAACAATGGTACCATTCCCGAAGGGATTTGAAATCCCCAATTTTGACACATATCATGGGATTAGAAACCCTGAGGATCACATCAAGGAATTCCAAGTACATTGTATGGAAGTCGCATATGATGATACATATTTGATGTAGCTATTTCATTGAAGTATGGCTAGCCCTACCATGGAGTGGTTCTCTCACCTACCTACTCATATAAAAAAGTTCCAAGAGATCTTAGACACATTCATAAAGAACTACACATTCAACATTGGCATGGATGTTAGTCTAGAGGAACTATTTGCGCTCAAACAAGGTAAGGGGGAATCATTCACTTACTTCCTACAATGATGGTGATATAAGTCCAATAAGAGCAAGTGGCTCATGCCAGAAGAGCAACAACTTTGTACCATCATTTCCAATCTTGAGAAAACCTTGGCATTCCATCTAAAAATGCAGTGCATCACCATTTATGACCAATTGATCCCCAAGGCACTCAACATCGAATGAGCTCTTATTGCACAAGGGGGGACACCCACATATCCAAAACATCAAGACAACCACCCTTCCACCATCTATAATGAAAAACCTCACACATGGGAAAAAAATAGGAATGTCACTAATGATGATGTGGTTGATGCCAAGGTCATAATCAATGCTCTAAAATGGAACACCCAAATATATCATCAACCACAAAATAATAATCACAACAACACACAAACCAATGCAGTATCACAACAACTACCTAATAATCAAATCAACAATTTGAATAATCAAGGGGGACCACCTCTGCGAAACAAATATCCCCCCAAGAGAAAGTTTATAGCCCTTAGGGAATCAGTCGAATCTATCATGAAGAAACTAGTAAATGAGAATCTCATCAAAATACCAATTTATGAGAATTATTAAGAGCCCCAAGTAAAACAACCATGGTACAATGAAAAATATCTTTTTGATTTTCATAAAGTCAAGGGGAACACAACAACCAATTGCATGAAGCTAGAAAATCTAATCCAAGACCTCATCAATGACAAGATCATAAATGTGGAACAACCAGCTGGAAATCAAGACCTTAAGATATATATGAATCCGACGCTAGATTATAACAAAGGAAAAAAAAAGTATGCCAATGTGAACCATGTGTACGATCATGTTATCGCATCTCTAGATGAATGGGTCACTGTTGTTAACATCAAGGGACCCAAAGTTGTTTTTGGAGTCACCACACGTGGCAGCAAAGTCACCATTTTTGGGTCATCACAACCACCTAGGCCATCCACGTCAAGTCTAAAGTCTGCTCCTAATGGCTACAATGTCTTGGACCAACTGAAAAGGACTCCCACTTAGATCTCCATCATGGAGTTACTGAAGATCTCATCCACCCATAGAGAAATCCTTGAGAAAGCATTGGCTTCATCTACCGTCTCTTCCAATCTTGATATTGAAAAATTCCAAGCTATGGTTGGAAACATTACCACCCCAAATCTCTTCAAATTTTCTGATCAAGAATTCCCCATCCAACCATCTCACAATCATGCACTCCACCTTGAGGTCCTGGTTCATAAAAGCAAATTCAAAAGGGTCCTGGTGGATGGGGGTGTAGGTCTAAACATATGTTCTCTCAAGCTCATAAAGAGTTTGGGATTCTCTGAGGACTCCATTGAAAAATGTAAGGGTATCACAATTTGAGCTTATGACGATCAAGAAAGAGTGTCTCGGAGAACTTTCCAACTCCCTATTCAAGTAGGGCCCATCATTATGGAAACCACCTATTAGGTCCTTGACCTTGATCTGCCTTATAACGAACCTCCTAGGGCATCCATGGATCCATGGGATGTAAGCAGTTGCATCAACTTTCCATCAGTGCATCAATTTCTCATATCAAAATCAAGAGGTCACAATCTACGGTGATCTTGAGCCCTTTGCTTACAGAAAAAAGTTGGAAGCAAAATACTATAAAATCCCCCAAGTCCCAAAGAATGACGAAGGCCCTTTAACTCCATATGTAGACCCATCTACCATTTCCTCCACTTCTGGGACAAAGACACCCACCATTCTTGATATATTTGAAATCAAGGTCATTATCCAAGACAATGGGTGTGGGACTACAAAATTAAGAAAAGTTCCTTTATACTAGGAGAGTTACCTCAATCTCCTAGGTCACATGGACAACCCCAACCAACTGAAACATCATCCCAAAATTTTAGGGCAGATCCTTCTAGATTTAGATGTTGAGGGGATCTAAGTAGGGAAATAGTAGATGAAAGAGACAACTCAAGCTTACTATACCAAGATGAAAGGCTTGTGCCTAATCTTCCCATGGGTGAAAGTAGAAAAGGATTACAAATGATGCTCGGTATGGGCTACAATAGAAACAAGAAGATTGGACAAAATAATAATGGTCTTCTAGTGCCTCTTGTTCTTGAGATGCATATGAAAAAACTTGGCCACAAATGTATCCCTTTGAAGGTGACCATACTTGGTAGAGGTGCCTCGGTTAAAAAGGTCAAAGCCCCCCCTCAGCTATCAGTAGCTGCCCTTCAATTACCTGTATCCACGGGTCGAGCCATATTCAAATTTACCTTTGATGTAACTGATGTGTGTAGTAGTGATGAGGATCCCATAATCGACTTACCTATGTGTTTTGAAATTTCCTCCCTATTCATTATAATTACCCTATCTTTTGAGTCAAACCATCAAGCCCATGCAATAAACCTAGTCTATCCCCAACTCATCAATTACAACCAACGAGGACCACCAATTCTAGACACATTCAAATATGATGAGGCACTCTCAAAATTCATGGGATTACGAGATACAATACCATATGGAGATCATAAAGCTAGGTTCAACATCATACTAGATACGTAAGCCTACTACAGGGAAACGATTGAATCCTTCAATCACAAAAGTGAAAATTTGAGAATAATCTCTATGTCTTTCAGTGAAAACCACACTATGGAATTATTTGACTCAAAAAAAGTAAAAATTAAGGATGCATCCAATGGGGAAAACATCTCTGAGGTGTTAGAGGATGAAGGATTCAATTTTCCTCTCAGTGCCATTCATTAGGAGAAGTTATCAGTTCTAGTAGAACAATGCAATCCAATTAATCTAGGAATAAAAGAACTACCACACATAAAATTCTATGATGAGTCACTTCTCATAGAAGAACATGAACTCTTAGTTGCATTCCTAAAAGAAAGAAAGAAAACTTTGCATGGACCTACACCAACATGTCTGGGCTTGATCCAAAGGTTGTGGTTCATCACCTAGCTATATATCCTGAAGAAAAGCCAATAAGACAAAAGCTAAGGAAAATACATCCCTAGATAGCATTGTCGGTCAAAATGGAATTATAGAAAATCCTAGATGCAAGGTTCATATGATTGATTGATTATCCAGAGTGGGTCTCAAAACCTTGTACCTGTTTCAAATCCCACTAGGGGCATCCACATCTGTACGAACTTCAAAGATTTGAACAAAGTGTGTCCAAAGGATGAATTTCCATTTCCAAACATTGACATGATCATGGATATGAAAACAAGACATGAGATGTTATCATTGATGGAAGGATTCTCAGGATACAATCAGATCATGATAGCCAAGTAAGACTAACACAAGACAACTTTCACTTGTTTGTGGGGAAGATATTGCTAGAATATGATTCCATTCAGGTTGAAGAATGCAGGAGAAATCTACCAAATGTCCATGAGCTTAATCTTTCATGATATGATCCATAAAACTATGGAAGATTATGTGAATGAAATAATGGCTAAATCAAAGAAGCAACAAGATCACATATCAGCTCTAAGCTCCATTTTTGACAAGCTAGAAAAGTACAAGGTTTGAATTAATCCAAAGAAGTGTCTTTGAGGTACAACCAGGCAAGCTCCTAGGGTACATCATATCCATGAGAGGAATTTAGTTAGACCTTTCCAAAGTTAAAGAAATCCTCAAAATGGAGGCACCCAAGACATTAAAGCAACTAAGAGGTCTACAAGGAAGACTCCAATCCATCTGTCGATTCATAGCACAACTAGGAAACAAAGAAATCCCATATTCTCATCTACTTCATAAGGGGGTAGCATATAAATGGGACAAGAAATGTGACCAGGTGTTCAACAAGATTAAGGAGTACTTACACCACTTGTTCTTATATATATCAACAACAACAACCCTTGGCACTCTCTTAGCAAAACATGATGAAAATAGGAAGGAGAGGGATATCTACTACATCAACAGGACAATGCTAGGGCATGAGATGAACTACACACCCATTGAGAAATCTTGCCTAGTAGTCGTGTTTGTAGCACAAAAATTCAGATATTACATGCTAGCACATCAGATCAAGCTCATTGCAAAAATAGACCCGCTCAAGTATCTTCTTTCCAAAGCAACTCTCACAGGATGAACGATGAAGTGGGTTATGATTTTGATAGACCATGATAGTTAGTATGTAGAACACAAGGCTATTAAAGGAGAAAAAATCATAGATCAACTAGCAAAAGCACCAATATATGTAGATAATCCACTTGTTTCAGAGTTCCCCAGTGAATCAATCTTCAACCTTAGTGTAGCAGATCACTAGAAAACATACTTTGATGGATCCTACCCACAACACGGGTCAGGAGCGGGAATCTTCTTCATCACTTCGCAAGGGGATTGCATACCTAAACCATACAAGCTATAATTCCCATGCACAAACAACATTTTGGAATATGAGGCTCTTGTCATAGGGCTGAGAATTGCAGTACAGTGGCAGATCATGGCACTTAAGGTCTATAGAGACTCACAAATCATAATCAACCAAGTGAAGAATGAATATCAAACAAAGGATGACAAGTTGAATCCATACAAGAATTTGGTGGAAAGCATTAAGGATTCCTTCCTTGATATCATATTTGAATAGCTACCAAGAACAAATAAGAGAGTGACGGATGCAATCGCTACAATTGGATCACTCCTAGAGATCTTGCACAACATCCCAAAGAAAGAATTCCTCATAGAACAACTTCTTGTACTAACATTCAAGGTACTAGAGTTTGAATTGGTGTGTGAAATTGTTGGTCCCGGTGATCCTTGGTACCATGATATATACACTTACCTGAGAATAGGAGTCCTTTTCCAACATAACCCTGAACCTCAAAAGAGCCTTTGTCAAAAAGTCATCTCATTTTTTCATTCTAGGAGATACCTTGTATCGTAGAAGCATTGAATGGACCCTTTTACGTTGCCTAAATCTGAGGAAGCCTTGACTACTTTAATGAAAGTACATAATGAAATTTTTGGTTCACATTCGAGTGGTATGACTTTGGCCAAGAAACTGCTGAGGATGGGGTACTATTGGCCTACAATGGAAATAGAAGCACATGATTTTGTCAAAAAAAATTTGCAGTGTCAGTAGCACGAGGACCTCATCCGTACACCAGCTTAGGAGCTCAACCTAATTATCATACCTTGGCCCTTTTCATAGTGGGAGCTCGATCTCATTGGTAAAATCCCTCCCTACTCATATAGTGGGCATAAATTTATCATCACTACCATGAAGTACTTCATGAAGTGGGTGGAAGCCATTCCCATGACCTATATCACAGGAAAGCAGATATCTAAGTTCATCCTAAATTACCTTATTTGCTGATATGGTGTCCCTCAAGCCATTATCTCAGATAATGGGACACCTTTAAAAAAAAAAGATGTTTGTGACCTATCATGCCAAAATTTCAATATCCAACATCGTTTTTCCACTCCATATTATCCCCAAGGAAATGGACAAGAAAAGGCTACCAATAAGACCATCCTTAAAATCCTTAAGAAAAGAGTCAATGATGCTGGTTGTGACTAGCATTTGCAACTGAATCCTTTCTTATAGGCCTACCACACAAGAATCTGCACATCAATAGGTTCCACCCCATTTTCTTTGGTCTATGGATCATAAGCCATACTCCCCATTGAGATCGAGCTCTCATCCCTAAAAATATCACTACATAATCTCATAATAGATGAAGAATATTGGGTCTCATGATTGAATGAACTGGAACTACTAGATGAGCGGCGTATGGATTCCTTAAGCCATTTACAAGTCTATCAGAACTATGTCAAACGAATCTACAATAAGAAGATCAGGAGGTAAATCTTCCAAGTCAATGAGTTGGTATTGAAGGAGAATTAGAAAAATATGCCAAATTCTGATAGTAAGGGAAAGTTTGAACCCAATTGGTTGGGATCATTCATTTTCATTACAAGCTACAAGTTAGGGGTATATCATCTATTAACGTTCAAAGGAAAACCTCTATAGGAACCCATGAACAACTCTCATCTCAAAAAAAATTATGCCTGATCTTTTAAGGGTAATACCAAAAATACAAAAAATATAAAAATTCAAAAAAATCAAAAAAAGGATTGAAAATGGTAAGGAAAAAAATCATCCTCTAGTGAAAACCACTTTGGTGGTGCTTTGGGAAAGTACCTTGGTGAAAACCTAGCAAATAGGCACCTTGTGTAAATAAGAACTCTCCATCCACCATGATCTCTATGGCTAATTTTACATCGCCTACCATTGCCTTTCATCATTCATCCATTGCACTTTCATATCCCCATTCATCACTCATCCGCATCCACATCATAGCTTGATCTTGTGACTGTATCATGTTCCACCCTAGTACTACTTGGAACATTCCTAAGGTTAGTCTGTCCTACCTATATCAGAGTATTCTATCACATCACACTGGGGGCATGTTCTTATACTTGCATTGGATTGTATTTGGGTATATTCTTGTAGTCTTCCTTAAAAATAAAAAAATCAAAAAACATTCGTAAAATCAAAAAATCTAAAACATGAAAAAGCTAAAAGTCCAAAAAATCAAAAGTGGAGTCATCTTGTTGTACTACATCATCTATGAGCTTGAACATAGGCAAGGTCGATCTTTGATCATCCCCTGAGACACCCTAAGTCAGACCTTTAGGAGTCCATCATAATAAGCTGGTAATCCATTTGTCTCATCAGTAAAATGAGTTTGTGTCAGTTGAACTATGTGGTCTCTACATGTATAATGTAGGAAAGCCTAATGTATTGATCAACTTCTAAGACCCCTAGGATAGGTCTTTAGGTTAGGTTCTTTGTAAAAATCTCATAAACCCAAAAAAAATTTGAAAATCAAAAAATCAAAACATTTGTAAAACATCTCAAAAATCAGAAAAATAGCCTCATAACATTTCAAAAACACCAGAAACATTCAAATACTTTAAAAAATCCATCCATCTCCATCTCGTTTTCACCCAAAATAATCATCCGCTCATAAGAAATCACCATTGTTTCCATCCTTTGGTAAGACAATCAAAAGCAAGTCTAGCAGGTTCAAAAGTGAAAACTCAATTGTGAAGTCTCAAGTCTAGGCCAGTAAGTAAGAAATTCAGTCAACTCAGAGTATCAATAGCTTATCATCTATTCAATCCCAAATCATCTGATAGCAACATATCCTAGGATGCATCCTTCCTACAATGGACATCAACATCATGCCTCACCGTAGTTTAGTCCTAGCTAGCAATATGAAAAACATTATCTTGTTTGTTTACTTTATCTTTGTCTTTTTGACTTATCTTATTTTGTGCACATTTTAATGACCTCTCAATGATGTCCAAACAAAATGATCTAGAGAGAAAGAAATGGAACAATGATCATTATATTCTTATCTGTTGTGCTTGTTGGATATTCTTCTAATATAACCTGGCCATGCATACTTTTTTTGGGTGTAGGGAGGATGTTTTAGATTTCTTTTTGACCACATGGGAAGGCTTACCTTTCCATGTTTTGGTCCAAGATGTTTGGAATATTTGAACTGCATTTTTGATAAGGTTTTGTATGCTAGGTGTGAATAGGAGTACTCGTATCTGATTGTCGATTCAAGGTCCATCACACTAGGTACAACGCCATCCTGGTTCTTTATACCTTGATGCATTGTACCTATGGGTATTATCAAACATAAGGTAAATGGCCCTTTTAAAATCCCAATTCTTGATAATAAAATTGTCATCATCATCATCATTAATAATGTAAGTGTTGGATCCTCTTTTCATTTTATTCTATCTTCTCTCCGTACTAACATGGTACCATGATAGTTAATAAAAAATGTCACTAAATGTATCCACCCTGAATCAACAAACCATCAACATAATGCATAGTATATCGTATCATATAGGGAACATAAATGCACTACATTTCATCATTAATATAGACTAATTATTCTAAAACATCTCAAAAACACCATAAATTTGCATTCATTTTATAAAGGTATTATCACATAGGCATTATGAAATCATCCACTGCATAAACACATATACATCATTATCACACATCATAAATCATTACATATTCATGTCATAGGCATATCACATCATAATAATCTCGTTACATATCATAATCATCTACATTTAATAAATCACATCATAATCATTTCACGTTATCATATTATTACAAATCATTGCATGTCATAATACATTATTTCATATCATAACATTTGCATCCATGAATCATGGAAAAACAAGAATCATCGCATAGGCATATCATATCACATAGTATAAAGCATAATCATCTCACATCATTATCATTTCAGGATCATTTGCATTACATATCATATCATCTTAAATAATTACATTCATATTGTTGCATTTGTACCATTACAATCATTGCACATCATAGGTCATCTCATATCATACATCATCATAATCATTTTTCATCAAAAACATTGTATTTACATATCATATAGGTTTGTTAAGCATCTCATAAACATACTTTTGCATCATCATATCATAGTATACATCATCACATTTTCATCAAGTGCATATGAAAATATACAAAAAGAAATCCATCCATAACCATAAGCATCAATAAAAATCAACATATAGGAAATTAAATACATCCATCCATCATGCATAATTAGAATAGGAAACATCTCATAAATAAATTGAACCATATCATATATATCATCAAAAATGTAACTATCATGGTACAAAGATCAAGATCAAATGTGTGTATAAATCAAGTATACAATGCCCATGGATAAAAAATAATAGTGTCAATCAAAAGGGTATCATGGTGGCCCACCTTGTTGGCTATTACCCTCCCCCACTTGTCTCTTAGCCTGATCCTTGGCCTGCCTCATGCCTATTTTCTATGAGTACTCTGGCACTCAGAACCCTATTGGTATGGCCTGTCGATAGTACAACTTGTAATACTCCTCCTCTCGAACAGCCTTGCAGTACATCCACACAAAGATTGTCTTTCCTTGAGAAGCAACAACCATACTCTCTAGTTGTCATCTCCTACCTATCTCCTGGTCTATCTCTAACCTGGCTTTGTCCCTCTTGATAGTCAGTGCATGTACCTATGTCTATAAACCATGTACATGTACTTGTAACTATTATATCAAGGAATCTCTTTGATCTAGTTGAGGTGGTGGTGGTGGCGGAGGCTGCCACTGGTGGTCCCTCGAGACCTCTCTCTATCCATCCCCATCTCTCTGCCCATCACTAGGTACCTAATCCCTATGTCTTGGAGGTGGTCCACCTCCTCCTTTCCCCCCATCCCCATCCCCATCTCCATCTCCTCTGAATCCCTACCCCCACCCTCGCCCTATTGATCTACCTTTGGGACTCTGTCATAGGGGTGCTGCTCCTAGATCTTTCAATCTAATTAGTGGCCTAAACCATGTAGTATATGCTGGTGTAACCCCTGTATCTTCCTATCCCTGATCATAAGGCCACGTCCTAGCCACTAGCTATCTAAATGATGTCACTACCTCATTGATCAAGATCGGCCTGCCCCATGCAATCTCCCTCGTAGTATGTGCAAATATGGCCATGTATTGGTCATCGAGATGGTCCTATCTATCCCCAAACTACCTAGCCACTTGATCTAGAAGATACCTCTCCATCATGGTATGCTCTCAACCTTGCATAAGCCTATCTTGTCTCACAAAAATAAGTTGTTGTACATCATCAAACGATGCAAGCATACCAAGCCAAGGCCTCCATGTGAAAACTATCATCTCATCAATAACCCTCCTCCAGTGAGGGATGTCGCCTACCCCTGTGTGAGGAAAAGTAGTCAAGGCCCCTCCATACCACCAGACTATGGGATCATCTAGCTCTAAGGAAATCAGTGTAACTAGTGGGCAAAGCACTACAATGTGATCCAAGTCCTAGACATGCAAAAGTGTAACCTCGACCCCGATAGCTCTATTATCCAAGTATGCAAACTCATGAAGATCATGGTAAAGAGAGGCCAACATCACTGACCCCCATAATGAACTCTCTTCATCGAAGCATCTGCTGCCAAGCAAGACCCCATCTTGGACTGAAATATTGACCACACCAATCTAGCACCACAAGGCCTGAGATGATAGCGGCAATGATCAATCGAAAGGTGGGCATTATGCCCCTATCCCGCTCTAGCTCAATATAGCCCTCAACAAAAATAATCTCATCGAGCTCCACAACCTCAAATAAGGCATCTATCCCATGATCCACATCATAGATTACTCGCTCTCCATGGATGTGAAATCAAAGAATGCACCATACATACTCCAAGGTCACTGTAGCCTCACCTATAGGCAAGTGAAACAATGACATCTCACTATGCCATCGCTCTACCAAGGCGATCATCATGCCCAAGTTTTTCAGGATAGGAGCTACATAGGTGATGTGCCATAGTCCTATCACTCCAAGGTGCTCCTAGAGCAGCTCGTGCATACCAACCAATTGACTAAGAACTAGGGACCTATGCTCTTGCGACTGAAGAATCCCTAGGTCCTCTTGCACAAGTAAAGCCACATCGCTGGGTTTTGTAAAAATATCAAGATCTTGTTTTGAGTTTTAGCAATTGCATCACTGCTTGGAAGTTCCAAACTACACTGTTGGGACCCCCTAAAGTTCAAACTATGCTATCTTGTCGTATTTTGACTACGAACCACTTTTCCTATTGAACCTAAATTCTAAATTTCACCGCTGTGGTGCAATTTGCAAATGCGGTAGACTTTGCCAGCTAAACCCTAATTTCCTAAATTAAACCATGGCGGTGTAGTTTGCAAATTTGGTTTTATTTAAGGTCATGCAACACTGATTAAACAATTCAGTGGCGCTAAAAAATGGCACTAAACAATGCCACTTGACTCTGTTTGACCTTTGACCCTTATTAATGAGCACGAAAATTGAAAAAATAAGTCGAGTAAGGGTTATATATTGGTGGTCTTGTGCTTGCTGGTAAATTATACACTCACACTCAATCTGAAACGTGACGTGGAAGCACTCGTTGTGCCATCTTGAACAGTGGTTAGAGCTCAAAAATCACAAAATCTCTTAAGGGTTAGGTGTGCAAATGAATTGAAAGTGACCCCTTGAGGCCTATTTAAGCTTTAATGTTAGTGTTTTTTTACCTTGTTTAGCCGTTTGGCTGGGGTTTTGGACTCCTAATCCTGTTTTCGACCAACTGAGGGTCGTTTTGTATCAGTTATTCATGTTTTGGCATGTTTTTGGCATCCTAGACCCTTTCTAGACCCGTTAGGCAGCTTGCCCTCTCTTTTCGTGAGATTACCAAAAAATCCAAATTTCCATCCGATCTCTCGAGGGGGCAGTATACCAACATAATCCTTCTAGCTAGGGCAGAAGTGGGGCATCCGAATTTTTTTTTTTTTTTGAATTTTGATCATGGCAATTTATTCTTTGAACCAACACAATAGGTACATTGCTTCAAAGAGGGGAAAAATGTAGACACGAAAAAATATACAGATTGATCCTATACACTTGATCCTAATTTTACTAACACCAGTTCATCCTAAATCATCTCCTCGA
Source organism: Sequoiadendron giganteum (assembly GCA_007115665.2). NCBI lineage: Eukaryota > Viridiplantae > Streptophyta > Pinopsida > Cupressales > Cupressaceae > Sequoiadendron > Sequoiadendron giganteum. The sequence goes on along the minus strand of CM021109.1, from coordinate 452,516,627 downwards.
ATAATCATTTAATTTTATTCATCATATTTCATCTCTTAACTAAATAAATCAAATTTATCTGATTAAGTCATCCTCTTCTATTAATTAAATAAATCATTCTGTATAGTTAATCTAATAGTCCCCCTTTTGATTAAATAATTTAGTTTATTTAATTAATCTCTAAAGTCATCTCATTTAAATTAAATAAATATATCTTTATTTGATTTAAAACTAACACCATTTTTCTTAGTTAAATAAATCAATCTTTATTTAATTAAATCTAAATTCATATTCCTCTCAACTTTGATTTAAATTAATCCAAAAAACTAAGTCAAATTGTCAAATGAGCTAATTTCCATCTAAATTAATCAAATGTTCATTAATCTTAATCCTAATCCATCAAATCCTCTAGATTTTGCAACTTACGCAATAAGTCATTTTATTTGATTTATAAATTCTTCTATTTTCTCTCAACATGGCATTAATGAGGGAATATTCCTAAAATTAAAAAAATCCCTCCAAAAGGGATGAGTACATCCAACAAGGCATTAAAGGCATCTTGCATGTCCTTTTCCTTGAGCCAAGTGGCATTTACTCCATTTCTTTCTCCCTCCAACTTGTCATTTCATAAATTTCAAATTCCACCTAACCATATTTATGTGCACATTCATCAAAATGTGCTCATTCCTCTTCCAATCACATGTTGGCAAGTGGACTCTTCCTATTGGTTTGTATTTTGTCCCACATTCATCCCTTTTGCCTCTTTCTCCATCATTGTCTTCTATTTATAAGACTCTTATTTGAATTTTGGATCCACAACTTCATGCAACATCATTATCTTGTTTGATCGGTAAGAGTATATGTGCTTCTTGTCGATGGAGTTTCTATCGATGTGACTCTTGAGCTCAACATGACTTAATTTTTTTTCTCCGACTTTGCTCATGCCGATGGGCCCTCATTAGTGAGACTATAGGTATTGTCCTCTCAATTATACAGTCTTGTTATCGTTGGGACTTTCTGATCACTGTGACCTAGCTCATGCCTCCCCAATATTTCTGGAAATGTTCAAATGAAGGATTTTATGGTATTGTTACAAACATATGTTAAGAATTTAATACATGAGAAGCAACTCTGCTATATTTTGAATGAAAATGGAGCTGAATGATGAAATGAAAAATGGAAATGAAGAGCTAAGAAGGATTTCAAGGAAAAGTCCAAAAACAAATATGGATCTAGTCACACAAATCTCATCAATTTGTATTGGTCACAAAATTAATGTGCGGAAAATTTTGTGATATGTGGAAGGTGAGTGGGTGGAGACTATTGAAAAAATATGATATTTTTCAGTTCTAGCGATGGCTCCGATTGGGGATTATACCCCTTGTGGGTATAGCAAGATCTAGACATCTGGGGTAGTAGACCAAGTGCCTTTTTCATATTGTTGTGGAGAAGGAGGTGAATTTATGAATGGTGTAAAGTGGAATGGAAACCTACACTACTATGCATGGAAGATTAAGAAAATAAAATTTTCAGGAATTGTCCATGCATTGGCAATTCCTGCTCTTTTCCTATCATGTTTTGAAGATAATATGAATCTTTTCCACCCTTACCAACAATGAAAAATTGTCCTAGCCATAGAGCTTCAAATTTTCCATGCTTCCCTTTGTCTTGAATTCTAGCATTCCACATGAGGACCATGTCATTCACTTCAAATTTTCTATTTTTAGCTCTTTTGTCATGTAGGTATTTCATTTGCAGTTATTTTTGTTTATTGTGTTGCTGAGCTTGGTTCCTAGCTTCATCAAGTTCCATCAATTCTTCCATCCTTTCCTCCATGGGCTCAGGAATTTCTAGGTCTTCTTGCAAGATAAACTTACATACTAGCAACAAATTATGTAAAGGGAGTCTAGCTTGAGTTCCATATACAAGTTCAAAAGGTGATTTTCCAATGGCCTTCTTTACATTGATCCTATCTACCCACAAGACTAATCTCAACTTGGAATCCCAAGCCCTTTTTTTGTTATTTAGTATCCTTTTTATGATCTTCAAGATGCTTCTATTGCTAGATTCAGCTTGTCCATTTTCTTGTGGATGATATGGTGAAGAATATGAAGTCACTATAACATAGGATTGAAAAAATTCCTTAAATTCATCTAACCTAAAGAACATTCCATTATCAGTTATGATTCTTGTTGGGACCCCAAATCTAGTAATGATATTCTCTAATAGGAATTTTTTCACAACCCTACTTGTTGCTTGTTTAGTAGGTATAGCCTCTACCCATTTTGTGAAGTAATCTATGACTACCAATATCCATCTATGTCCTCCACTAGAATTTTCTATAATTTCTCCTATTAAATCAATTCCCCATTGGTGAAATCGAGCCTCGATTTGAAAAGATCTTAGAGGAAATGCTCCTTGATACCTTAGTTTTCCAAAAAACTTCTGACATGCTTCACACCGAGTATAATTATACAGATCATTGAAAACTTTAGGCTAGAAGTAACTGTTACTAGATTTTCACCTATGGGCTCAATCAGGAGGAGCCATCTATGTTTCAAGATTAATGGTACTTTTTATTAAAACCTTCTATGCTATATTCAATTATACAAATGAAACAACTTTATATCATTACAAGATTATAAGAAACATAAAGTTATTTTATTCATGCAAATGAATGAAACATAAAAGATTTTTTCAATATTTTGATGAAAAATAATCTTATTGAATGTAATCGTAAACATGTGTCTCACACAACAACCTGTGATATTGACTTAGTCATTTGCATATAGAAATTAAATTATGCATGAATGATTAAATGCTAAAAATGAACATGAAAAGAAGGTAACCAATCATTGCTTGAATGACTGGTTCTGCAAAGCTGTCTGGTTTTTGATGGCTCTGCCTTGCTCCCTAGTCCTTAGGTTGCCTGGTGTCTGGTTACCTGCATTGGGTAAGGGAACGAGTTAGAACATTAGGTTCTAAGCAATGAAGGGTTGCATTCTAAACATGCACATCTACCCATGTATGCATATGCTAATTTCTATATATGTCAAATGTAACATCTATCCTAAGTGTCCATAGGAAGCCATAGAAGACTATTATACACACTTACGGTAGGTATCTTATTTCTAACTTGTTTGCTTCATGTGTAGCTATAGGTATAATCATGCCTTTATTTTTGTCAGATCAAAATGAGTGGAATAAAATGAGGCTCCCACGAGGGTTGAGCCCAGCTCATTATGTGTGCACAAATTTTAAAGTGACAAGAAAACAGTGCATCCAATGCAGATTATCATGTTTGAAATCTATAACACAACTTGAAAATCAATTGCAGTCATAATGTGTCACTGACAATTTTTGCTCATTGAAACAATGAAGGGGGGGGGCATAAAATTATAGGTACCTCAGAGACTTTCCATTTAGATAGGGGGATATACCAGTCTAATATCCACAGTGGAAGTGAACAATATAATTCTATTCCACTATCAACTATGTGCTCTTCTAGTGGAGAAGATGTGCAACAAAAGAGAGTAACGAGAATAGATACATGTGGCACAAGTACAATGAATGAATTTGGAATAGAGAGTTCAAGTAAATCTGAAGTGGATCAGCTTGAAGAAAATAGGGTGTCATTTGGACATATTGCCAATGAAGTTGTGCATAATCATGGTTCCCATTCAGTGGTTTCAAGTGATATATTTTTTGGGTCCCAACTAGGAGCACAAAAATATTGTACTCAGGAAATACAGCTACATCTAAGAACTGTAGCAGGAAGGAAGAGATTCAAATGAGATAGTTAGGGTTGTTAGATAGTAGAGCTAATAATAACTCTGCCTTTTTCTTCAGCCAGTTTATAGAGGTCCAAGCTAGAAAGGACTCTGTGGATGGCCTTAAATGCTTTGTTTTATTAGGAAACTCTCTAACTCCAACTAGCAACGACTACTCTTTTGAAGTGACAGGTGGTGATTCACAGGTTATAGCACCAGGGATATTAGAAAGTTCAGAATGTTCTGAAGATGAGCATGCCTATCATGATGCTGGCAAGTTACAATATCCCTTGATAGCTAACCAAAAGCATTTATGCAATTCAAGTACCAAAAAATAAATCACCCTTAAAGGACTCAAAATATTGTGCTCAAATTGATGTGTTACTTCCAAGTACTGGTGATTTCAAATTTGATAAGGTGGATGGAAATGGTGACATTAACATAAAAGGAGATTTGTGGGTAAAACATGGAGGGAAAAGAACAGTAGAAAATGGAATGAAAAATTGGAGGTTTTTTTCCTATTATGTCGCCAGGAGTTGGTTGATGACTTGACAACCAAGCTTATAGTATACTGTTGTAATTATATGAGGAAATTGATTGTTTTGGATGCTATTATCAAAGTTATGCACAACATAGACTGGCATGTCTGCATATTGTTTCTGAGAGTAATACATAAGGAAAATACATTAGGAATAATGAAAAAGGCTTCCAAATGTAGCAATTTTAGTATTTGTGATGGGTTCGGCTCTTATTATACATGATTAGTTTGTGATTTATAGTAAGGAAGATTTATATTACCAAGTTCCCATGTGAAAAATGGGAAGTATTGTTTGGGAGCCATCTAACAATAAAAGAGAAACTTGCGAGCAGAAATACAAAACATATGGCCATAGCTATATAAGCATCATGGTTTTCATTATACAGTTTAAATATGTATTGAGTACATGTGTGTAAGGAGCCCATTTTGGTAAGGGTTTGACCTAGGTATAAAGGTGAAGAGCATGAGTCTCATGGATGCCATGTCGATTTTTTGTAGGAAGGATCAAAAAGGAAATCTATAGGATGAAAACAAGTGTGTAGAGCTAACGCAATGGAAATACAGGTTTCTCTATTCATAGATTGTTTGCATTAGAGCCACAATGCAGAGGGTATACCCATGGCCAGAATAAAGGCCGAATGCAAATTTTGTTGTAATAAATCCTTAAAAGCTTCTAATAGGACAAATCAGAGTGTGCTTGAGTCATGAAGACACCTTGACTATGGTCTGTGAGGAGGTTGAACCTTGGCCATGAGAAATGGAAAAGCATTCACAGTTTCAAGAAGTAACTTGATGAAAAGAAACATATGCAAAATAATGTATAGTGAATGGTAATGCCTGTAGCCATAAAGGCCGTTAAAATGCAGAAAGATCTTCTTAGCAAAACTTCTAAAGCTTTATACGAGCTTACAAATCAGCATAGAAACAAAAACGTATTCATTATTTTTCTTACCGAGTTTGAGATCTATCATGAAATTCTTCCTACAGAGCTTCCAAACCCTCTTGGTGTCGGCAACAGAGCTTCATTAAAAAGCTTCATGCAAAGTGAACTATGTTCTTTTTCATTTCCTTTCCTTTGTTTTTTTTAGGGTTTTGATGAAATCGATGATCAAGGTTTTTGCCTTTATTTTAAGAGAAATGCAAGCTAAATTAATATTTCCCTTAGGCTAAGACTTATGTCTTATGCCTTTACATTTCTTTGTGACTTATGCCTTTTGATGTTTTCTTTGTAACCTACAAAGGAGTCTTCAAAGACTTAGTCTTCATTTGCACTCCTGGCCGAGCACTTGTATGTATTATTCTTATTTGCATCCACTTATAAGGTAAAGAAATTGGTTTAGTGATGCATTATAAATCACTTAGTCAAATTTATATTTTAATGCAAAGCTATGTATGCCTTGATTGGCCTTTATGAGTGTTTTTACTGCTCTTGAGAGCATGTGGGAAGGATGAGGGAAGTTTGTGAGCATGTGCAAAATATCTAGGGGAGGTTAGGAGGCAGTTGAAACATTTGGAGAGCATCTAGGAGGTTTTTAGTTGCTCTTGAGAGCTTTTTAGGGGTGTTTGTGGTTTGACATGGTCTTGCATGACTTTTTCAACATGGTGGAGTTCTTATGGAGGGGATTTAGGTCCTAGTTTTTTGGCTTTTTGGGGGGTTATGAAAATGATGTTTCTAGAACCTATTTTTGTGGGGCTTGGCTACTTAGCCACTTAGCTTTCTCATTTGAGTTAGTTCGGATTAGGCTGATTCAGGTGTTACTGATTTTTGACAGTCCATATGCAGTTTTGGCTATTTTTGTAACTCTGGAGGTACTGAATACAAATTTTTCCCTTGGTTTCTACTGGTAATGGATACTTTCCTTTTATCTCTTTGTAGTTCAGTGTATTTGAAGTGATTTGATGAAGCCATCAGTGGAAGTTTCATCACTCCCCCCTGGTTTTGTCTCATGTTTTTACCTTTTTACAAATAATATGTGCATGCAAGTCATTAATTGAGTATTTTTTTTTTAGCAATTTACTTGCTCATTGTGAAGTATACCTTCCCTTCTGTAATTTTCTGCATTCATACCTTTTAAATGAAATATTTATGCAAGAACATATTGAAGAGAATTGTACATACTTGCTTCTTATCAGTTAAAACCAAGTGTTAGTTTTTCTGAGTTTCATTATCTCATCTTCAGTCTAGTGTATCACTTCACGTTTCATTTCCAGTTTTAGTTTTTATGTTATCCTTCTTATTTTTCCTTACAAAAATCAATTGTGTAGAAGATATTACAAGCTAGGAAGCTGGCCTATTCGGAGGTTCATTTCAAACTTCAGGGGACCCACATCCTTGAAATGATCCCATGTTCCTCCAAAGTGTTAAGTTTTAGAACTTAACCAAGGTGCAACTTTAGGAGACAATAGTAACCTACCCTTATCACCTTATGTGTAGTGGTTTTTGTAGATAAATTCCATCCACATACTCCTTCATGCATTTATTTGAGAACATGCCTTGCTTGAATTTCATCTAGGAACAACAACAGAGTACCATCTCTATTTTTCTAGTAGAGGTCACCCTTCATGAATATATACCTTGAAGCCTTTAATTTGAGTGTCCTTTTCTTGTTGTCATCAAACCCTTCAAGACATTTCAAATGTTTAAGGTAGTACACAATATCAATGTACCATGGTGTATGCTCAATAATAGTGACTATATTTTCTTCATCATTCATATTGCATATTTGGGTAGCTTCTATATTTGTTTTGGTCATCAATTTGGCTAGTCCCTATCCTCTTACAAGCTTGGTGATCTGAAACTCAGTATCAAATTTCTGAATTTTGTTTATCCATTTGCACCTACGTTTTGTATGAATACATCTTTTATTGCAGCATTAGTCACATAAGCTATTAATTTTTCTCCTACAAGATAAGGTCTAAATTCCTTGACAAATCTTACCAATGCATATGTCTGTGTCTCCACATTATCATATTTTAATTCTTCATTTTGGAGGGATTTGTTGAAGAAGGAGATTGGTTGTTCATGCCCTTCATCATTCTTTTGGAGCATTACTACCACAAATATGTGATAAGATGCAAATGAAAAGATTTGAAAAGGCTTACTAAAATCAAGGGACTTCAAAACTGGGGCCTCCTTGATTTCTCTTTTGATGGATATGAATGCATCTATGGCCTCAACTATCCAATCAATCTTTGCACCCTTTTTAGCATTTTTGATATTGGCTTTACTATCTCAACAAAATTTGATATGAACCTTCTTATAAAATTAATTTGTCCAAAAGAGGATTGGATAGCTTTAACTATATTAGGTATAGGTATCTTGTCAATGGCCTCCACCCTTTCCAAATCAATCCTTACTCCCTCTTTAGAGACTATAGGCCCCAATAACTTTCCTTCTGACATTGCAAAATGACACTTCTTGGGATTTAGGGAAATTCCATATTCCAATGCCTTCAAAAATATTTTCTCAAGATGAGCCACATGATCCTCTACCTTCTTGGAATATGCAGTTAAATCATCTTGGTATACTACCATTATCACATTAATTAGGTTAGAAAAGGCAACATCCATGGCCCTTTGGAATGTTGCACCAACATTTGTGAGTCCAAATGGCATCCTAACATAAACATATATTCCCCATGGCATAGTGAAGTTTGTCTTGTACTATTCTAATTCTTTAACTTTCACTTTGTTGTAACCTAAAAATCCATCCATCATGGATAGTAAATCACAACTTGTAACTCTTTGTAACATAACCTCCATATTTGGAAGTGGGTAATTATCCTTAAGAGAAGATACATTCAGGTTTCTGAAGTCTACACAAAGCCTTATGTCCCCATTTTTTTTTTCTTATTGGCACTAGACTAGAGACCCAAGATGAATGCCTAATTGGCTTGATAATAGCTCCCTCCCCAATATTCATGAGTTCTTCATGCATTTTAGGTTCCAAAGTAGGGTTTATGGGTGTTTTCTTCTGCCTGAATGGTTTTGCACCTAGTTTAAATGAAATCTCATGTTGGAATAGATCTTCTCTATATGCTTTAAGATCCTCATAAGACCATGCAGAGATGTACATGTATTTTCTTAACAGCGCAATCAACATTTTCCTTATTGTTGGGCTTATCTTCTTTCCAATGTATACTCTTTTTGGTGCCAACTCAGTCCCAAGGTTGATCTCTTCAATATTTTTTCTTTTCATAGGTGTTTTCTTCATAATGGCTCGATCATTTCCATCAAATACCATTTCTAGTGCCACAAGTCCTTTAGGAAGTTTGTTAGTTTTGAGCTAAAAAACCTCCTTTCCAAACACAGTTTGTTTGCCCTCTATCTCCTCCAAAAATACATTAAAGTCAGTTTCATGGGCTTCATATTGATCGATGCAATGTAGAAACTTAATCAGATCAGTGTCATCATTGAATACTTGTCAACTATATATGTTCTTTGGGATGGTAGGTCTTCTTTTGAATTCAACTTGCGAAACTCCAACCAGGGTGATATCATCGCTTTTCAAAACTACATTAGCCAAGAAATTTGCCATTAGGTTTTTGGACCTATCTATCCACTCAATAGAGAAGGCATCAAACAATTCAATAGTGTCCCATGCAACATTTCTATATTATTTCAACCCTTTTTTTTGTAGCTTACTTTCACCTTACTTGTGAAATAATCAACTTAGAGTCTCCAAAGATTTTCAATGGTTTAATTTTGTGTTTGACAACCATATTCATCCCAATTAACAAGGCTTCAAACTCTGTTATTTTATTTGTGCATTCAAATTCCAGTACGAATGAATACTTGAATGTAGTGCCTTTAGGTGAAATAAAAACCACTCTTGCTCCATTGCCTTCTTTACTATATGCTCCATCAAAGTAAATTTTCCACACACCATGCTCATTCATGGAAACATGCTTGTCAATTGGATCAGTATTCACTAATTTAGACTGTGAAGGATCTACTCTAAAATTTCCTAGATCCACATAACAAAAATAATTCAACTAATTTTGATCAACATAATCCATAATGATTTACTCTTGTTTCTCTATACAGTTTGACCTCTTCACCATTTACTAGTATTGTGGCATATGCCATATCAAATTGTAAATTTCCTCCTACTTCTACAATCCATTGTCTTGACAAAAGCATCCCAAAATGAGGGGGTTTGTCAATTACAGTTATGTCAATAGTATATATTTCTTATGGATAATCAACCAACTTCACTTCTACATCCTTTACAATCCCTACGATTGGGACCAGCCTATTATCCATGGCATAGCACTTGCCACCATTTGTGTCCACCCACATGCCAAGTTGTTTCATAACTCCCATTGGAATGATGTTAATAGCAGCCCCTGAGTCAATCATACAAATTCTCACCATCTTATTGCTAATGAGTAATGTGGTAAAAAATGGATCCACTTGTGGAGGATTCATCAATGCATCATCAATACAAACTTCAGGGACTTTTATATCTCCCTTGCCTGTTATTTTTTTTATCTTCCAAACTTGTGTTTTTATTTGTTCCATTGGATATTAATTGAATAAAATTGTCTCTATATTCCTTTATCTTCATCATTTCTAGTAGTGGCACAAACATCTTCACTTGAGAAAAAGCTTGTGTGAAGTCAAATTAAGAGGCGTTCTCAGTTTTAGCTATCCTCTTTTGTTCCAATGGATCTCCTTTATTTTCTTCTTTCTCCTTTTTATTAGTTTCATCATGCTTGTGTTTGTTTTTCAATTCTTTGTCTTCCTTTTTGGGAACATGTCTTTGATCACTCTTATTGAGTTCTTTATTTTCTACCTTCTTTGTTTTCTTCTTAGTTGTCCCCTTTTCTTTCATAAACAATCTCCTTGGAGTGCCTTCATCTACATTTATCGCTCTATTCCTTAGCCCATAATTGATTTTTTCTTGTTCTACTACAAAAATGGTTAACTCTTTGATCTCTTCCTCAATTGGCCTCCTCCATCTTGACTTTTTTTGACTTGGGTGGTATGCAAGGAGGCTATGATTCATCATTAATTTCACTCTCCTGATTAGAGAAGATTTTTTGTTCTACCATATGAATATTGTACCTTTGGTTGTCAACATCATACTTATAACCTTCCTCTTCTAAAGATGAATATGCCTATTCAACCAGATGGATGGTATGAGAGGTTAAATATATTGTATGATCCTCTTCCCCATTTTCAACTGGTATTTCTTCTTCTTGTATTGATTGGGATACAACATAGTGATCTGGGAAATGAGGCAATTTGAATACTTGACACCAAGGATTGTTGTTAACCATGTATGCTCCTTTCTTCTTTAAGGGATTTGGAGTCTTCTTATATTTAGGCCTATCAACTATGGGTTTTCCATCCTTCTAATTTGTATTATATGGCATATCATGTAGTCTTGGTCCTTCATTTCTATATGTATTCTCCTACCTCTGGAGGTTGCTAAAATTTTGGAAGATTCTGAGGTTATCTCTTTGACCAGTCATCCCAGTAGATTTTCTATTGTTCTCAATGATCAGTGCCATTTTTTGTGCCTCTGTTAAACTTCTAGGGCATCTATTTTGGAGCTCATATCCTATTTTTGGGTCAAAGGCTTTCAGATAAATACTCAAAGTTGTGGGGTTAGTCAATTTGGACCCATGTGGTATATTATTATACAATTTGGTGAACCTTTAATTAAAATCATAAATTGATTCATTTTGATATTTTTGGATGCTTATTGATTCATGTAAGGAAAACTCAAGAGCACATTGATTCCCATATTGTTCTAGGAATTGATTCTT